>VZQC01005485.1:3607514-3867300 GCA_009823505.1 Rhizomys pruinosus | reverse complement strand
AGAGAGAGAGAGAGAGAGAGAGAGAGAGAGAGAGAGAGAGAGAGAGAAAAAGAGAGAGAGAGAGAGAATATGAAGATTTGAAGGGGTGCAGGGCCTGAGAGGTCTATAAAGGGAGAATTGGGATTAGATATGATAGATACATTGTGGCACACACATGCCTGCACATAGATAGAAAAAGAGAGAGAGAGAGAGAGAGAGAGAGAGAGAGAGAGAGAGAGAGAGAGAAAATATGAAGCTTAAGTGATATAAAAAATCTGAGAGAAATGTATTAATTCAAAACCTCATGAAAAATACACATATATTATCTGAACATTAGTGTATGTGTATTTCTAAAGGGAGTTCAACAGGAACTCAATGCCAGACAGGAGAAACACCTGTCTGAGTTTTTGGTCAGAGAAATCGAAGAGACACCCCCATTAACACAGGCCACCGCCACAGCCCTGTATACCTCCCAGAACTTGAACAAAAGACCCTACTGCTGAAGACAGGACATATTTGGGACACAGAATGTGGCTCAATGAGCAGGAACTGACCTGGAAGCTTTCTCCCTGAAGACTAACTCTCACAGTTCTAGAGGATACTATGCAAGCTGCTAAGGGAGAAAATCTATCAACAGTACGCCCCAGTGCTAAAGCCTAATAACCCCAAGGACTGACACAGCAAACTATCTCTGTTGGGGGCAGTAATGGCACTATTATATAGGGGTAATCAACAGGTATATAATTGGACATAAAGCCCTCTCAATGGGAAGGGAGCTCAATGGGTGGCATTGTAAAAACTACCCAATACACATGGCTAGAGAGGTCACAGATCTCAGAGAAAAACCTATCTCTGTTGTATCTCTAAAGAAATAAAATTTCTGGCCTTGGATTCTTGTACTTACCAACAAATATAACATATAACAGTCATCAAAGAAATTTATTTTTGATGACTGTGGCTATGACAGATATCCATGGCTGATCACATAGAGAATATATGTGTGAGAGATTCCTAGCCCTAAGTGACACATCTGCAATGGAACCTTTACACTTAAAGCTCATGGAACATACCAGAACAGGGGTAGAGAGAATACTCATATCTCTTAACTCTCACCAGGGAAGTGTCCTCATAAAATAGAGTCTGATGCATATAGAAGACCACAACTGGCTAAGTATTAGAGAATAAGAGATTGCAAAGTGTGCATCCCAGGATAGGACTCCTTTATTACACCTTACCCAACTATGACTCATAACTATGTGCAATGTACACAAAAATATATGTCATGTTTTACTAGTTCCTCAAATTAGTCTTACATTATATTGAGTTTTATATGTATGGGTGTGCAAGTAAACAAACATACATATACATAATAATAATAAAGAAGGTTATTTTGCTAAAGTAATGAAAGATAGGAATGTGATGGAATAGCCAACTGATTTCATTGATTTATTTCTTTAGTTTTTTTTTCCTCCTACTGAATATGCAAATTGTTCCAACGTTAGATTAACTCAGTGTTTTGAAATAATGGGCAATTATAATGCATAAAACAAGTTCTGAAGGCTCAAAATCTTATATAGAGGATAGAATTTCCTGTCTAGTACAAACTTTAAGTTTAAAACTAATATTCTGCTAGTGTGCTTGCATAATTCATGGCAGTTGAATTAAACCATTCATAAAATGATGCAATAATTTAATTTTAATTGAAATAAGATTTTCTGGAGGGAATTTAGAGGGTAAAACCCATACTGCACATATTGATACAATCTTTTTAATATTAAAAAGATCATTAAATATCTCAGTGCCTCTGTTTAGTTATTTATTTCACTAAATTTTGGCAGTAAGAAGATGCTACCTTAACATCACTTTGCATGTAGAAAGACTTTAATTAAATTCAGTGACATTCAAGCAGTTTTTACAAATGTGTTAACTCTTCAATGTGATTAAAGGTTTGCTGTTTGGCACTTTAATTTCCTCTCCTTATTTTTCAAATACCATTACTACATGGTCAGCTTACTGTTTGAACTTTGTCCTTATCTGTTCTGTACAGAACCTGGCACTTTGTTAGTAACTTTGCCTTTCCTCCTCCCATATTTGTTAGAATTCTATTTCCTTAACTGTCAGTGAACACAATTTATTTTGAATGATGTGGGATCATAGGGATAATTTAAAAGATAAACCACGAGGAAATTTCTAGTAGTTTAAAAGCAGCCTTATAAGGCAGTGACCCCATTAAGTGCAACTTTATGAATACATTATTTCTTCCCAGTTTTTCTCTGTGATTGAAATATAAATGTGAATATGATTTGGTTAGACCAACATGACAGCCTTATTTTATGACATTATTTTATAAGGAATACTAGCCTGTAAATATAAAAAAGTATGTTGATTCAAAAAGTAACAAAAGACAGTTATTTTCACTGGTAAATTCAAACACGATTAAATTGAGTTTACATGAGCAGTTCAGAACAATATTTTTCTGCAACTAGTGAAGGGAATAACATCATAGGCATTTACTGAAACTTAAAGTCATTTACAGGAAAGAGCATCATGCTTTAATATCATCACTCCTCTTTGCTATCCACATGCCAATAGGATTAGAATTGTGGGAATGATGATCCAGGCAGAGAACAAGCCACTATACAGCAATAGAGGAGTCAATTTATGCGACCTATATTATTTTCAGAGCAAGAGAGTCATAAGTCACTCTAATGAACTCCTGTCATAACATACTCTGTAAAGTGTATTATGCCAGAGAACAAACCACTCCATTTGTGTTCTGCCACTCATAGTCTAGTAACAGGTTGATTGTCTTACTATTGATCTGTTTCCTACCTGACTGGGCTACATATTAAAAACAGGAGAGGCATTACTTACACAATGAAAAAAATTGTATCCAAATACAATTAAAAAAAAGCCATTTCTGATATTTTTATCTCAAAATGATTTTATCAATATATTTTTCCAAGTATTTTATTTTTATTCTATGTATATGAGTGTTATTTTATGGCTGAGTGTGTGTAAGTGTGTGTGTGTAAATGTAGTTATGTCATGGGGTGCCTATGGAGGTCAGAGAGGATATAGATCCCCTGGAACTGGAGTTAGAGGCAGTTGATAGCTGTCATGTAGGTGCTGGGAACTGAACCCAGATGCTCTGCAAAAGCAGCTAGTGCTCTCAACTGCTGAGCTATCTCTCCAGCCACTCAATACATTTTTATGTATAAAAATATTTTAGCAATTGAGATTGACCATCTTATTTTAGACAAATATTCATCCGTAATTTATCATGTTCAATGTTTTGTATCAAAGTTCTAATAATCTTTAACTTTCTAGGTTGTTTTAAAAATGGAGAGACACAATAATTTAAACCTGTTATACTTTCATCTCTAGTTCCATGCTTCTCTGAACAGTACATAAAATAATTCCAAAGCACTTTTGGTATAATTAAACCAAATGAATGACATTAGTTTATTGAAAATTAAACAAATTCTATCTTAGTTTGCTTATAAGTGAAAAAGACTGCAAAATAGAATATCTATTATGTATAATAAAGTGTAAAACAATGTTATAAGTCCATTTGACCTATGGAGAATAGAATCAACTATGGATTAATATATAAATTCAACTAGTATAAGATACCTTTTATTTTTCCTGATACAATGATCAAGTGATTCCACATATCACTGAATTTTCTTAAGGACATTTAAATCTATGTTCTATTGTTTTCAATTTATATTATAGCTGATCCTACAGTATGGCTTGACCTTCCATTTCTTATATGTCCAAATATAGTCAGTAAATATAGGGTATGATTTAAATAAGAATAGGCAATTTTATAATTCTACAGATTGCTGGTTACAGTTAAGAATTCATATGAATAATTAAGGCATCAGTTGTGAAGCAGTGCTACTTAACATACACGCTCTTGTTTATATAGTACTTTTCTGTCTAAAAGTTACCAATATCACAACCATTATTTCTGGAAATAAAATGCAAACAAAAATAAGTAGAAAATTGTTGTTTCTAATCTTTAATCCTATTCTTTCTCATTGAATTCATCTAAGTATACAAGGAGGATATTCCCATGGCTTGCAATATATAAATATTTATCAGATGAAATTTTGTATGTATGACATTTTGTTGGATAAATCTGTGATTCTCAGACACATAATCACTGAATACTATGTTAAGAAGGCATTCAATACAAATTATATATATATAAACTTTCAAAAATAACTTTAAATTTATTTATTTATATATTTTTTTATATTTTTTATATATATTTTTTAGACCTGTGTCTCCCCCAATCCCCCCACCCCACCAGAGCTCATGCATTCTGCCAAACATGCTTTTCATTTCTTTCTCAGTCTTTCTCGATATTCTCCATGTAGAAGTTGACTGTTTTGAGCAGAAGTTCACTGTTTCAGTCAATTCTTTGATCCAGTCCTTTCTGTTGTTGTTGTTGTTGTTGTTTCCAATATGCATCACTCCTAACTGCTTTGGACAAAAGCTCAAGGGGCCATGCACAAGAAATACTTACAACTAGGTAATTGGCACTAGCATCCAGAAATGAGGGATACCATTCGTCATTTGTTTTTCTGGGACTGTGTTACTTCACTCAGCATGATGTACTCTAGTTCCAGCCATTTTCCTGCAAAGCTCATGATGTAGTCTTTCTTTACTGCTGCATAGAATTCCATTGTGTAGATGTACCACATTTTCTCTATCCACTCATCAGTTGAGGGGGAGTTGGGTTGATTCCAGCTCCTTGCTATTGTGCAGAGAGCTGAAATAAACATGGCTATGCATGTATCTCTGTGGTGGGGTGAGTCTTGAGGGTACATGCCTAGGAGTGATATGGCTGGGTCAGGTGGCAAGTTCATTCCAAGTCTTCCAAGGGTTCTCCACACTGCTTTCCATAGTGGCTGTACGAGATTACATTCCCACCAGCAGTGGAAGAGGTCTCCCCTTTCCCCACAACCTCTCCAGCACTTGGTATCATTTGTTTTCTTGATCCTAGCCACTCTTACTGGAGTAAGATGGTATCTTAAAGTGGTTTTGATTTGCATTTCCTTAATGATTAGTGATGTTGAACATTTCTTAAGGTGTTTCTCAGCCATCTCTAATTCCTCACTTGTGAAGTCTCTGTTCAGGTCTTTGCTCCATCTATTGAGTGGGTCATTTGTTTTCTTTCTTTGTTGTTTTTTGAGTAGTTTAATATTCTGGAAATCAATGCTTTGTCAGATGTATCTGCAGTGAAGGTTTCCTCCCACTCTGTGCAATTTCTCTTCACTTCATTGATTGTTTCTTTTGATGTACAGAAGCTATTGAGTTTAATGAGGTCCCATTTGTCAATTGTCAACCTTAATTCTTGCACAGCTGCTGTCTGATATAGGAAGTCTTTTCCTACGCCTATGTCTTGTAGTCTGCTGCCAACTTTTTCTTCTATCACCTTCACAGTTTGGGTTTCATGTTGAGGTCTTTGATCCATCTGGAGTTGACTTTTGTACAGGATGAGAGGTAGGGGTTTAATTTCATTCTTCTACAAGTGGTTATCCAGTTTTGCCAACACCACTTGCTGAAGATGCTGTCTTTTCTCCATTGTGTTTTCTTGCCCCCCTTGTCAAATATGAGGTGGCTGAAATTGTATGTGCTCAGATTTGGATCTTCGGTTTTGTTCTATTGGTCTTTTTTTGTGCCAGTACCAGGCTGTTTTTATGACTATAGCCCTGTGGTATAGTTTGAAGTCTGGTATAGAGATCCCCCCTGTGTAGCTCTTTTCACTCAGGGTTGTTTTGGCTATTTGGAGTCTTTTGTTTTTCCAAATGAATTTAAGGACTTTTTTTTTTCCAAGCCTGTGAAGAAACTCTTGGGGATTTTAATTGGCATTGTGTTAAGTCCATACAAGAGTTTTGGTAGAATGGACATTTTTACAATGTTAATTTTCCCAATCCATGAGCATGGGAGGTTTTTCCATCTTCTGATGTCTTCTTCAATTTTTTTCTTTAAAGGTTTAAAATTTTTTTGTAGAGATCTTGGGTGTCTTTGGTTATGTTTGTTCCTAGGTATTTTATTGATTTTGAGGCTATTGTGAGTGGGAAGGTCTCTTTGAATTCTTTCTCCAGTTGCTTGTTCTTGGTGTAAAGAAAGGCCATTGATTTTTTTAGGTTAATTTTGTATCCTGCCACTTTGCTGAAGCTGTTAATCTTTCCTAGGAGTTTTCTGGTGGGGTTTTTAGCATCCCTTAAGTAAACAATCATAGCATCAGCAAATAGGGATAGCTTTACTTCCTTTTTCCCAATTAGTACTCCTTTAATTCCCTTTCTTTGCCTTATTTCTCTAGCAAGTGTTTCAAGCACTCTATTGAAGAGGAGTGGTGACAGGGGACAGCCTTGCCAAGTTCCTATCTTTAAAGGGAATGTTTCTGTCATTTCCCCATTTAGGATGATATTGGCTGTGGGTTTCCTGTATATGGCATTGATTACATTGAGGAATGATCCCTCCAATCCAATTCTTTCTAGGACTTTAAGCATGAAGGGATGCTGGATTTTGTCAAAGGCTTTTTCAGCATCAATTTAGATGATGGTGTGGTTTTTGTCTTTGATTCCATTTATGCGTTTGATGATGTTTATTGATTTTCGTATGTTGTACCATTCCTGCAGCTCTGGTATGAATCCAACTTGGTCATGATGGATGACCTTCTTGATGTGGGTCTGTATGCGATTTGCCAGTATCCGGTTTAGAATTTTGGCATCTGTGTTCATTAGGGAGATGGGTCTATAATTCTCCTTTTTAGTTGTATCTTTGCCTGGTTTTGGTAATAGAGTGATGCTGGCTTCACAGAAGGAAATTGGAAGAATTCCCTCTGACGTTCCTTCTAAACAGTTTCAGTAATAATGGTTGTAGGTCTTTTTGAAATGTTTTATAAAATTCTGCCATGAAACTGTCTGGGTCTGGGCTTTTTTTAGTTGGGAGGTTTCTTATTACATCTTCAATTTCTTCAGGTATTATGGGTATGTTTAAGCTGTTGATCTCTTCTTGGTTAAGCTTTGATGATTCCCAGGATTTCAGATATTCATCCATTTCTTCTAGGTTTTCAAACTTGATAGAGTATAGGTTTTGGGAGTATTCCCGTATGATTTTCTGGGTCTTTTCCTTGTCTGTTTTGATATTTCCCTTTTCATCAGGGATTGTATAGATTTGGAGTTGTTCCTTCTTTCTTTTGGTTAACTGGGCTAGAGGTCTTGTTTATTCTTTCAAAAAACCAACTTTTGAATTCATTGTTTTTTGTATTGTTCTCTTTGTTTCTATTTCATTGATTTCTGCTCTGATTTTTGTTATTTCTTCCTGTCTGTTGCGTTTAGGGTTTGTCTGTTGTTGCCTCTCAAGTGCTTTTAACTGTAGTGTTAGATCATTCACTTGTGCTCTTTCTGTTTTTCTAATGTAGGCACCCAGGGCTATAAAATTCCCTCTTAGGACTGTTTTTAAGGTATCCCATAGGTTTTGTTGTGTTGTATTGTCATTGTCATTCAGTTCCAGGAATGCTTTTATTTCTTTCTTTATCTCTTCCTTGACCCATTCGTTATCCAAGAGTATGTTGTTTAGTTTCCATGTGTTCTTTTATTCTTTTATTCTTTTGTCTTTTTGAGACAGGGCCTCCCTGTAGCCCCAGCTGTCCGGGAACTCACTCTGTAGACCAGGTTGGCCTTGAACTCACAAAGATCAGCCTGCCTCTGCCTCCTGAGTGCTAGGATTAAAGGTGTGAGCTACCAAGCCCAGTCTCCATGTGTTCTTGTAGGCAGAAGGGGTTATCCTGGTGTTGATGTTGAGCTTTATTGCACTGTGGTCTGATAGAATGCATGAAATTATTTCAATCTTTTTGTATTTGTGGAGGTTTCTTCTGTGTCCCAGCATGTGGTCGATTTTGGAGAATGTTCCGTGGGTGCTGAGTAGAAAGTGTATTCTCTGGTAGTAGGGTGGAATATTCGGTAGAGATCTATGAGGTCCATTTGGTGTATCATATCATTCAGTTCAGATGTCTCTCTTTTTATTCTTTGTCCTGTTGACCTATCCAAAGGACTCAGTGGGGTATTGAAATCCCCTACTATGAGTGTACTGAGGTTAGGGTGTGACTTGTGGTCCTGGAGAATTGTCTTTATAAAGTTTGGTGCACCAGAGTTTGGGGCATATATATTCATAATTGTGAAATCTTCTTGGTGAATTGTTCCTTTGATAAAAATGTAATGGCCTTCTTTGTCTCTTCTGATTTCTTTTACTTTGAAGTCTATTTTATCCGATATTAAAATAGCAACACCTGCTTTCTTTTTGGTACCATTTGCTTGGAATATTTTTTTCCATCCCTTCACTTTAAGGTGGTGCCTGTCCTTGAAGGTAAGATGTGTTTCTTGTAGACAGCATATCGATGGATTCTGTTTCCTAATCCAAAAATCTCCCAGTCTATTCTTTGATTGGAGAATTTAGTCCATAATATTTAATGTTATTGACTGTAGGTTTGTGTGTTTCTTCTTTTTGCCTATTAATGTCCATTTGCGGTTTGGGTTTAGGTTTCTACTTCTGCAGTTATGCTTTTATTATTTCTCTTTCTAGGTGCCTGGGGATGGTTGCTCCTTTCTTCTGTCCTTTGAATTGCTTCAATATTCTCTGAAGGGTTGGGTTTTCTGGACTGTATTCTTTTTCAACTGTGTTATGTCATGGAAGGTTTTTTCTTCTCTCCTTCAATTATAATCAACACTTTTTGCTTGGTATATAACCTGGTTGGCATCTATTGTCCTTTTACCCTGGGATGCTTTGTCCAGGTTTCTTCTTGCTTTCATAGTTTGCATTGAGAAGTTCAGTTGTAAATTCTGTAGGTTTCCCCTATAGGTCACTGTTGTTTTTCCTCTTGTGGCTTTAAGGATTTTGTCTTGTTTTGGGTGTCTAGATTTTAACTTGATGTGGTGTGGAGGAATTTTTTTTCTTGATCTTGTCTGTTTGAGTTTCTTGTGCTTCTTGTATTTTGTATTGGTTTTTCTTTTTTTAGTTTGGGGAACTTTTCATCTATTTTCTGTTGACGATCTGATCAATACCTTCCTTGTGGTCTTCTCCTTCCTCTATTCCTATGATGTGGAGCTTTGCTCTTTCATAGTGTCCACACAGTTCCTGGTTGTTTCCACTTTTGTGTATATTTTTAATTTTTTTTCATAATCTTTCCTTGGGTTTTTAGTTGTTCTGTGTTATCTTCCAGTCTGATATTCTTTGTCCTGCTTCCTCCATTGTGCTTCTGAGGCTTTTCCATTCCTTTCCTCTTGATTGGTGAGTGTTTGATTTCCTTTTCATTTCCCTCTCTGTTCTTTATATTTCCTATCTTCTCTTGGAGGTTCTCACTCTCTTCCTGTAGCTCTTTGCTTCCTGGTTGGTTTCCTTATTCATTTTTCACATGGGATCTTTTCAGGTTTCTACTTCCTTCTGGAGTTTGTCATTTCTCTCCTCTCTAGGTCCTTCTGAGTTCTTCATTCCTCTTTTCTTAGTTCTTTGATTTGCTCTTTATTAATCTGTAGTTCATTAAATATGTTCCACACTTGTGTTCTTTGATATATCTGTTCCTGGGCCATCCCCAGGGGGATCCCACTGTAGGAATCTTCCATAGGGTTGTGAGATTGGTGGAGAATTTAAATCATGCTTCTTTCCGTTGTTTTTCTCTTTTCCTGTTCCTGGCATATGGGTTCTCCTTGCCTGTATTCCAATGTGAGGTCAAATGCCTCTTCACTTGGAAGGCTTGCTTTGCTTGTCTCCTTCAGATGCCTTCAATACCAGTTTGGCGTGAGGGTGGTGGGTGCTGTATTCAGGTGGGTTGGGAGATCTCTGATCTCACAGCTCCACACAACCTCACCTTTTATACCAGCTAATCTTGTCTGTTTGTAGTTCTGTGTGCTTCTTGTATTTGTATGATTTGTCCTTTTTTTAGTTTGGGGAGCTTTCGTCTATTACTTCTGTTGAAGATCTGATCAATACTTTCCTCTTGGGATTGGATTCTTCTCTTCCTCTGTTCCTATGATGCAGAGGTTTGACTTTTCATAGTGTCACACAGTTCCTGGTTGTTCCAACTTTTGTGTATTTTAATTTTTTCATAATCTTTCCTTGAGTTTTTTAGTTGTTCTTGTTATCTTCCAGGTCTGATATTCTTTGTTCTGCTTCCCCATTCTGCTTTGAGGCTTTTTCCATTCCTTTCCTCTTGAATTAGATGAGTGTTTGATTCCTTTTCACTTTCTCTTTTGATTTCTTTAGTATTTTATTATTTTTGGAGCTTCTCAATCTCTTCTTGCAGCTCTTTGCTCCCTGGTTGGTTTCCTTTCTTTTTCAGCATGGATCTTTTCAGTGTTTCTTCTTCTCTCTGGAGTTTGGCATTCTCTTCTCTCTCTAGGTCCTTCTTGAGTTCTCATTCTCTTTTCTGCGTTTCTCTTGATTTGTTCTTTATAATCTTGTAGTTCTTTAAATATGTTCCCAATTGTATTTCTGATACTGTGTCCTGGGACATCCCCAGAGGGATCCCACTGCAGGAGTCTTCCATGGGTTGGTAGAGCCTGGTGCGGGATTAACCTGCCCTTTCTCCAGTTGTCCCTCTTGTGATCCTGAACATATGGGCTTCTCCTTGCCTGTATTTCCATGTGGTTCTAAATGCTCTTCACTGTGTTGAAGGCTTGCTTTGCTTGACCCTTCAGATGCCTTATAATCCACATTGGCGGATGTGGGGGGTGGGGGGGGCTGCTCTTTAGCCAGCAGTACCTCCCGCACTTCAGCTGGTCTCAGGAGATCTCAGATCTCAATGTTGCAAAACCTACCGTTTTATACCAGTGGAGGATAACTCCACCCCCACAGCCACAAAAATTAAGACTAAGACAACTGGTCTGACTATGTTAAGTCACAATACAACAATCAGCCTTTGCTGAGCACCCAGTCTCCTTACCTACAGCGCTTCAGCTGGTCTCAGGGAGATTTCAGATCTCAAGAATCACAAACCCACCTTTTAACCAGTCTGGGAGGATAACCCCCCCCACAGCCACAAAAGCCCGTTAAAACCAAAGACAACTGGATTGAATATATTAAGTCACTCAGCAATCAGCCTTGCTGAAGCACCCAGCTCCTACCTACCTCCTGTGCTTCACGTGGTCTCAGGAAATCTCAGATCTCACGACCACACAACCCTACCTTTTATACCAGCTGGGGGGATAACTCTTTTTTTTTTGCCCCCACAAACCACCAAAAGCCAATTAAGCTAAAGACCACTGATTACGGACTACTAGTTAAGTCAACAACAACCCAGCCTTGCTGAAGCACCCCGTTACTCTACCTACCTCCTGCTCTCAGCTTGTCTCAGGAGATCTCAGGTCTCTCTTTTCTCATTTATTTCATGTTGTCTGCGTATATTGCTTCCATATTGTGCAGTACTAAGTGCACAGTCTGTCACAAACTGGGCCCAGAGTTCATAAGAGGGCATCAGACATCATTGGAACTGGAGTTTATGGAGTTGTTAGCGCTTACCCATATGGGGTGGTGGAAAGTAACATTTGGTCCACCAGTGCTTTTTTTAGTCTCTGAGCCATCTTTTCAGGCACCACCATTTTTCTACTTTTGCATAATTCTGGATTTATTGACAGAAAATTTAAAAGTGATTTTGAAAATTTTGGACTTCCCAGAGTTCATAGAAAATTGTATTGAAAACATTAAAGCACCTTTTCCCCCCAGTATTGAATACATTGCTTCTACTAATCAATAATGTGAATTTTAATATATTGATATTACTTTTATGTCTGGTATACCTCTCCAACTAAATGTAGGAAATACTCTGAACTTGGAGGTACACCGTGGTAAAAGTATCCTCTTTCAGATCCCCAGCACTATCAAAACATTAAAAAGGTATTTCCAGAATGTAAAATGATCCTTACTCCTCCTTTGCCTTTCTATTTTCTTTTTCCTCATTTCTTCTTACAATTTTTTAGCCATTCTTCAAAGTAAACTTTTCTAGATCAATGAAATAGTTGCAAATTACTCGGGCACATGTAGGATTCATCTATCCTTTTTATCTGAGATATTTGTATAATTAACACTTGAAATTTTCTCTTTGTCATTAAAATTTACATGTATGTACAAAAGCCAAATTTGCAAATTTTAAATAATTCCTACAATTTCCTTATTAGTATTACATAAACTATAATTTTAAATAGTCAGCTGGAAATATATTGATCTTTAAGTACAAATCATTTAAAGGAAAACAAAAAACGCCACATTGTCAGTGCAACAGAGAATTAGATTTGTATACTGCCTTCCCACTAAAACCAGAGCCAAACGTGGGTCATTATTCTCAGCAGGAAGCTTTAAAACATATCCAACTTTGTGAAACAGTATGGAGGTAAGTGTCCTTTGACCTACTTTTGCTCTGTGGAAAGCCAACCTTGCCAAGACATGAAGACTGGGTATTAGCATTGTACTTTTGTATTCCTCGAAGAAACCCTCAAAGTTAGCTTCACGGTCCTCCCCATTCAAGAATCCAAGAATAGGATTATTTTATACATTTTACTGTGCTTATTCTCTCTGCAGACTGAAGGCGGAGTTATAATGTATTCTGGTTACCCTCACCACCCTCTGCTACCTATTTTCCATCCCTGTCAATGGACCTTACAAATCTTGTTTACAAATTCATTCATCTTTGGGTGTTTGGCTTGTGACTCCAATGACTTTAAAGCAGCAGGCCTTTCCATTATGCTTCATGGGGTATTTCAAAGAATCNTTTTTCTCTCTCCTTCAACTATAATTGACATTTTTGCTGGGTATAGTAACCTGGGTTGGCATCTATTGTCCTTTAACACTGGGAATGCTTTGCTCCAGGTTCTTCTTGCTTTCATAGTTTGCATTGAGAAGTCAGTTGTAATTCTGATAGGTTTCCCCTTATAGGTCACTTGTTGTTTTTCTCTTGTGGCTTTAAGGATTTTGTCTTTGTTTTGGGTGTCTAGCATTTTAACTATGATGTGGCGTGGAGAATTTCTTTTCTGATCTTGTCTGTTTGGAGTTCTATGTGCTTCTTGTATTGGTATTGGTTTGTCCTTTTTTAGTTTGGGGAAGTTTTCATCTATTATTCTGTTGAAGATCTGATCAATACCTTTCTCTTGGGATTCTTCTCCTTCCTCTATTCCTATGATGCGGAGGTTTGATCTTTTCATAGTGTCCCACAGCTCCTGGTTGTTCCACTTTTGTGTATTTTTAAATTTTTCATAATCTTTCCTTGAGGTTTTTAGTTGTTCTGTGTTATCTTCCAGGTCTGATATTCTTTGTTCTGCTTCCTCCATTCTGCTTCTGAGGCTTTTTCCATTCCTTTCCTCTTGATTAGATGAGTGCTTGATTTCCTTTTTCATTTCTTCTTCTGATTTCTTTAGTATTTCTACTTATTTTTGGAGCTTCTCAATCTCTTCTTGCAGCTCTTTGCTTCCCTGGTTGGTTTCCTTTTCTTTTTCAGCATGGGATCTTTTCAGTGTTTCTTCTTCCTTCTGGAGTTTGGCATTCTCTCTCTCTCTCTAGGTCCTTCTTGAGTTCTTCATTCTCTTTTCTGAGTTCTTTGATTTGTTCTTTATAATCTTGTAGTTCTTTAAATATGTTCCCAATTGTATTTCTGATATCTGTGTCCTGGGACATCCCCAGAGGGATCCCACTGCAGGAGTCTTCCATAGGGTTGGTAGAGCTTGGTGCGGGATTATCCTGCCCCTTTCTCACGTTGTCCCTTCTTCGTGATCCTGACATATGGGCTTCTCCTTGCCTGTATTCCAATGTGAGTTCTAAATGCTTCTTCACTGTGTTGAAGGCTTGCTTTGCTTGCCTCCTTCAGATGCCTTCATAATCACAGTTGGCGGAGGTGGGGGGGTGGGGGGGGCTGCTCTTTAGCCAGCAGTACCTGCACTTCAGCTGGTCTCAGGAGATCTCAGATCTCAACTTGCACAACCCTACCTTTTATACCAGCTGAGAGGATAACTCCACCCCCACAGCCACAAAAATTAAGACTAAGACAACTGGATTGACTATGTTAAGTCAATCAACAATCAGCCTTGCTGAAGCACCCAGCTCCTACCTACCAGCGCTTCAGCTGGTCTCAGGAGATTTCAGATCTCAAGACTCACACAACCCTACCTTTTATACCAGCTGGGAGGATAACCCCCCCACAGCCACAAAAGCCAGTTAAACCAAAGACAACTGGATTGAATATATTAAGTCAATCAGCAATCAGCCTTGCTGAAGCACCCAGCTCCTACCTACCTCCTGTGCTTCAGCTGGTCTCAGGAAATCTCAGATCTCAAGACTCACACAACCCTACCTTTTATACCAGCTGGGAGGATAACTCTGCCCCCACAACCACAAAAGCCAATTAAGCTAAAGACAACTGGATGGACTATATTAAGTCAATCAACAACCAGCCTTGCTGAAGCAGCCAGTTCCTACCTACCTTCCTGCTCTTCAGCTGGTCTCAGGAGATCTCAGATCTCTATATTTCTCATTTTATTTAATGTGTATGAGTATATTGCTTCCATGCATCTAAGTGCACTCATGTCTTGCAATACTGGCAGAGGTCATAAGAGGGCATCAGACATCATGGAACTGGAGTTATAGATGGTTGTTAGCTACCATATGGGTGGTGGAAAGTAAAATTTGGTCCACCAGTGCTTTTAGTCTCTGAGCCATCTTTTCAGGCCCACCATTTTCTAATTTTGATAATTTCTGATTTATTGCAGAAAATTAAAAAGTGATTTTGAAAATTTTGGACTTCCCAGAGTTCATAGAAAATTGTATTGAAAACATTAAAGCACCTTTTCCCCCCAGTATTGAATACATTGCTTCTATAATCAATAATGATGAATTCTTAATATATTGATATTATTTTATGTCTGTATAGCCTCTCCAACATAAAATGTTAAGGAAATACTCTGAACTTTGGAGGTAACTCAGTGGTAAAGTATCTGCTTTCAGATCCCAGCACTATCAAAAAATAAAAAGGTATTTCCAAGTAAATGATCATTTACTCTACTTTACTTTCATTCTTTCTTTTTCCTCATTTCTGTCATACAATTTTTTAGCCATCTTCAAAGTAAACTTTTCTAGATCAATGAAATAGGTGCAAATTAGGCACATGTAGGATTCATCTATCCTTTTTATCTGAGATATTTGTATAATTTAACACTTGAAATTTTCTATTGTCATAAAATTTACATTGTATGTACCAAAGCCAAATGCAAATTTTAAATAATTCCTACAATTTCCTTATTAGTATTACATAAACTATAATTTTAAATAGTCAGCTGGAAATATATTGATCTTTAAGTACAAATCATTTTAAGAAAAAAAAAAGCCACATTGTCAGTGCAACAGAGAATTAGATTTGTATACTGCCTTCCCACTAAAACCAGAGCCAAACGTGGGTCATTATTCTCAGCAGGAAGCTTTAAAACATATCCAACTTTGTGAAACAGTATGGAGGTAAGTGTCCTTTGACCTACTTTTGCTCTGTGGAAAGCCAACCTTGCCAAGACATGAAGACTGGGTATTAGCATTGTACTTTTGTATTCCTCGAAGAAACCCTCAAAGTTAGCTTCACGGTCCTCCCCATTCAAGAATACAAGAATATGATTATTTTATAATTTTACTGATCTTATTCTCTGAGACTTTAATGAGTTTATAATGTATTCTGGTTACCCTCACCACCCTCTGCTACCTATTTTCCATCCCTGTCAATGGACCTTACAAATCTTGTTTACAAATTCATTCATCTTTGGGTTTTGTCTTGTGACTCAATGAATTTAAGCAGGCAGGCCTTTCCATATGTGATCATGGGTTTCAAAGAATCAGTTGGAGCCTGATGTGTTCACCTCTGAATACATAACTGATGATAATGACTGCCTATTCCCCAGAATCCATCACTAGACAATAGTTTAGCATGGTGGGATATGGCCTGTGAAGCTATCCTCATCTATATATGTTTGGTGTACAAGTTATTTGTCTGCTACTGCTTCTAACACTTTTCATGATATATTAAATCCTCAGAAGGACCAAGCATCACCCATTCTAAGGATGTTTGGCTCAAGTGGATGGTCCTTATAAGCTTCCCCTGTCAGAAATCCTGTAAAAGTATAGCCCTGTAAAGAAAGACACCATGGTACATGCCTTAAGTACCAGTACTCAGGAGGCAAAAGCAGGAATTTCTCTGAGATCAAGGGCAGCATGTTCTATATAGTTAGTTCTAGGTCAGCTGGAACAATGGGGACACACTGTCTCAAAAAAAAGTAGGCCTCTTGTTTTTTTCTTCTCCTATCAGGCAGTGATCAGTAAGTAATATTTGTAAACTTAAACTCACTCCATTTTTTAAAGTATTAGAAATCAAGCAAATCAATCCATACTTTGCTTCTCTTACTAGAATTTCCAGGTTTCACCTTCCTCACTAATTTTGAAAGTCGGGGAAAATTTTAAATTATTGCAAACTTTTATTGTTGCAAATTTACTAATCATGTCAAGTAAAGCACAATTTGTTGATTAATTCCCTATTCACATTTGGCATTATAACACAATCATTCTCCAAATTCTTCAATGCACTTGAATTGTGATCTTCTAGAGAGGAATGAACTAGGTTATTTATTAATTTATTACCTTTAGATATAACTCTGACTCGTGCATTGAACAGCATTCAATAAACACTAAATTTCCAAAATTATTTGATTTCAAATAAAATAGTACATTCAAATACCAACTAGATACATAAATATAGATTAGAAAAAATACTCTGTGCCTCAAAATTAGTCATTTTCACATCTCTAGTTATAATTATGTCCTATTCAACTATGTTACCAAGTCCATAGGAAATGTCATATAAAAATTTTAAGCTTTAAAATAGCATCAAGTAATAAGAGAATTATTTCTACAATTAATATTCTAAACAAGTATTAACTCAAGTAAATTTGTATTTATTAATCATTTCCCTTACTTTCCAAAGCTCGCTCCTTAAATATAGATTTTATATCTGCAAATATAGAGTTTTCAGATTATATGAGACTGTTTAAATACCTTATGGAAATCATATAAATTAATACATCTATACAATTTTGTTTTCATAGAGTTGTTCTGATCCTTTCGTATCATGTAATTATCAACTGAAAGTTTAAAGATAAAATTCAGCTTTTCTTAACCTTTGAAAGGACTAAAACTAATGGTAAAATAAATGTGGTATCAATGTGACATTATTATTCTTTTACTATACCTGTATATGCAAATTGAACAAGATCCCACAGAGCATTTGGGTCTATTCCTTCCATCTTGATCTCCTCTTGCTTAGCTTCACAAACGTCACTGGTAAACATGGCCGCAAAATAGTCAGAGACAGAACTCAGAACAAGCCTGAAAGAAGCACAGGATCTCCAATTTAGGCTGTGGACATGTAGACCAAGACACTGTGTTTACCTCCATGAAAAGCAGAGCACATTCAACCATTAATCATTCCATCAACCAAGCTATTTTTTTTTCTTGTCTTCATTTTTGTCATTTAGAGATCTGATTCAAGAAATCTTGCCCCATGCTTTGGTTACAAAACATTTTACATTTTACACATATAACACACACACACACACACACACACACACACACACACACACACAAACGAACATCCACACACGCCTGCTCAATTCCTACCATCAGTGAATAAATCATACTTACACATAATTTATTAATTTCTAGTTTTTCTTATACAGACATTATATACAGATTTATATAATATATTGTACACTATATAAAACAGATTAATTACCCATATATTATATAATGTATAAATATTTATATCTAAAAATTTCACATATGATACAGCAGGTGATATTTATCCTTGGGATACAGGCTTAATTATTTTTCAGAATATAGTAGTATTCTCCAATTACATCCATTTTCCTTCAAATTTCATAATGCCATTTATCTTTATAGCTGCAGAAACTTCCATTGTGTATATGTACTCATATTTTTTTTTTATCATTCATCGCTTGATAGACATCTAGTCCAGTTCTTTTTCTGGGTTACTGTAATCATGATTATTTGTGGAGCATGGAATGGCAACAGGGTCCTTTTGATGTATATGAAAATTTGGTTTACCACTCTCATGATACAACCTTATTTTTATTTTTGTAAAATCTCTCAATTGTTTTCTATAGAAGTTGGACAAGTGTTCATTCACCCTAACAAGTGTTCATTCACCCTAATTGGAAAAGAGGAAGTTAAAGTATCACTTCTTGCAGATGATATGATAGTTTACCTAAGGAAATTCTAAAAGCTCCACTAAAAACTTCTAGAAATGATTAAGAGTTTCAGTAAAGTGGCAGGATATAAAATTAACCTAGAATAACCAAAAGCCTATCTTTACACCAACAAGGTATGGAAGGAGAAGGAATATAAGAAGACTTTTCACTCACAATGACCTCAAAAATAATAAAATACCTGGGTACAAACCTAACCAAATATACCAAATATCTCTAAATCAAAAAATTTAAACCCCTGAAGAAGGAGACTGAAAATGACATCAAAAGATGGAAAGAATACCCATGCTCATGGATTGCAAAAATTAATATAGTAAAAATATCCATTTTACTCAAATTGATATACCGATTCAATGCAATCCTAATCAAAATCCTCATGACCTTCTTCACAAACTTGGAAAAAATAATCCTTAAATTCATATGGAAAAACAAAGCAACCCTGAGTGAAAAATGCAATACAGGGTGGACTGCTCTACCAGACTTCAAGGTATATTACAGGTTACCCTTTGAGGGTTTCAGGTTACTCTTTGAGATCTTTGATCAACTTGGAGTTGATTTTTGTACAGGGTGAGAGGTGGGGGTATAATTTTGCTCTTCTACAAATAGTGATCCAGTTTTGCCAGCAACATTTGCAGAAGATGCTATCATTCCTCCATTGAGGGTTTTTTTTTGTTGTTGTTGTTTTGCCCCTTTGTCAAATATGAGGTGGCTTAAATTATATGAGCTCAACTCTTGATCTTCAATTTTATTCTGTTGGTCAACGGGTCTGTTTTTGTGCGAGACCAGATGGTCTCTGGGATGCCAGAGAGTGTTACCAAAGACCACTAAACCAATAAAGCAAATATAGGTCTCCTTAAGTCAAGCAAGACTCCTCCGTCAGCACCAGCTACACCTCATCTGCCTGGAAATACTGTGCAGCAGTGGCAGCCATATGTCTGTTTATCCCAAATCTAATTGGCCATTAGCTCTCTCCTTGGAGGAATAACCCACAGCTGATGCCACAAGCTTACATCCTCTAATGGTTAAGAGATGTTATAAACCACACGATGACCCTGTCATACTTAACAGAAGAAAATGTAATTCATGGATACCTACAATACATAGGTCTAGGAAAAGACTTTCTAAATCAGAAAGCAGCTGCACAGGTAGTAAGGTCAGCAGTGGACAAATGGGACCTCATCAAACTCAAAACCTTCTGTACAGTGAAACAATCAAGGAAGTGAAGAGAAATCCCACAGAGTGGGAGGAAATCTTCACCAGTGATATATCTGACAGAGCATTAATGTCCAAAATATATAGACTACTCAGAAGACAAAGAAGAAGAAAAATGACTTACTTGAAATATGTATTACATCTACACAATGGAGTATTACTCAGCAGTAAAGAAAGATGACACCATAAACTTTGCAGGTAAATGGATGGAACTTGAAAACTATTATGCTAAGTGAAGTAACACAGTCCCAGAAAAACAAATGGTGAATGGTTTCCCTCATTTGTACATGCTAACACCAAATCCCAAGTTGAAAGGCAAGCTAAACAACATTACTGTTATATTTCTGTTTATCTGAAAACAACTATGTTGTTATAATGTAAATCTCATTACGGGCTCTGAAATCCACCCATTATTTTCAGACTCTGTAATTATTATATATGGGTGAAAAGTATGTATTCATGTTTTAGAGTAATATAAAATTAAAGGAGGAAAATGTGG
The DNA here is from genome assembly GCA_009823505.1 of Rhizomys pruinosus. Taxonomy (NCBI): domain Eukaryota; kingdom Metazoa; phylum Chordata; class Mammalia; order Rodentia; family Spalacidae; genus Rhizomys; species Rhizomys pruinosus. The sequence continues at coordinate 3,847,293 of VZQC01005485.1, read as the reverse complement.
ATTCCTAAACATAGAAAAATGACCGAGGGAAAGATGTAGGACAGTTATGTCAGAATGCATGATCTGGGGTGGGGGAAGGGAAAGTGGAATATGTCTAAATTGAACCGGAAAATGATATCTGGAATACATAAAACATCAATAAAAGCATTATATTAAAAGATTGAGTTGTTTTAAATGAAACATACAAAAATTCAATGAAAATTAATTATTGGTTCTTTAGAAAACGTATTATTTTCATTTTATTTTATGTGTATGTGTGTAATTCCTGCATGTTTGTAAGTGCCCACATGTCATGCAAGCCCACAGAAGTCAGAAGAGGGCATTGGATCCCTAGGAACTGGAGTTATAAAAGTTTTTAGCAGCCTTGTGGGTGTGGGAACAGTGCCCCAGTGTTCTGCAATAGCATCCAGTTCTCTTAAACTCTGTACCATATTTCCAGCCCTTGCATACAGCTTTTCATTTTATTCTTTCTTTTATTTTTACCTCCAAGAAAGCTATGAACAAAATAAATAAAAGATCACTATAAATCCCTTTTCTTTGAAAGATCACATAATTTCTCATTGAGATTTTTAATTTAAGTATTTATTGTCCATTTTCCTCTGTTGCCTACCCCAGTTTCTCCATAATATGAGCAAAGAACTCTGGTTGAATTGAACAAAAACACAGAACTCTGGTTGAACTAAATATGAACAAAAACACATTTGCTGAAACTATACTTTAAATATGTACAAAAGAAGGACCTTCTGGAATTTATGTCATTAATACTAATGTGTAGGATAGTAATGTATTATAAATATTTTATTATTGTACTCTCTTGTGCATTTATATGGGCAGTTAGAAATAGATATAAATGCTTTATATCATCAAAGACTGAAAGGATGATTAAAATGCAGACAACCTAAAGCGAGGCTAAGTTACACCCATATGCTCAACTTTTTGTTTCACATGTTTGATGCCAGACTGGGTTACAAAACTGTGTAAAAAAAATCACATATATATTTTCAAATATTTACTGCAAATAGATTAAATCCATCAATGTCAAATTGTCATATTATTAAAAGACAATATTGTAGATACAAACATAACCTAGGAATAAGTACAACATTTCCAATTGCTTTGTATACATGAACTCTGTATTGCAGTCAGGCCACATCCTGAAAAGAAAAATTTTTGGAACCTACATTGTTCAATTTTAAATTATCCAGTGAAATCTTCTCTATCAACAATAACAAAACACTGCTAATTTGGTAATGAGTATAGTAAGATTAATAATGCATTTTTAAATTTAATGACACAAAAGATTTATATTAGAATTTAGAAGAGATTAATGTTCAGGAGAAACTAACATCTTTATGTGTATGCCTTTGTCTTCTATAAGTGTAAGGGAAACTGTAGCAGAAGTGCATCCTGCGTGAATGCAACCACTCTGGTAAACATTACTGGGGTTATTAACATCATGTTCCTTACAAATACAATAAAGTTTCCTGTGGTCCTCTTCAGTTTATTATGGGGTTTGACGCTGTCGACCTCCCACTCTGAATTCATGTTTTAGCCAGGGCAGTATGACTTCTTATCATGGCTTACGTCTGTTTCAATGACTTCTCTTTTTCCCTCTTTGACCCTTTCATTGTTGGAGGTTGGTGTGGTCTCCTGTGCTTTGCCTTAAGATTTGATTTTGCAAAATCATTCTTGAACAGTATTTTAATAATTTCTACACTGGATTTAACTTTATGGCACTGGAATGTCTAGAGAAAATGCTGGTCCCATGGCCCAGCAATATTTTCCTGTGCCAAAATTAAACTCACAGTGTTCTACTGAAATTGTATTTAATTGACACTTCTCTGTTTTGAATTGTTGCCCTGACAATATAGGGAATTGTTTTTGGGAGCTAAGGCATTATCATAACGTTCCCTTGTGTTTTGTTATATTAAATATAACAAAGAACCCATCTTCCTAGTTGTTCTAGATTTGCCAATTCCTCTCTATAAACTTCAGGTATATCCCTTAATGAGGGTCATCGTTACATAACAGAAACAAGACACTCTCAAGAAGCTGCATTTGACTAAAAGAAGTGTCTGATTCCCTTACATTTGAAGTGTGCCTGGCTCTAAGCACTTCACCTTCCAGGCTCCACACTCTCCCAAAATCTAAACAAGAGGGGATAGGGTGGCGACTAAAAGCACCATGAATACAAAGCTGCCCCCTGCTGCAGAGTGTGATTAACTGCAGCAATAATGGCAAAGCTTCTCCAGGACATTGAGGTGGCAAAATCTCATATTTGATTTCCTTGTTCAGCTGCTCTTGCCCATTTCATTTCTTCTAATAACATTCTATACATACATCACACAAACCTGTATTCTATGTTCAGGATATACTTTTAAAAATATATTATTATTGAAGTTTTGTCCATTTCATACATCATTTCTCAGTCCAATTTAGAGTCATTCTCCTTTCCATGCCCCCTACCCCATTTGAGATCATGCGTTCTGCCATAGATACCTTGTATCTTTTTCTAAGCCTTTTAAAGCTTTTTCTACACAGAGGATTGTTGTTTTGGGGAGAAGTTTACTGTTTCAGTCAGTTCATTGTCCCAGTCCTTTTGTTGTTGTTGTTCCCTCCAATTTGTATTGCTTCAAAACATGCATATATGTATGTGTGTGTGTGACACATTTAATAAAATTATGTCATCTGAATATAGACTGTATGTTAATTCCAAATCAGATTTTGGAATTCACATTTTTCCCTTTTAATTTTATATTACTCTGAAATATGCATACATATCCTCCACCCCTATACCAAAATTACAAAGTCTGAAAATAAGTGGCAGGTTAATTCTAGAGCCCATTAAAGGATTCACATTCAGATAAATAGAAATATAACATTAACATTGCTCAGTTTGCCTTACAACTAAGTATTTGCAGCTAGCATCCAAAAATGAAGGATATCATTCATCGTTTGCTTTTCTGGGAATGTGTTACTTCACTTAGCATAATATCTTTTAGTTCCAACCATTTACCTGCAAAGTTCATGATGTCATCTTTCTTTACCACTTCATAGAACTCCATTGTGTAGATGTACCACATTTTCTTTATCCACTTGTCAGTTGAAGGGCATTTGGGTTGGTTACAGCTCTTTGCTATGGTGAATAGAGCTGCAATAAACATGGATGGGCATGCATCTCTGCAAAAAGAGGAGTCTGTGGGTATATATACAGAAGTGGTATGACTGGGTCAGGTGGTAGGCTCATTTAGAATCTTTTAAGGGTTCTCCACACTGCTTTCTTTAGGTAGATGCAGGCAGATCTCTGTGAGTTCAAGGCCAGCCTGGTCTACAGAGTGAGCTCCAGGCCAGCTGGGACTTAAAGGGAGACCCTGTCTCAAAAATACAAAAAAAAATAAAAGAAAGAAAAGAAGAAAATATTTCCTTTTCCTTTGAGAAATACTCAAATCTCATCAGATAGGGTCAGCAACAGAATCAAGACCTTATATAGCATTGCAATAGTAATAGTAATGGTGATTATTATTTGATTTGTTGATATTATACTTTCCCTCAAGAATCCCATTAAAGTCTAATTATACATCATATTTCAAATCCTAACTTTGTTATTGGCATTCAAAGTCTCTCATAGCAAACTTCCTCTCACTTTTACACATTAAAATTTTAAATGAGTAAATAAAACATTAAATGTTTAACAGCATGACAAATATAATTGATTTATAAAATTTTAATTTTATTGTTGCACATATAAAGCCACAGTGATTGTCAGCATGCATGAGATCTGTGCAAAAGGCCAAGCCAGATGAAATCAAGCATAGATGTGGGAGGTGAGCAAAACACTCAGTACTAGCTGAGGATCTATTGGTAACTAATAGTTGCTGGGAAAGAGTTAGCTTTCTTTAAAGTGAGATGCTGGTATGTTGACCATATTCCAAGGGATGAGCTCACACCCAAGAGAATTTGAAGAAACAAAATATGTCTTTAGCAAGAAAAAAGTAGTAATGGAGAACATGAACTTGGGTAGAAGGAAAATAAGGTGGGGGTGGAGATGAGAAAGGGTGTCTGAATATTATCAAAATATATAGCATAAAATTCTCAACTAGGTGAAGGCTCCTTGCCTCCAAACCAGGATATCTGCAGGAAGAGAGGCGATAAGGCCCTGCTGTTGAAGACCTGATATAAACATGAGAAAGATGTATGGAGACCGCACTTGCAAGCATACGGATGGCCTCTGGAATGCCAGAGAGTATTACCAAAGGCCACTAAACCAATAAAGCAAATATGGGTCTCCTTGAGTCAAGCAAAACCCCTCCATCAGCACCAGCTACACCTCATCTGCCTGGAAATACTGTGCAGCAGTGGCAGCCTTATGTCTGTATATCCCAAATCTAATTGGCTATTGGCTCTCTCCTTGGAGGAATAACCCACGGCTGATGCCACAAGCTTACATCCTCTAATGGTTAGGAGATGTTATAAACCACACGATGACCCTGTCATACTTAACAGAAGAAAATGTAATTCATGGATTAACATACCATCCAAACATCTGTGTCTATACCAATGTAACCTACCATAACAACTAGTAATGTTTAAATACCTATATATCCAATTGCGAGTGCTTCATTAGTAGGACCGAAAGGCTATATATTATACTGTTTAAATACCTATATATCTAATTGCATGTGCTTCATTAGTAGGATTGAAAGGTTATGCCTGGACAAGCTGGCAGCCCATGAAAGAAAACAGCCAGAATTGACTAGAGACCAAGACAACAGCTCCAGAGAAAGTAGACTGTTTTGCATCTCATCCACGTGTGCCCCTTTTCTAAGCCTAGGGAACAATCTGCGGAAGAGGAGGCGCGGTAAAATGTAAGGGCTGCGATTGGGGTGAAAGGTGAAACTACAACAATATAGACTGGACACTCATTTGATCAACCTGATTGAACATACAAGCCCTCCCCCTGCTGGATGGTGAGACCCATGAGCTGTATGGGTTTGGGCACAACTGCTCGCAAATTGGTTTGACATGAAGGATGCTTGTACTCACAAATTATCACTTATTGTTAAAAAAAAATGAAAGCAAAACAACAACAAAAAAAACAGAAAGATGCAGAAAAGTTATGGCAGAATGCATGATCTGCGATGGGTAGGGGTGGGGCGGGGTGAAGGGAAGGGGATATACGCCTGAACTGAATTGGCAAAAGATGTATGAAATACACAAAGCATCAATAAAAAAAAGTGGAAAATAAAACAAAAAAAAACTAATCAATAAACATAATGCAAGAATTAACTTCTTTGCTGTTAACTGTTGAGTTCTAGGAGTCATTGTGTTTGTACTAAAACATGTTGATTTTCCTTGCTGATATTCCTTCTCCATTAATTTTGTAATACATCATTGACCTCGTGATTTGTAATGTTATATATATATATATATATATATATATATATATATATATATATATGTATTCTGGTTATTATGCTGTATTATTTTTAAGCAGAATGTTTTACTCATTTATTGACGATAATTTTTGTTAAAAATAACTGGCTTTAAGTATGTAGATGATTTACAATTGCTCACTATGGTTTCTCAATTTTCATTTATTCCTAACAAAGTTATGAACTTATTTTATTTAAAGAAACTAGTTTCACATTCTACTGTGTAAACACTGAAAATGTAAGTCAAAATTATTTTTCTGAAAACAAAATAAACTTTATATCATGTGGAACAGTTCCACTTAGATGAAAGAAATGCAATGGATTCCACATATATTCCTGATATAACCTACTGAATTAACATTCATTGTTTTGTCAATTGCTTTACATTTTTGAGTAATGGTTTTCATATTACACATGCTAATGAATTTTGAAAATATCAAATTTTTTTTAAGATTTTAGAAAGAAAATTCTAAGTACCACTAAAACTAATTCTAAGATGCTTATGCCTCTGCTGAGAATTTTCTTTTTCTCTCTTCTCTGACTTCCCTCTTCTCCCACTTTTTGTCTTCACTATTTTATTCTTTCCTTTTTTTCTTGTCAGATGCCTGATTCTTCTATTTTGAAGTAAAGGTATCTTTTTAGTTATTTGTTATTTCCTTTTATAGTATATGCCAATAATCAAAGGTATGTAAGTTTAGACCTCGTTATATAGATAAAAATTCTGAACTATTTTGATTTTATACTCTATGAAAGCACGACGTGTTATTTGGGATAAGTCACATTTTCTTTCTTGTAAGGTTAAAGTAATCATAAAAACAAGTGTAATTATGTTTAAGGGAGATACATGCACAACATTTTTATTTCTGCTGTTTTCACAATAGCGAAGAGCTGGAAACAGCTCAGGTGTCCCTCAAGTGACAAGTGGATAATGAAGATGTGGTTAATTAATACAATAGAGTTCTTCTATGCAGTGGTGAAGAAGGATGACATCATGAAAATTATAGGCAAATGGAAGGAACTTGAGGCTGTTATGCTAAGTGAGGTAACAAAGTCTCAGAAAAACAAATGCCATATGTTATCCCTCATTTGTGGTTCCTAACACCAAATCCTTATATGTAAAACAAAATGGGTAACTGGTAAGTAAAGATATTATCACATTGACTGTTAGCACTATAGATATAGCTTGAAGTATATGGCTTTATTTCTCCCAGTTCTAAGATTTATGAGAATGAACAAATTTTTTAAGTACATTAAAATATACATGAATTTGCTATGTAATTTAGGAATGTAAAGTTATATTTTTTACCTGTATACAAGCTTGTGATTAAACTGTGAATCCCTAAATACATTTTGCATTAACATATAGTTTGATTTCAGACTTTGTAAACTTGCTATATGTAAGGAGTATAAAAAGAAGCTCAGGGTAGAATCATTAATATCAAAGGCTGGGATAGATGCTCCCAAAGCACAGAGTTGAAGTGTTGCTTAGAGTACTGGAGTGAAAGAAGGCTGTGGCATGCTTTATGTAGAAAACACACTGTTTTATAAGCTTTGTTCAAAGCATAAAATACAAGCTCTTAGCTGTGAATATAATGCTAATAAAGTAACAATAATAAGGATATGCTGTTTTTGCAACAAAGCATACAAAGCAAAATTTTATGGGGTGGCTTTATACAGTGGAAACAGGTAATGAGAAATTATTGATAAACACTACAAAATTAAGTTACACAAAATGAGCAAACCCTGAGAATCTAATGTACAACATGGTAGCCATGGTGCATAATTTTGTGGGCTTTGTTTGAATCATTCTAAGAGGGTTGATGTTAAATGCTCTTATCAAAAAGAAAGAAAATGGTAACAAAGTTACATTGATTTATGAAGACTTTGTGACCTGAGACTTTAGAAATTACCTCTGTAATTCTTTAAGGAACAATAGTGTGATATTTGATAATGTAATGTTTAAGAAAACTTTAGAAATCTTAGTTAGCTTAAATGACTACTGTGTGTATATAGCTTTAATGTTATCATATGATTTGGATACATATTCAATAAAACTTGTTAAAAACACGTATACATTTTATTAACTGGATTATTGTAATAATACATTCTAGAAATTAACTATGTTGATTAATAAATATATACCCTCACCAAAAAAAATCAGAAAATGATTAATCTTGAAACAGACACATTTTCAGACTGTAGGATGGTATTTTTTCTCAGTTAGATTTCTTTCACATTAAATCCTCTCCTTGTCATATAATTACTGAAAGCTTGCTCAAGAAAGTTCAGTCTCTACACATAAGTCTTAGGCAACATTAAACAGAGGATGGAAAGAATATTAATGTATCTTTCTACTCTTGCCAGCAAACTTTCCTTATGCAACAGATACTGATGAACACAGAAATCCACAACTTGCTAAAGTGCAGAGCACAAGAGGCTGAAGAGTGCTGACCCTTGAATAGGACACATATATCAAATCTCTGTCTTCCAAGGCTCAGGGACCATTGCAGAATAGGAGACAGAACAATTAGATGAGCCAGGGGTGATAAATGAACACAGACAGACAGAATTTCCAGACAGCTTGGAAGTTATTAATATAGACCTTCAACTAAGATTTTCTTAAAGACAACCTGCCCTTATCTTGCTCTGTGATGCTACTTTACACGAATAAGCTTTATTGAATTTATGGTATTTATTCATTCAAACTCTTTCTATGAGCAATGAAAATGGCATTATAAACAACTTTATTCCAAACTAAGAATATTTTAACTTTATAAGATCTTTCTATTTATGTTCATTCAAGGCAGCTACTCTTAATTTTTAAAGGAAGAGAAATTTCTCATAGTCTGAATGTCATTTCAATATATACTGGCATATCATTTCAGACAAGGTAATGGATATCCATTGAGTTTACTGCTATTGAACTTCCAACAATCTAATATTAACACTGATTTTCTGTCTAAATTTCAAGATCTAACATACAGGTGGCCTATCAAACAAAAACTTTGTTTAGTATTCAGGTATTTACATTGAAATGTTTTGATTCATTTATTAATAACCAATTTCCATATATATATATATATATATCATCACTTCTGTAGGTACCAATCTATAAGTAGAGTGGGAATTTTGATAAATTTTATATAAAGCTCTTTAGACATTTTCTTTCTTTTTTTGGTCTTTTTGAGACAGGATCTCCCTGTAGCTCCAGCTGGCCTGGAACTCATTATGTATAACAGGCTAGTGTTGAACTCATAAAGATCCCCTTGCCTCTGCATCTCCAGTGCTGGAATTAAAGGCATGTGCCATCATGCCCAGCAAATCCTTTTCTTTTTAACAGATAAAAATATTGATAACTTATATACCTGCAGTCATGCAATTTAAAAATGGATTAATAGTTCTGACCGTCAAATTTGGAACTTCTATACACTGTAACAATACAAAACAAAGGATTATATGGGGAGTCATTAGAGAATTGCTGTTTCTTAACTGGCCTCCAGTTTCTACATACCAGAAATTATAAGCACACAGCACTGTGTACAGCTTGAAGAGAGTCCTTTAATAGTTTTTTTTAAAATGTGGATTAGTAGTATTGAATACTACTACTGTGCAATTTAATAGGAATTAATAAATGATGTTCTTGAATGGCTAGTGGGTGGTTATATAATTAGCCTGCAGTGCCTTTCTTTGATGAGCAGTGATCTTCATACCTACTACTTCTTTCTACATTATCTGGTTATTAAATTGCTCCCATACTTCTCAGTGCTAATGATTACAATATCTTTTTGCCCCAAGACAATATTCAACTCTATTAATAAACATACAAGAGAAAAGTTAACTCTACTTGCTTCCTTTACTCATATGGCAAATTTTAGGTCCATTATAATCATTTCATGGTGCAAAGTACAGATAAGGTAGGGCAATGTAAATTTACTATAAAAAGAAATGCTTATATTTTCAGTTGTTAAAGCAAGTGTTATTATGTTATTGTTCATCAAGCTTCAAATTCTTAGTAAGAAAATTACTTGTAAAATTGTACAAAGTGCTAAATAATAGTGAATTAAATAACTGATTAGAAATCCATTAAGATGTAATGTCCTAATTCCAACATTCTGGGTCTCAACATGTACAAAATAAAATATAAGTCAGAACAATTTCACCAATCTAAAAACAGAAACTAGCTGAGCATGTTGGCAAAAGACTTTAATCTCAGAATTTGGGAAGGAGGGACAGGTTGATCTCTGTTGAGTTCCAGGCCAATAGTGTCTACAATGTGAGTTTCAGACCAGCCAAAGCTTCATATAAAGACCCTGTCAAAAAAACCCATAAACAACCCCCCCAAAAAACACAAATAAATAAGAACTAACAGCTAAGTATGCTGCTATTTATGCTGATCAATCCAATAGTCCTTTTTGCTTCATGAATACAATACATTGGACTTGAATCACCAATTCATGAATTTCTGTGTAAATATAATATAATATTTTAATTTCTTAGGTCTATCTCTTAATTGAGAAAAGAAGATATAACATATTATTTGAATTCGACTATTAATGATGATAAAAGAACTAGGTTTCTATTTATTCTTAACAAATACAGAAGCTGGGCCTGGTGTCCCACACCTTTAATCCTAGCACTTGGGAGGCAGAGGCAGGCAGATCTTTGTCAGTTCAAGGCCAGCCTGGTCTACAGAGTGAGTTCCAGGAGAGCTGGAGTTACAGGGAGAAAAAGTCTCAAAAGACCAAACAAAACAAAACAAAAAACAAAAATTAAAAGAAAACAAAACAAAAATCAAATACAGAAGAAATACAATAGTATATGCAATTGAAGCTTCTCTTATAATCACAAATGTATACTATACTTAAATATTCAGAATAATATATATATAAGCAATGCATAGTCTAGTGTTTTATAGTAATGCAGAACATGAGAATTTTTTTTGTTCACGTGCAATATAATAAACAATTTAGACCACCAAGAAACAAAAGATAAAAATAAGCAATAAAAGGAATACTAACAGAACCCATGTACAGTATGAAGAACACAGGAAATTTAGATTAGATTGAATCAGTGCTAATAAAAGACTATAAGGTAATTTACATTATATAAACCACTATTTATTTTGCCAAGAAAAAATAATTTTATATGTTAATGTACTTTTTGAGTTGTCATATATTTAGCTAATTTAGTATTCAGTTAAAATAACTAGCCATATTAAATTAAGAATAGATTTTCCACTGAAGATTATATTTGAATTTTTTTGTGGATACCGTTTAAATCTTAGTTCAGGATTGTTTTTTTAATTTCCCTCACATGTAACATCTTATTTTTTATCAAGAGTGACAGCTGTTAGTCTCCTGTAAATGGAAATTCAGCATCAAAGTAATATTTGAAAAACATATATAAATAGTATGTCATAGAACACTCATAATAGCTTAGAGATTGGGGCTTACATGACCTAGCTTATTTATCTGATGTCATAAGTTCTTTTGTATGGATTTAAACATGTTGATCTAAATTCCACACCCATATTTTATATTAATATGATGATGGAAACAGTGCTATATATCTGGACTCTTTGTGTAGTCTATGTCTTTGGTGTGTGTGAAGTGGTATAGATATATAGTCAATGTATGGGGAGCACTAGGCATGATGATGCATCTCTTTAATCCAAGGACTTAAGAGGCAGAGTCTGGTAGATCTCTATGAGATCTGGACCAGCCTGTTCTACACAGCAAATTCCAGGAAAGCCAGAGCTACAGTAAGTCAAAAATAAAACAAGAATATACAAAGGTAAGGTGTGGAGAAAAGACAGAGGTAAATTCATTAATTCAAAGCCTACTAAAAATTACACACACAATATCAGAATATGAGTCATGCTTGCTTTCTTATACTGTACTTAACAACCTGCCTGGGGTGGCACCACCCACAGTGGACTGGGATCTCTCACATAAATCAACAATCAAGACAATACTCCACAGATGTGGCCACAGGCCAGTCAAATGGAGCCAATTCCCCAACTGAGGCTCCCTCAACCCAGGTGTGTCAAGTTGACACTAAAGATATCCAGCACACACCTCAAAACCTGAAGGTAAGACTCTATTGCTGAAGCCAGGACATAATTTGGACACAGGTCTTGGAGCAATGGAACTAAAAGTGACCTGGAAGCCTCCTCCCTAAAGACTAGGTTTCATAGTTCTAAAGGATACTATTCAAGGTACTAAGACATAAAATCAATCAATGATTCAGTCCAGCTGTAAAGTGTAACAACCACAATGACTGGTACAGCAAGCTGTTATCTATTGGTGCAGTAGTGGCACTTTTTTCTAGGGGGTAATCAGCAGCTATCTAATTGGAATTGAAGCCCTCTAAATGGGAGGAAAGTCATGGGTGGCATTGTAAATATAGCCAAATACCCATGACTTAAAAGGTGATAGAGGAAACCCTACCTCTGTCATAACCCTTGACAAATGGTCCTTATATTTACAGACATGTGTACCAAACAAACCTCCAAACAGATGGAAGTTAATACAACGTTCCACAGGTGGTCACACACAGAGAATATAAGTCTGAGAGATGTCCAGCCCTAAGTGCCACATCTACAGTAGAACATGTAGTCCTAAGTCTCAGGAAGCATAGCAAAACATGGGGTAGAGAGAATCTCTGTCCATTAACTCTCAGCAGCAAAGCTTCCTCATACAACAGAGTTAGATGCACACAGAAGGCCACACTGGCCAAACATTAGATTATAAGAAACTGCAGAGTATGTATCCCTGCAAATGATTCCCATATTAAACTTCACCCACCCATGATTCAGGGACCATCAGGAAGAGAGGATGGAAAGTTTGTAAGAACCAGGGTTCTTACATGAACATAAGGAAACAGAGGCTTTCATGCCTCTGGGAATTTGCTTATATGAACTTGAAACTACGGTGACGGCATGCACAAGACCCCAGCCAACTCAATCAGACAAAAAAAGCCCAGCATAGAAATGGGGAACAGGCACCAGGTCCCAACCCTAAAGGAGCTATTGGAAACTGATCTGGTGGTCCAGGTAGAGTGGATATTCTTGAAGAGAATGACTTAGGTTGACTAGTCTCCAGTTGCTTTGCTTGCCCTGAGTAACATCTAGGTACAAATGGTTGACCAGTTAGGACTTACAGAGAATGCATGAAATTTGATAGGGGAAGACATCTGGCTACTTCCTATAGCCTGGAGGCCTGGATGATACTTTCAACCTAGGCCCTTAGCCTGGACCCAGGATGTGATGATGTTACTATGAAATTAAAATTTATTCCTTGCTACAGCCTGCTTTTATAAAATAAATGATGTCAGTTCCCAGAGCCAATCATAAGCCCCCCAATTCTGTGCCACTGCACACCAGTGCCCCACCAGCATCACACACCTAGGCCATGCTGCTTGCTCCTCCTTGGGGTGGGGCCAGCCCCTCAGCCACGTGGTGCCCTGAGGCATGCTAGTTGGAAAGCCAGCCTGCAATTCGAGCTGGATTTACCTACATTTCCCAATTATTATTTCTTTTAATTTAGTGTTATTGGGAATTAGATTAAAGGTCTATTTTTCTCCTTTATTGTCAATCAATAAAAAGAAATATTTTTAACTCTTCAGATTGTTTTAATTTTAGTGGCTAACTAATGAAAATAGCATTATATCATTTCACAACAAGTAAAGCAAAGTTACAGCACTAAACCCAAGCTCTTTAAAAGACATTATTCTTTATTTCTATAACCCTAGCATTTTCTTCAGTCTGTAAATGAGTCCATTACTCTTATGAATATGAATGCATAATCCCCATAAAGACTCTACCACATCATACCTATGTGCTGGTATTTTTCTGTTCCCAACAATCAGGATAACATCACAGAGTTGCTGTTGCTTTAAGTAACTCTCCATCTTCCTAAATGTTTGCTCTGCATGGTGAACAGCTTGATAGAATTCTTCAGAACTACTGGAATCCAAATCACTTTGAGGTGTCAATGAATGGTTGGTTGCAGACAACCTGTAAACCACACAGAAAAACAGAAAGATGATCTATAAAGGGTCAGTAATAGTCCAGAAAGATATGTACAGTTTCAGAATTTATACACAGACATTTTCAAATAATTCAAATTAAAAAAACTAACAAATATTGGTAGTTGAATAATTTGTTTTAAAAGAAACAATAACTAAATAGAAATAGTATGTTTCCATGTTTTAAAATGTGATCTAACCTAGATTCTCTGCATTACTATATTAAACTTGTAAACCAGAAAATGTCACAGAAATAGAATATTACTAACATATCTATTCTGAAATGAATTGACATTGAATATTAAAATGCCTGAAAAAAATCATCTAAATGCAAAAGAGGCTAGTAAGCCTTTATTTAACCCTGTAATATAAAACAGATTATTAAGCCCAAGTACAAATAATAAATTATTTTATCTATGGCACTAGGGGTGGGTAAATTTGAAAGACATTAAGAAAAATTATCCAGCTGGACATGGTAGCACACACTTTTAATTCCAGCACTTGGGGGGCAAAGGCAGGCAGATCTCTGTGAGTTCAAGGCCAACATGTTCAACATAGCAAATTCTAGGCAATCTATGCTACAGGGCCACATTATCTCAAAAAAACCTCACCCCCACCCCCCCAAAAAAGGAAAGGAAAATTATCCAGGCTTACAAATGCAATCAAAGTAAACTTAAACTCATATAAAGACTTCAGTAAATTCAATTTCATATGACTAGAATATAGAATGCTAAAAAACAGAGGCTAGAGTCAAGCAGGAGTAGAAAGTGGTGGGAAGATATTGATCAATGAATATAAAATTCCATTGAGACAGAAGAAAAACTTATGAGGCTCTGCTGTACAGTGGGCTGACTACAGTAAAAAAAATTATGGGGGGCTGGAGAGATGGCTTAGTGGTTAAGAGCCCTGCCTACTGCTCTTGCAGAGGAGCTGGGTTCGATCCCCAGCACCCACATAGCAGCTGAGAACTGTCTGTAACTCCAATACATTTGGACAGTACATTCATATACATAAAAAAATAAAAATTAAAAATTATGTCCAGTAAAATCATTAGAAGTGAAAAATTTGTTCATTAACAAAGAAATCATAAAGTTAAACATAATAATTATCTTGATTTTATCATTGTTTGACATACAGATATCAAAACTTCACATTAACCTTCATAAATTTATTCAATAATGTTTTAATTAAAATACCTGAAAATGATAGATTCAAAAATGTTTGTAACTTCTAGAATGAATGCAAATAAAAACATTGGTAGTATCAAGACAGATAATAAATCATGGCAAAGATGATTTCTGGTCCCCACTCCATACTTAGGAGGGACTGGCCACTGATAGCTTCTGGAGGACGGAGAAGCATTGCTGGTATTATGGTCACTGGTAGGCTTCCCATACTCAAGGGGATAGTCCCACCCCCATGTGTGTATGGGCAGCACCAGGCATATTTAGTGGATTATTAAAAAGCAAATAGACATGAAGTTTGGAAGAGGCATGCTCAAGGGACATGGCAGTATCTGGCAAAGGAAATGAGTAGAAAAACAAGATCATATTAGAAGATGAGTTCCAAAATAAATTTTATGAATTCAGGTTTCCTCCTATTTTTTTTTCTAGAAGTTACTATGTTTTGAGTTCCTTCATAAACTCTGGAAATACATCATTCTCTTCAGGTTCTTTTGATCAGCAAGATAAATGGCATTGTTGTTTCAACGTGATTTTCTCTTGCACCTTTCCTCATAAATCATTTCCTAATCTTAAACTCGGGTAGAATTCATGCTCCTCCACCTTTGATTCAGGATGGGATTTAAAATTTAGTTTTCTGTATCTGAACACTGGTGATTTATATGCTGAGTTTCACATTTTTTTCTGTCCCATCAAATATTTAGGTGTACTGATTTGGCAAATAAGACCTTAAAACTTTTGAAAATCCATTATATTTTTTAACATTTCCTATAAAGGAAAAGATTTTCATTTTTTTTCTTATTATTGTATATTATTTCATGTCTTAATCTAAAAATCTTTAAAAGCAAATTATAATTCCTCAGTAGAGTACTTTGAAAGCTAAATTATATATTTTATTATAATAAAACAACATAAGATTTTGAAGTAGAAGAAATGGAATTTTCAAACTTTGATTATGACTTTATCTCAAAATTCAAAAAATACTTGTTTTCAACCTAGTATATTTTAAAAATAAAACAGTTTGGCCATATGAACTATGTAAGCTCTATAACCCTATAGTCTTTTCAGTTTT
Organism: Rhizomys pruinosus; assembly: GCA_009823505.1. Lineage (NCBI taxonomy): Eukaryota > Metazoa > Chordata > Mammalia > Rodentia > Spalacidae > Rhizomys > Rhizomys pruinosus. The sequence goes on along the minus strand of VZQC01005485.1, from coordinate 3,831,580 downwards.
TTTTTCTTGATAGAGCTGTTTCACTTACTAACATGTTCTTTGCTCTTCAAGCAAACTGCAACCTTCTGAAGACTAACTTTCCTTACCACCTTCAGCAGAAACTGTACATCATAATGTCCATGTGTATATCTCATGGCTTTTGTTTAGCTTTCTTTTTTTAATTTTCATTGCTAAGAACTGACCACATTACTTATCACTTCCTCTGCCAAATACTTCAGAAATAAGTAATTTTTATTTTCCTTCTACCAAACAATTGTGAGATTGAGCATGTTTCTTCATTGGAATGGCAAACAATATTATATTCCAAATAAGGAACTTAAATACTTTCACTAGGCAGTAATGACTTCTGAAACATTTGCCAGTCAATTAAAACCAAAACACCAAATAGTAAGTTCTAAAAACTGCTCTTGAGGGCTGGAGAGATGGCTCAGTGGTTAAGATAAGAGCATTGGTTGTTCTTGCAGAGGACCTGGGTTCACTTCCCAGTACCCACATGGTTACTAAAATCCATCTATAACTTTAGTTCCAGGGGATCTGAAGCCCTCTTCTGACACCCATGGGAACTTCCCCAAATGGGTACACTAAGACATATCCAGGCTTTACCCTCATACACATAAAAATAAAAAATAAAACATTTTTAAATTGCTCTTATGTTTTCATTTGAATGTAACACAACTACCAGTTTCCTCATCTTGCCGCCTTCTTGATTCAATTCCCATTCATGTACTCTAAGTTTCTATGTGGTTAGACACCTTTAAATTTTGATGCCTTTCCCCAAGCTCTATATTTAGCAATGTGTAATCCAGTTTCCATTTCTTGTTACACAACATTCTTCTACAATTTTTACATGGTTTTTGTCACTTGGCTCACTGAAAACACCTTGAAATTCTTATATTTAACTCCATTTACATCTCCCTACTTTCAGAAATTGTTCTTTCACTTTTCATAGTTGAAATGGCTAAAGATTTCCTGAAACTGTGAAGTACAGTTTCAATATAACTAAAGTAAGTAATAAGCGTCTATTAGTTGAATGCTTGAATAAAGTAACATGAGAATATTTTGTGAGAAAATTGTCTTCAGTCCAAAAATTATTTGAAATTTTTATTGATTCTTGAGAATTTCAAGCAATGTATTTTGATCATATTCATATTCCCTTTCCATGTCCATCTCCACCCTACTGCACCCCAAATTCATGTCCTTTATTATTACTTTTTTCTTTCTTTTTTAATTTTTTATTTGTATTAGTGTACTGTCTGCATGCAGGTTTGTGCACCTGTGTCATGCAATGCCCTGGAGGTCAGAACAGGGTCTCAGATTCCTCTGGAACTGGAGTTAAAGACAGTTCTCAGCTGCCATGTGGGTGCTGGGAATTGAACCCTGGTCCTCTGCAAGAGCAGTTGGTGCTTTTAACCCCTAGGCCATCTCTCCAGCCCCACTTTTTTCTTTCTTAAAAGGCCTATTGATTCTAATTTTGTTCCCCTAATGCTCTTGAGGTTGGGTCAATCCCTAGGAGTCTAGTAAACCTACCAATTGTTACACCTTTAAAGAAAACTGATTGCCCCCTTCTAGCAGCAATCTATTTCCAAAATATCCTCAGCTAGGCTTGAGGCTTCTTGTCTAATACCTCTAGGCATGTTGGATTTGTCTAGCTTTGGATTACACAGATTTTGTTGCACACTGTTACAAGTTCTGTGGGTTAATATGTGTCATTGTCCTGTTGTGCTCAGACAACACCATCTCCTTGTATTCATCCACCACTTTTGTCTCTTTAATTACATCCACTGACTCTTCCACAAGGATCCTGGTGCCTTGAGAGGAGAAGATGTGATTTAGGTATTCCATTTAAAGCTGAGATTTCCATAGTTTCTTGATTTCTATATGATGACCTCATGTGGGTCTCTGTGTTAATCAGCTTCCCCTGAAAGAACCAGCTTCTCTGGAGAGAGCTGAGTGATACACTAACTTCTGGGTATAACAGTAAGTCATTAAGAGATAGTTTAATTATATATATATATATATATATATATATATATATATATATCAGAATAATAGGTAGTGAGTTCCTCCAGAAAGCTTATAACATGGCTAGTCACAGGTTATTGGCCCTGATTACAGTGCCAGCTATGGACTTCATTAAATGAAAACAGCAATTCCAACAACAACAAAAAGGTTGGTTACTTCTATAAAATTCGAGACACACTTGCAGCAGTGGGAATATTTTTTTCTTTATTTTTAACTTTTCTTTATTATAATTTTATGTTGAGACAGGGCTTATAGATTTATTAGTCACAGCTGGACTGAGAGCAGTTATACAGAAAAGGCCAGCTTCAATCTCACAGATATTCTCCTGTCTCTGCCTCCCAAGTGCTAGAATTAAAGGTGTGCACCACGGTATTGTGAGCGTATCTTACCAGGCCCGTTGTTATTGAAGCTCAACCTGTTCACAGTTCAGCTAAGAGTGTTGGTTAGGTGAATCAGGAAATATGATATGGAAATAACACACAGTTTGTTTTCAGAAGATACAATTTTAGTATAGGTGTGGTGTGATGTATCAGGCTGGTGTAACTTAGCCTTTCTGGGTGCTTAATGACCATCCTCAATACCCATAGAAATTTGGCTGAGGGACGTAAGGGGTAACTTTGTTCCTTGCCCTCAGAGGTCAACTAAGTCTCAGGGGACTATGCATGGGGGCATCTCTTGAAATGTCCTGCAAATGATTCACCAGTCTTCCTGTGCAGGGAGGTCTTGGAGATCCACTAATGGGACTTCACCCAGGGTTCAGTCTATAAAGAGGAAAGTCTTCTCATGCTTCAAAAAGAGAAGCCTGTTCGAGGAAGACCTAACTGTGTCCTCAAGTGGATGGAACTGGTGATTGAAAAGCCAAAAGGATCCAGGGGCTCCCCCCGCAAAAAAATACCCTGAGTGAGTGACCTTGAAGACCAGATCCTCAACTGACCTTGAGAAAACAAAAACCTTTGTTAATGTGGCTAATTGTGTGGCCTTAAGCATCGAAAAGGAAAGTATAACCAGAAATAATTAGTAAGGTCTGAGAAATTGTACTTCAGATATAAAACTTGAGAATCCTCCAAACCTTCAACGCCAGATGGCGACTACTGAGATATCCAGCTTGTGGACTGAGTGGCTTCTGGGATTTCAGCCTCTTCAGAGTATAGACTGACATTGTTGGACTACCCAGGCTGTGTCATGGAGGCCAGTGCAAGAAGATCAAGACAGGATGCGTGCTTGCTGGACCTCATTTTGGTGACCATGGGGGGTGGGGAGGCTACAGTGTGGAGCACAGGGGCAGGATTGATGGTTGTTTGGGCTTTCCATGGAAGAACCTTCAAGCACTTCCTTGGGAAAACATGACATCTTTTAGCAACAACAACAAACAAACAAAAAAAGAAAATAAAATCCTCCAACTCAGATGATAAGTGTATGCATATATATATATATATATATATATATATATATATATATATATATGCAATACAAGTTGGAGAAAAGAAATTGAATTTCCATGTTAAAGTATCACAGTATTTTGATGCTTTTTTAGTATCACAAGTTTCATTTATGTTATTTTGATCCTATGTGTATTATAAAGTTCAACTTAAAATAAAAACGAGTGTTGGTTATTTTTCTCTTACAATAGCTCTACAAATTTAGCATGTATTTCAGGTAAATAATATGTCTTCAAAATGTTTTATTTATCATGCTAGGCAGGTATAATGTTAATTAAAATCATTAAATCACATTTCAAAAACATTAAAGTTCAAAAATTAGACTAGCAAAAGCGAATCACATTTAAATGAATAGTAAACAAGTCACCTAGCATTGTAATATTAAATAAGGAAAACCTAATTATCACTTATCAGTACTGATTCAATAAGCAATGTTCAAAATAGATGCTTAGCTATGTTAAGCACACTGCTTTCATATCTCTTAATAACCCCCAAGAGTGAGGTTCAAATCTTGAAAATATTGTAACAGTTAAAGTTCAAGCAAGCACCAGGTGTTACTACTTAGACACAAGAAAAATGACTATAGCCATTAACGTTGCTTCTGGGTCCAATTTTATTTATAAGATAATTGGATTCTGAGTAAACCTTTTTATCACAAGTTTCTTTATAAAACACATGGACAAATTCATTAGCTGATAGTGCAGAAAAATTTAAAAATAGGTATCACTCATGAAGAAAAGTAAAATTATACATTTTGGGTCTATTATTAGATGTTTCAGCCTAAATTATGTCTATAAAATGAATGAATATTTTAAAATTCCTCAAGATAATTTTAACGTTTTTTGTAATTCATAAGCATGAGGTACATTTCCAAAGAAACACTATTTGTGAAAGTGTACATTTATGAATTGAACATACACTAACATAGCACATGTATAAAAATTATAAAAAATAATAATCCTAAGAAACAAATGATGTAAATAGTCTATTAGTTGCTTCTGATTTTAAATTGTAAATTCTTAATCCATAGATGTTAGGTTAGAGTTTGAGCTCAATGTAAGTACTAGAATTTATAAAACTGGGATATTTGAAAGTTCTTTATGATTTGTTGTTATTTTTGTTATGTGTGTGTGTGCTTCTATATGTGGGTATGTATATGTGCATACAGTGCCCTTGGAAGCCAGAAATGTCACACACACATGGTTGTGAATTGTAATGGAATGTTTATTTAAAAACTGTCCACCTAGGAAAATAATATCTTTTTACATTGCCCCAAAATGTTGAGGATTCTATAAACACACAAACATACACACACACACACACACACACACACATATATATATATATATATATATATATATATATATATATATATTTAGGAAAATGGACAGTAAAGGACAGGAAATTAAGTTAAATAAAGATATTTTAGATATATTGAATAGTCTTCAATTTGGAATTGTATTTTGTGGAAGTCAGCATAGAAAAAAATAGCAAACTTTTGAATACTGTAAAGAAAGATTTTTCATAAGAGACCATTAGTTTAGATATAAAAAGGAAAGTTTAAGAGGAACGAATTGCACTTTTTTGTATAAAAAATTAGAAAAGAAAAATATTTATGCATATATCAAACTCTCTAGAATATATATGAGTACATTATATACAATATATAATATATATGGAACATACCAGAGAGCATGATTTATACGCGCACATATAATGCTCAAGGAATATCTTCCATATCCCTTTGTTCTTGTCAGAAATGACACATTTATACTATTTACATTTATCATACACAAAGTATTTCTAGTTACAAGAAAAGTATCTTTTAAATATTTTATAGTAGGACTTCCCAGTAAGATAGCAAACTAGAGGCTTATGAGTTGTGTAGGAAGTCAGGAAAAAATAGACTATTCCAAACAGAGAATGAAATAAAAAAAGATCCTTGAAATCTATAAAAGAAGTAAATTATATTAGAGAAAAGGCAAAAGAGTAAAGAAAGGGGAGGAAGTAAAGGAGGAGGAAGAGGAGGAAGAAGAGGACAAGGAGGAGGAGAAGGAGGAGGAAGAGGAGGAGGAGGAGGAGGAGGAGGAGGAGGAGGAGGAGGAGGAGGAGGAGATAATACAGAGAAAGTAAGTTCAACCCAGACTCAGCCATGAAATCTCTTTTTGAGTGAGTTGGAGCAAAAGTCACTTCCAAAAGGCAAACCAGAAGAATCACAAGCAATTGTGCAGCAGTCAAGTGAAGATTATAACCTTCACAAGTTTCAAATCCAGGTGTGGGATTTTGTATGATAGTGAGATGAGATAGTCGCTGAGAGATATCCTGTCTCATCTTTATGAGACTATCAGGTGTCCTCTTAAAGATTGTGGTACAAACTTTTAACCCTAGCATCTGATGCAGTGTCAAGCGAATTTCTGTGAGCTCAATTCTAGACCCTCTCTATATGAGTAGCTCTAGACAAGCTACAGTTACATAGTGAGACCGTATTTCAAAGTTTAATTGATTAGTTAATTAATTACAAAAACCTCAAAGAATATCTTATTGTTTGAATGTGAAGTACCTCACCAGGGCTGGTAAGAGTATTTGAACTCTAAGTATGTAGATCATAGAAGCATTTGTGAAGGTTTTGAAACCTTTATTACATGGATCCTCATAGGAGAAAGTGAATCGCTTAGGGTAGGTTTTGATGATTTATAGGTTGGACACATTTCCTGGTCATGTTGTTCTTGTCTTTTCAGCTCTCTATTTCTGGCTACTGTACATTTCCTACTCCTTTACCAGACTCTGCCCTACAGCAACTGTAATAAAAAAAAAATACTTGCTTCCATAAATTGCTTTGATTTGAGTATTTTCTCAAAGGAACTGGAAAAGAAACAAAGAGGAAAATTAATTGAGAATTATGGTCTTTGCTATGAAATGCATGATTATGTGACACTTAGACTTTAAAATTTGTTTTTGAGAGAAAAGTGAAAGAATTTGGAAGTTTCCGGAAGAAATCTCTTGAATCCTCTAAGTAATTCTTAATGAATTATTCTGGTATGAACTGGTGGCATCAGAAGTCAGTTGAATAAATTGATATGGAGGCTTGGCTCATGATATTTAAGATGAGAGGGGAAAAAATGAGGCTAGAAGCCATTTAGCTAAAACCTGGCAGGGTATAGGTCTACGTACTGCCCATCTGCTGAAGAACATATGTGAGGCTGAATATAAATGTAATGGACTAATGTTCCTGTCAAGGGAAATAACTAGGTAATAAATATTTAATCCTTTGCATGACTATTACTGACCACTGTCTGCAGATCTACAGTGCTAAAGAAAAAATGGTGCAGAAGGGTATAAAATTGTGCATTTGAGGGGCTGGAGTGAAGGCTCAGTGGTTAAAAACACTTGGTGTTCTTGCAGAAGACCAGGGTTTGATTTCCAGCACCCAGGTGGCATCTAACAACCATGCATAACTCAAGTTCTAGGGGATCCAACACACTTTTCTGGGCACTGGAGTGCATTATGTGAATGTGTTGCATTTACATACATGCAAATGATACATTCATATACATAACTATAATAAAATACAGTTTTAAAATGTGAAGTTTTTCAAGGTAAAGAGCTCCAACAAATATAAAGTTGGAGCCAGAACTCAATCTAAAAAAGAGGCTGCATCTTTTAAAGAGAAATGTACTGCTCTTCTCTAGGATAATGGAAATGGTCATCTTAAGTCAGGACTCCTCTCATCTGAAGCTGCAACTCATGAAATAGTCTAATACTTTTGAAATGAGAAAGCCTAAATTCAGAAGACTGAATGGGATTCATGATACAGGAAAGCCATAGCTTAAGGAATTGTTTCCTCAGGGTCACTACACAAAATCTGACACAACTGTGGCTTCAGAGGGCCAAGCTACAGCACTAAGTAGTAGTGAAAAATGGGAGAGGCATCTCCATTATATACTTGTGCAGGCATGAAAGGTCCAAGGTTGACTTGGTCATGGAAACTTCCTAGATTGTTTCATAGTACCTTTTAAGCCAATCAACATGTGCGAAAAATCCTGATTTACAAGGCCAGTATGTGAAGCTGTGAAAGTAGAGCCTTAGTTACAATGGAGACTCCAGGATGTTGCAGAGCTCAAAACCAAAGGATACACATCAAAGAAAACTGGATGGACCTGGTATGGAGAGATGCCATCTGTGCCACAGGTAGTGAAGATTGAGGCAGGGTTGCTCAAACCCTTTGGAACCTCAATTCATTGGATGGGACATTTCTATTAAGCTTCACTCACCCATGGCTCAGACACATTGCAGAAGTGAGGACAAAAAGATTCTATGGCCTAGTGGTTAAGAGCGCCGACCGCTCTTACAGAGGACCCGGGTTCGATCCCCAGCACCCACATGGCGGCCGAGAGCCGTCTGAAACTCCAATTCCAGGAGAACTCCAGTTCCAGGGGAATCTGAGACCCTCTTCTGACCTCCGCGGCATTGCACGACACGGGTGCACAGACTTGCATGCAGACAGTACATTCATACACATACAGAAATAAATAAAATAAATTAAAAAAATAATAAAATAAAAAAAAGAAAAGCAGTTAAAAAAAAAAAAAGATTCTATCAGCCAGTGTTGGAGCATGAACATAAAGAAACAGGCTTTCAGTACTCTGGGAACTTGGTCAGAAACTTGCAGCAATTGTGACACCATACACAAGACCCATGATGAATCGACCAGACAACTCCAAATATAACTGAGGAAATGGGCAGCAGACCCCAACCTTTGCCAAGGAACAATTGACAACTGATTACTGCTGGGTGAGGGGGAATTGATCTTTAAGGGAGTGATTCTAGATAGGTTGATTAGACTTCCCTGAATGAACTTCCCTGAGGGGGAAGTTCACTAGTTAGGCCTTATATGACAGAATGCATGAAATCTGGTGAAGAGGGCTTTAGGAGGGGGTTCTATGTCTGATTAATACTTATTGTATAAAAAAAGCACATAAATGTGGTCAAAGTAAAGATATTGATTTTACATTTGGGGAGTAATAAAGACTGTGGTGAATTTTGAATTTGGACTGAATATAATTACATCAAGGGATAGCTATAAACCCAAGGGTCAGGGAAAGAATGTTGCCCATAGACTAACATTGGAAGCAGTTTATCCCCAGTAGGTGGTGGTGATGCCTGAGGAGGTTGTGGAAATTATAAGAGGTGGAGTGTGATTGGACGAACTGTTACTCAGTGCCAGTGTGGAGGATTCATCGGCCAGTTGACCTCCTGAGGGTGCGTGCAATGGAATCAGCCAGCTTCCTGTTCATGCCACCTTCTGCCTGAGCTTCCAAGCCTTCTCTGACAGGGTGTATTATATCTCCTAGCGACAGTAAGTCAAAATACACCTTTTCTCCCTTAAGTTGATTTTATTAGAATATTTTTCCTCAGCCAGAGGCAAGAAATTAAGGCACAGCATATATTTTACCTGCCATAGCCTATGAGTAGACAGGTTCAGAGAGGCAGTTGTGAAAATGAGTGCAAGATGCTGACAGCTAAGAAATAGGAGTCAATAGACTAGTCTCAAGCTACAGAGTGCTTGGGGACAGGCATTCCTACATTTGGTGGCCAGAAACTGGGAATAATTGTGCCATTAAATAGCTTTCAGCCTGAGGTCAACTGGTAGAACAAACTCTGGAGCCAACTACCTTTCATTACTATGGAACCTGAGAGTTCTGAAATTCCAGAGATATACTCGATACCCACAGAAACATCTTGTAGTAGGGTCAATGATACTCAGGAGGTCTTGAACTAATTACTACAGTGCATTCACCTGTGCTGATCTCAATGTTGTAGTTTCCATATTTACAACACGAATGGTTGATATCACCCAGATACAACAGTAGCTGCCCAGTGAACAAGATCTGGTGAGTTACAGAAGGATGAGAGAACTAGTCTACCTCACAAACTACAATGCTGAGGTTTGCAAATGTCAGAGGCCACTGGTATTGGGAGACAGAAAACAAATCAAGATCAAGAGAGCTATGGCATGCATCAAAGATTTGTTAGGTAGATTCAGTCAAAAATTTGGGGAATTTAGTCCTAGAGCTGGGGATATGGAGGCAGACAAATATTTGAGATTTGCTGGCCAGCCATTCTAGTCAAATTGATAAGCTCATAAGTTGGAAAGCCAGTGATATGGCTTAGCAGGTAAAGATGTTTGCTGCAAAGGTTGTCCACTCATGTTTGATCTCCAGGACCCATATGGCAACTAGAAATCACTCTCACAAGTTTTCCCCTGACCATACATGCATCAAGACATGCATGCAACCACACACATATACACACACAAAATAAATAAACAATAAAATGTAATTAAAAATAAGTTAGAGAACCATTGAGAAGTTTCTAAATGTTGACTTCTATCCTCCTCCATGCGCATGTGGATATATGGACACACACACACACACACACACACACACACACACACATGAATATATATGCCCACATATATACACATGCAATGACCCCTCTCATCATTCAGGGGTATGACTAGAAGTTTCCAATATTCTAAACCCAGAAATAAATATTTTTCTTGACCCTTGTGATTCCCTTTTAGTTTATGACATATTAAGATGATTTTAGTTTCATTGTATTTCTAAAAATATTTTGGTTTTATCATATTCATCCATCTACCTGTGTTTACTAATGGATTTCTATCATTTAGAAATATTTTAACATGTCTTTACTTTTTGTTGTGGCTTCTTTTTTCTTTCCAGGTCCCTCTACTTAGCAAAATGTTGAACTTTTGCTTTATCTTTTGTTTTTAATTTTATTTATTTATGTATGTGTATGAATGTACTGTCTCCATGCAGGATTGTGCACCCGTGTCGTGCAATGCTGCAGAGGTCAGAAGAGGGTGTCGGATTCCCATGGAACTGGAGTTCTCCTGGAATTGGAGTTTCAGATGGTTCTTGGCCGCCATGTGGGTGCTGGGGATCAAACCCGGGTCTTCTGTAAGAGAGGTTGGCGCTCTTAACTGCTAGGCCATCTCTCCAGCCCGCTTTACCTTATTTTTAAGTTAAATGGGATTTTGTTGTTGTTGTTGTTCTTATTGTGCTCCATCTTGTATTTAACTTTTTTGAATGTTATCTTTGCTGGTCTTTTAAAAAAATTATTCTAGACTCTTGCTCTTTTCTTTTTTAAAAATCTTTTATTGAAGTTTTCTGCATTTCATACCTCACTCCTCAGTTCGATCCAGACTCATTTCCCCCTCCATGCCTCCCACCCTTCCCAAGTTCATGCAGTCTGCCATACATGTCCAGAATCCCCTTTTGAGTCTTTTCAAAGTTTTTCAAAGCAGAAGATTATTTTTTTGGGGAAGCACTCTACTGCTTCTGTCCGTTCCCTATCCCAGTTCTTTTGTTGTTGTTGTTCCCTCCAATCCATATTGTTTCACCATATGTATGTCACACATGTACTAAAATAATGTCCTCTGAAAATAAACTTTATGTTATTTCCAAATCATATTTTCCCTTTTAATTTTATTTTTTTATTTTTTTTATTTTTTTTAGTCTCTTTGAGACAGGGTCTCCATGCAGCCCCAGCTGTCCTAGAACTCACTCTGTAAACCAGACTGGCCTTGAACTCACAGAGATCCACCTGCCTCTGCCTCCAGAGTGCTATAATTAAAGGCATGTGCCATCACGCCCAGGGACCTTTTAATTTTATATTGCTCTAAATTATGTAAACATACCCTCCACCCTTGTACCAAAATTATAAAGTCCAAATTTAGGTAGTAGGGTAATTCGAGAGTCTGTTAAGGGATTCACATTCTAAAGCACAGTTGATTTTATATAAACAGAAATATAATATTAATGTTGCTCAGTTTGCCTTACTTTATGCTAGCATCCACGAATGAGGGATACCATTCCTCATTTGTTTTTCTGGGACTGTGCTACCTCACTTAGCCTGGTACTCACATAAAAATAGACCTGTAGACCAATGAAACAAAATTGAAGGTCCAAACTTGAGTTCATACAATTTCATCCACCTCAAATTTGACACAGGGACCAAGAAGACACAATGGAGGAAAGATAGCAAATGGTGCTGGCAAAACTGGATCACGACTTGTAGAAGAATAAAATTAAATCCCTACCTCTCACCCTGTACAAAAATCAATTCCAAATGGATCAAAGACCCCAATGTGAAACCTTGAACTCTGAAGGTGACAGAAGAAAACGTTGGCAGCAACCTATAAGACATAGGGGTAGGAAAAGACTTTCTAAATCAGACATCAGTTGCACAGTAAATAAGGTCAACAATTGACAAGTGGGACATCATTAAACTCAAAAACTTCTCTACAGCAAAAGAAATAATCAGTGAAGTGAAGAGAAAACCCACAGAGTGGGAGGAAGCCTTCACTGCTGATACATCTAACAGAGAAACAACATCCAGAATATATAAACTACTCACAAAACAAAGAAGAAAATGAATGGCCCACTCAAGAGATGGAGTAAAGAGCTGAACAGAGACTTCACAAGTGAGGAAGTAAAGATGGCTGAGAAACATCTTGCTCTTTTCTGAACAATATTATTTCCACCCCTTTATTCTCCTTTGTGATTTTAACCTTGCTTCTTTAGAATTTCTTCCCTTTTCCTCCCCTTCTTTATTTCATTTATTTAATATTTCCATAGATTAAAAATTGTTAACTTCATACCAAATTATACAGTATTTTTGCAATTTTGTGTATAGTATATATTTGTATTGTATATATTTGTATATATTTTGTATAAATATTGTATATATTTGTAGGTTGTAATTCATTTTAAATATAGTTATTATTTGTATGATATGATGTCATTGCTGTTGCAGTACTTTGTGTTCTTTTCACTGAGTTGTTTTGAACAATTGATAAGACTTATGAATCGATATCAACAATTCAAGTATAAGATGGTAATGAGAAGATTATCACCTCAAACATGTATCATATTTAACTCACGTGCCAATAGTAATACAGAAATTAAAAAAAAAAACATGGAAATTAAGGCCATCTATTTCCAGCAAAAGAATCTAACTCAGAATATACTCACAACAAAATAGGTAAATACCAAATAAAGATTTAATTATTTTCTGTGAAAATAATCAGTGCCATGAAAGAGAAAAAAAACAAGTAAATGAAATCACTCCAGAGCTTGTAGTAAAAAATCAGAAACATAGAGAAAAAAAGCCAACAACAGGGATAAGAAATACTGTCATTTGCATAAACCATCAGCAAGATGGGTAATTCATATGTGAAATTATTATTACTGAAACAACAACAGCAAAAGAAACAAGTAGAAATCTTGGCAGGAAAAACTCAGTGAACCAAATGAAAAACCTAATGGAATGAAGGCAAAGGAATTTCAGTGATAGAAGAAAAATTGGATGAGATGTTACATTCAAACATCAATAAAAAAAGCTCAATCAAGAAACTAAACATAAATGCCCACAAAATATAAAAGAGTTATGATAAATTCTAAGCCAAGAAAGAAATATTTAATGAAATTATACATGCAAATTTCCCAATATAGAAAAATAACTAAGTAGATCTTTAAACACAACAGAATTTAGGACCCCAAATAATTGTGAACAGAGAAGAATATATTATAGAGAAGGTGTCAAAAACACAAAGCAAAACTTATTAAACTATGTCAGAGGACAAACATCAGTTCACTTACAAAGTTAGGAACCTCAGAATAATAGATTATACCACATGTCAATCATTCTAAAATCCAAGAAAGCATGGAATGACATATTTCAGGGCTTGAATATAAGCAACCACCAACTAATTTGCAATCATCAAAGCTATCTTTTAAAATTGAAAGAAGCTGGGGTAGTGGTACTCCTCTTTAACTGCAGCACTTGGGAGGCAGAAACAGGTGGATCTCTATGAGATTGAGATCAGCCTGGCACATGTAGCAAGATCTAGGCAGGCTGGGACTCCAGGAAGACCTGTGTTAAAAACAAAATAAATAATAAACAAACAAATAAATTGTCTGAAAACAAGGATATTTCAAGGCAAGTGCAAACTACATCAATAAATGGTCATCACCTTATTAAAGGGCACCAATAGGAATACAATACACAGAGGAGGAAGAGAGACAGTCTTAATAATAAAACCACACAAAAAATACATTTCACAAAAGGAAGGTGTATTAGTCACTTTTCTGTTGCTGTGATAAAACCAACATGAGCAAGGGAACTTTTAAAAGGAAGAGTTTATTTGAGCTTATGATTGACGGTTCCAGGGAATTAGAGTCCATTGTTATGGGAGGCATGGTGGAAGGGGCTGGAGCAGCAAGCCAAGGGTCACATCTTGCAATGAGCAGAGGAAGCAGAGAGAGAGACTGGAGACTGCAAAGCTTGTTAAACTCACTAAGCCTGCCCCCAATGACATACTTCCTCTAGCATAGTCACACATAAGACCTCCAAGGACAGTGCCACTAACTGGAGACAAAATGTCTGAGTACTTAAAGCCTATGGGGGACACTCATTCAAACCACCACATTCCACTCCCTGGCCCCCATAGGCCATAGAATATGCAAAATGCATTTAGTCCAACCTTAAAAGTCTCCATAGTCTTTACTAGTCTCAATTCTATGCAAAAGTCTATAGTCCAAAATCTCTTCTGAGACACAGGCCAATCTCTTTAACTGTAAGCTCCTGTAAAATCAAAAGGCAAATTACATACTCCCAACACACAGTGGAACTGAATACACATTCCCATTCCAAAAGGGAGGAATAGTGGCATAGTGAGAAAATACTGGACCAAAACAATACTGAAAACCAGCAGGGCAAACAACAAGTCCAGTATCTCCTTGTGCGACTTCTGGGAATTTACTTCCAAAGGGCTTAGATGGCTCAGCTCTTCCAGGATTGAGTGCAACATGAATCTCTTCCTTAGGCTGGTACCACTCCTTGCATGCAGCTATGCTTGGCAAATATCTCACAGGTCTGGCATCTTGAATGTCTTCTTGCAGTTTATGCTGCCAACTAGGCTTCACATTCACAGCTTCATACAGTGGCCTATCAGGGCCTTCTTTATTCAGGGATGCCGCTGTTGCACTCTGCCTGGTCTCTGTGGTTCTCTGAAACCAAGGAGGAAGAACTGATAACACCTTCACTCTTGCATACTTTGTGCCTCTAAAGCCAGCACCATGTGAATGAAATTGCTGAATTTGGCTGCAAGTTCAGGATGGACTCTCTCCTACTTTAACCACATTTGCAAATTTTCTCTGCCCTGGACTTGTTGGAGTAGATAACGCTTTCAGTATTTTCCTTTCAAAAATTGGAAGCTTAGCTGGATGTGGGCTTGCCCTGAAGGTACTGTTTCTGTTGTTTACTTGTAAATCTTAAGGCCTCTCCTTAATTACTTTAATCTCACTTTTTCCACTGTTTACTTGTAAATAGCTAAGCCTCTCCTTAATCACTTTAATCTCCTTATCAAAAGGAAACTCTCCTTCACATGCCTTGGCCCCACCTTTAATCTTCCAAGTGCAGTTTTCAGATCCAAACTGTACATTCTGCATTTCTTTATGCACTATCTACTCTTTTTCACTGTAGATCTGTACAATACTCACCATTAACAGCCACGCCACCATCTCTTCATTAGGCTGTCTTGAAATATCCTCCACCAAAGACATTAGTCCATTGCTTTTCAACTTAGCATCAGGCAAGCATTAGGGCTGTGGGCAAACTGCTGCCAGGCTCTATCAAAATATGCCAGTTGCTACCTAAGTCTTTATTTTCCTCTAGAACTACATTTTTTGCAGCAATGCTTTCTTCCAGGCTTCTACTAGAATGGCCTGTTAAGCTCTGCTTACAGTAGTCAACAGCTTTTCTAGCCCAAAATTCCAAAGTCTTCCACATTTCTCCAAATGTCCATATGGTCAGGTTCTTCACAGCCAACAGCCCACTCTCTGTTACCAAATGACTGTATTAGTCACTTTTCTGTTGTTGTGATAATACCAACATGAGCAAGGGAACTTAGAAAATGAAGAGTTTATTTGAGCTTATGATTGATAGTTCCAGGGAATTAGAGTCCATTGTGGTGGGAGAAATGGTGGTTGGGGCTGGAGCAGCAAGCCAAGAGTCACATCTTGCAATGAGCACAGGAAGCAGAGAGAGAGACTGGAGACTGTAAGGCTTGTTAAACTCACTAAGACTGCCCCCAATGATGTACTTCCTCCAGCAGTGTCACACTTTCTAAGACATCCAAAAACAGTGCCACCAACTGGGGACAAAATGTCTGAATACTTAAAGCCTATGGGGGACACTCATTCAAAGCACCACAGAAGGGAGAACAAAGGAGAACTAGCAAGGACTCTATCACATTTAACAAAGTAAATGAAGAAAGGCTAATACTAATATGGGAGAAAGTAAGAACAAACCATCACCCAACAACCGGAAAAGAACCAGGAATTCTCAAGTTAAATGGCCTCAACTATTATCCCCAAGAAAGAGACTTAACTGAAACATATGAACACAGAGAGTCATAGGGTGAAAATATTCTATTCAGTGAATTAAAGATGGAAAAAAAAACTACCATAAATATTTTGATGCCTGATATTATATGTATCAAGTAAGGATTAATCCTAAATAGTAAAGAAGCCACTCACTGCATGTTTAAAAAGAAAAAAAAATCAAATCAACAAGATCTAACAATTTTTAACATATATGTACCAAATATTGGGAATACAAATTCATAAAACAAATACTAATGGGTATAATATGTCATATGGGTCCTCAAACAACTCTAGGTGATATCAATACACTATTATCCATACAATAAAAATCAAGAAAGACACTATATTGAGTCACATTTCTGTTGCTGTGATGGAAAAAAACATGACCAAGGTAACAAAAAAGGAAGAGCTCATTTGAGCTTAAGGTTCCAGGGGAATTAGAGTCCATGATGTTAGGAAAGAAAGGAGGTGCAGAAGCAGGTAAGAAAGCAGAGAGCGCATCTCCAAGTAGGCATAGGAAGCACAGTAAACCAGAGCAAGAGTGCAGATTGGCAAGGCTTTAAGTACTCTCTAAGCTGCCCCAGTGATGTGCTTCCTCCAGCATAGCAACACATTCTAAAACCTCCCAAAACAGTGCCACCAACTAGATACAAAGTATTCCAAATCTTGGAGCCAATTGAGGACATTCTCATTCAAACTACCATGGACACTTATGTTTACACACAGATAAGATGGAGTTAACAGATGTGTGAGGAAAAATTCATGGAATAGATACAGAAAACACATTGTCCTTAGGAGCTATGGAATCTTCCTTAAAACACACCATATTAGGTCCTTCCAATTGAAACAGTGCAACTATTACTTAGCCTTCATAAATTGTTCCAGTGCATTCTATTATAAAACTATTTGATTGTGTGTGTGTGTGTGTGTGTGTGTGTGTGTGTGTGTGTGTGTGTGTGTATTTTCTGCATGGGTATAAGTTCATCAGTGTTGTGCATTGCACACGGTGGTAAGAATAAGGTATTGGATCCCCTGGAACTGGAGTTACAGATGGTTGTTAGCCTCCATATGGGTAATAGGAATTTAACCTGGGTTCTCTGCAAGAGCAGTCAGTGTTCTTAATTGCTGAACCATTTCTCCAGCCACCCCTGTCTATTCTTTAAGACTATTAAATATCTCCCTCTTTAAAATTTGATAGAATGCTCATTAAATTATTTCTTTCAGAACAATCTGTTTCCCGATTTAGATGACCACAGGAACTGATTATCGTATGGAAATTTAATAATGTAGATTATAACAGTATTTTATATATATGTAAATTATTTGCCATTTTCTGTAAAAATGTCGGAATGTATTGATATTAGAACTTTGTTTCCTCTAATCTTGGTTCTAATGAGGATGATTAATTCACCTGTGGGTGTCTTAGAAATACAAAGTATTGGGGCTGGAGAGATAGCCTAGCGGTTAAGAGCGCCGACCGCTCTTACAGAGGACTCGGGCTCGATCCCCAGCACCCACATGGCGGCCGAGAACCGTCTGAGACTCCAATTCCAGGAGAACTCCAGTTCCAGGGGAATCCGACACCCTCTTCTGACCTCCGCGGCATTGCACGACACGGGTGCACAGACTTGCATGCAGACAGTACATTCATACACATACAGAAATAATAAAAAAAATTAATAAAAAAGAAATACAAAGTATTGAGCACTACAAAGGAATGAAGGTGTAGCTTCTACACACATTTGAGAATCACTACAGGGAATTTGATCTCTGCTCTTCCTAAAGAGTTAAAAATTTATTAAAATACTCATGTTATTAGTTAACAGCAACATATATTTTACAATTAAGAAGCTTTCTGTAGTTTTCTCCTATTAATGAAGTCACAGTTTAGTTCAGTACAACATTTCTAAACACTATTATAGATCACTCTATTTTACATGGCAAATAGTGCTACACTTTCAAAAGAAAATAAGAAAGAGAAGTAGAATGAAAGAAATCAAGAAAAGTAAGATAAAAAAGAGAAAGAAAGACATGGGAAAAACAGAAAGAATGGAAGAAGCTGGGGAACAAGTCAGGGAGAAGAAAATGGAAAAAGAATATTCACTGGAAAAGAAACCAACAGAGTACTGTCAAGTCACTCTGAATTACACAGGCCAGAACCACACTACTGAATGAAGGTATATGATGTGTAGGATAATATTATACAAAAACATTAATTTTGATATTAAATTTTAAAATACCTTAAGTAGTACAATAAAGTCGTCCATATTTTTGATAAATTTAATATTTGGAATCATTACCCATTATATGGTTATATTCAGTTGTCACATTCTATTCCATAAATTTACAAAATTATTTATAATATGTATAATATTAACATAGTTGAGTGCATCAGTTAAAATGCATTAAAAAACTAATTTGGGGGGTGGATACTCACACCAATATGATCTCATATGATCTATGTCAGATTTCTTAACCAAAAAAGTAGTCTGAGCAGGATAGATTTCACTGTCTTCCTAAAGTCCAATTTATTTTTTTACCTCATGCCAGATTCCACAAGTTCTGTAGTCTCTGCTGTGATCATAGGAATGGGAGGGAATAAATAAAATTGTATGCATATCTTTGGAGGTAGCAAGCTGATTTTGTGATACTATCATGAAAAAGTCAGCTAAGTTAATCCTTGGCTTATTGAATTAGAAAAGCAGGGTGTACATGGACACCCTGTGTGTTCATCTCTCTGCGTATGTATACATGTGTACATATTTAGAAATCTGGATCAAGTCATCATACTTCATTATGCTTCCTCCCTAAGTTACTTAAATTGATTCAGAGATTCGGAGTAGCTTCATTATTTTGAGACATAATTTATTTGAAAGAATTCTGCAAAACTGCTATATACCTGGAATGGAAATATTTATACAGGTTTTCCCAAAGGTATTAAAATTAGAAAATAAAAGCATCAGAAACTTCTAAGAATAAGTAAATAACATTGAATTAAAGATAAAACCTTATCAAACAAAAATGGTGTTATATTCATCAAAGAGAGAAAGATAAACTTTCAAATGACATGTAAGACATTGTTAACTTGCCGAAGTCATAGTCTCTTATAGTCATTGGATCAATGGATACACCCTCAGATACTTCCTTAATCCAGAAAACAATTGTAAAATATTTATACAGAAAACATGTTACTAATATTGCTTTTTAATCCCCAAATTCAAATGTACTAAGGAAAAATATGTCAATTAATCTGCCACCACATTATCACTTTAGCAAACCCAGAGATAAACCGTTCATTAAAAATCCATAGATACTGTGTCACATCCATTACTTAAAAGTGCAAAGGAGCAGAGATTCTGTTAAATTCAAATTAATTCACTCATTTGATAGGTAAAAACACCAGAAGGACTTTGAATAATTAGTAGATAATCACGAATGTAATCAGACAGTGATTATAATGTGATAATTTTACAGAAAAAAGTAAACAAATCCCATGAAAGCTAGCATGAAGCTACCAATTTCCTATGTTCTTTCGAATCAACATAATTAGGGCAATCAGACCATGTTTTCATTGCCCTGACAAAGGAAGCTGCCTCAAAAATGATGCCAGGAACAGAAAAATGAGTCCTCTATTCCACACATGTTACAAGAAGTTTAATCACCATGATAATTCATACAAAACAAACTTTTCCTTTATTTTATTTTATTTTATTTTATTTTATTTTATTTTATTTTATTTTATTTTATTTTATTTTATTTTATTTTATTTAGTTTTTGGTCTTTTCAAGAAAGGTCTCCCTGTAGACCCAGCTGTCCTAGAACTCTCTCTGTAGACCAGGCTGGCCTTGAACTCACAAAGATCAGTCTGCCTCTGCCTCCCAAGTGCTAGAATTGAAGGCGTGTGCCACCACACCTAGCTACCTTTTCATTTTTATATTGTGATTATTTGGAAGGAAGGAAATAATAACAATGCAGATATTTTACTTGGCAAAGAAAAGTAGAACAGGAAAATGCCGTAAAAATAAGGTTCTGCTACACTGGTGAAAATTCTTGGAGAATAATTTGAAAATGCTAAGAAGTGATCCTTTAAAATTCTTATTTTATTCCATTATATTTTATCATTCACTTGTAACCAATTAACATGTTGATAAGAATATTTAACAGAGGCCTAAAGAAATGGTTCAGTGGATAAAAGTGCTGGCTGTTTTTGCAGAACATCCACATGGCAGCTGATAACTGTCTGAAAATCCAGGCACAGGGATCCAACACCCTTTTCTGACTTCCACAGGCATTGCATAACACTGGTGCACTTAAATACATGGAGGCAAAACACTAATACATTTAAAAATAAAATGAAAGAAAAATATTCAGCAAGATACCAATACTATTAACAGTTTAAGTGTACAATGTGATATTGTTAGCTATAGGCACAATGTGGAGAGCATATTTCTCATTTAAAAGAAGCAAGTAAATCTCTATACCTTTGTGTGGCAGTTGCCCATTGTCTGCCAAATCTATCCTCCCTTGCCTTCTGGAGATTATTATTCTGTTTTTATGAGTTTAGTTTCTTTTTCTGTGAGTTTGACTATTTCATATTCCTTATGTACATGGACTGAGGCAATTATTTGTCCTATGACTGGCTTATTTCACTTAACATAATGAACTCACATCACCATGTTTTGCATACACTGCAATTTCACTTTTCCTTCGAGAGATCTAGAGTGAAAATTTTAGATATTTGAAGAAAGAGATTGAGGAAGACACAAGGAGCTGAAAGACTTCCAATGTTCATGAATTGGTAGAACTAATATTGTGAAAATTATCATCTTACAAAAACCAATCTATAATTCAATGAAGTCAAATCACCATAACATTCTTCACAGAACTAGGGAAAAAATCCTAAAATTCATATGGAATCAGAAGACCAAAGGTAGCCAGAGGAATTTTAAGCTAAAAGAACCATTCCGGGAGCTATAATCATGAAAATAGCATGGCACAGTTCCAAAACAGACATATAGATCAATGAAACATAACAGATAACCCAAGTATGAATACATACAATTTCAGCCACCTGCTAAAGGACAAAGGGGCCAAAAGCACACATTGGAGAATAGTATCATCAAAAACTGTTTCTGGCAAAACTGGATCTCCACCTGAAAAATATTGAAATTAGACCCTTATGTTCACCCTGAATGAAAGTCTAATCCAAATGGATCAAATACTTTACTATGAAACTTGAAACTATAAGAAGAAAACATATACAGTACTCAACAAAATGTAAGTGTGGGAAAAGAATTTCTAAATTGAACATCTGTTGCTCAGGCACTAAGGTCAAGAATCAACAAGTGAGACTTCATTAAATGAAAAAGGTCCTGTACCAAAAAAAGAAACAACCAAGAAAGTAAAGAGGAAATCCACAGAGTGTGAGCAAAACTTCACAGCTAGACATCTGACAAGGATAAATATCCAGATTATACAAAGGCCTCAAAAAAAAAAAAAAAAAAAAAAAAAACCCAAACTAATAAGAGAACAAATGACCCAATAAAAATGGGGGCTAAGGTTCTGAACAGAGAGTTCTCAAATGAAGAAATAAAAACAAGCTAAGAAACACCTTAGAAATGTTCGACATCTTCAGTATTACGGGGACTTCGATTAAAAATTATGTTACTATTTCATTTTACTCCAGCCAGGCTGGCTAATATCAGCAGAAGAAATGACACCAAATACTGACAAAGATGTGGAGAAAGCCTACTGCTTATGTACTGATGGTGGGATTGCAAGCTGCAGCAACGAGTATAGAAAGCAGTGTGGAGAACTGAATAAACTAAAAAAAACTACCATAGTTCTACCACTACCTGGCATAAAACAAACTACTCATACTACTGTAAAGATAATTATACATACGTGTTTCCTTTGTGCTCTTTTTACACTAGCTAAGAAATGGGGAAGAAAAATAACTGACAAATGGGTAATGAAAATGTCTTACATTTATATAATGGAGTTCTACTCCATGGTAAAGAAAGATAAAGTCGTGAAATTTGCAGGTGAATGGATCTGACTGGAAACTGTTTTACTTATGAAGTAACACAGACTAAGAAAAATAGGCAATGTGATTTCTGTCTCTTGTGAGGATATTAGTGGAAATTCTTTATATGTGAATATATATATAATGTGAATATATATAATGTGAATATATATAATGTGAATATATATAATGTGAATATATATAATGTGAATATATATAATGTGAATATATATAATGTGAATATATATAATGTGAATATATATATATATATATATATATATATTACCCTACTTTTACCACAGGAGGTAGGGAAATAAAAAGATAGAAAGGAACCCTGGAGGCAAAGGCAAAGGAAGAGTCCAAGAGAAGGAGATAGTACACAGGAAAATGGCAGTATTCACCTGGTAACATAAAACAAAGGACATACAAAGAACCATGGAAATAAAGAGGAAAAAGGAGCTCAATAGAGTGGGGATAACAGGAAACAGATATTATCAATGGAAATTGAGAAAAATGGGGATACCTTAACTGGAGAGGAAGGAGGGAGGTTAGACCAGGAGAGAGTGGAGTGATAAATAAAGTTTAGGAGGTGTGAAAGCAAGAGGGAAAATGTACTGTTTCAAAAACCTACTGAATAATACATATATAATTTCTGAACATGAGTGTATGTGTAATACCTGAGGGCTATATAACAAAAAACACATTGCCAGACAGTCAAAAACTGCCTTTCATTGACCAGTGATACATCTGACAGACCACTCAATTCCAGAATATATAAACTACTCAAAATGCAAAGAAGTAAGAAAACAAATGTCTCACTCAAAAGATGGAGTAAAGAGCTGAACAGAGATTTCACAAATGAGGAAATAAAGATGGCTGAGAAACATCTTAAAAATGTTCAACATTGCTAATAATTAAGGAAATGCAAATTAAAACAACTTTAAGATATCATCTCACTCTGACAAGACTGAGTGGGATCAAAAAGCAAATGATACCAAATGCTGGAGAGGTTGTGGGATAAAGGGAACACTCATCCACTCCTGGTGGGAATGTAAACTCATACAACAACTATGGAAAGCAGCATGGAGAACTCTGAAGAGACTTAAGATGTGCTTACCACCTGACCCAGCCATACCATTATTGGGTACATACCCACAAGACTCATCCTACTGCAGAAATACATGTACATCTATGTCCATTGCAGCTCTCTTCAGAATAGCAAAGTGCTGGAACCAACCCAAATGCCCATCAACCAATGAGTGAATAGAGAAAATGCGGTACATCTACACAATGAAATCTTATGCAGTGGTAAAGAAAGATGGTATCATGAACTTTGCAGGTAAATGGATGGAACTAGAGGATATTATGCCAAGTGAAGTAATACAGTCCTAGAAAAGCAAATGACAAATTGTATCCCTCTTTTGTGGTTGCTAGCACCAAGAACGGAGTTGTAAGGCCAACTGAGCAACATCAACGTTATATTCCCCTTTCACTAAAAGCAGCTGTGCTCTGATAATGCAAATACTTTAACAGGCTCTAGAATTAACCCAGCACTTATTTTTAGACTTTGAAATCTTGGAATATGGGTGGAGGATAAATAGACATTTTAGAGTAATATAAATTTTAAAAGGAAAATATGAATCCTGGAATATGATATGGAAATGAGCTTGTGTACAGATGATATAATTTTAGTATAGGTATGACATGTGTGACATATATATATATATATATATATATATACATATATATACATATATACATATATACATATATATATATACATATATATACAAATATATATACATATGTATACATATATATGCTCTTTATTTTTCAGTAGGCTTATTAAATTCTATATTTCTTTAATCTCTAATATGCTATTATTCAACAGTTTTTAGATAAATGTTGTTCTTTTAATTACTTGCCACGCACTCAATAAAATTAAAACTATGCTATTTTTTTCCTAGACTAATCTTTTAAAGATTAGTACAATATGCCTTTTCATTGGAAATAATGAACATATGGTTAAAATATGGGTGTAAACATTTGATTAAAGTGTAGGTTAAGTGGAAATTTATAACAGTATCCTCAATTTCACAATATTGTTGCAATTTTTAGGTTATAACAAATGGGAAAACAACAAAAAAAAACAGATACCAAACTGAATAAACATCATCTCTTCTCCCTTTGTAATTTGATGGAGGAAACAAATATTTTTTCCCTCAGAACCAGAAAAAAATACAAGAAGAAAAGTGAATGAATTTTACTAAAAACTGATAAGTAGGGAATCAGTAACACATGAAATACAGGCTTGATGGATTTTGAGGGAAAGATAATAAAATAGTCAAGAAAGAGACAGGTTTTAAGAAAAATAAAATACTTAAATCGATAGAAAAGAGATATATCAAGAAGATGGGAGTAAAGTGAAGAACAAAAAGAAGGGTAAGGGTAACCCACCTGGCCCTTATTATACTCCCCATCAAAAATCAATGAGGGTTGGCAACTTGCTTCTCTGGTTCTGACACATATACTTTCCTAAATACATACTTGCAAACTTCTACTGTTCAAAGGACCATGGAAACTGTTCATATGTGTGACAGTTTATTCTCTGCTATAGAATTTAAAGAAATGCATCACTTTTTATGATCATATGTGCACATTCTGCTGATTAGTAAACTCCTTATACTGAACAATGAAGCAGAGGAAGCATGATGTCGAAGATAACAATGTAAAAATACAGTGGTTAGGTTCAGTGCTATTTATTTCCAAAAGAAATGGTTTTAAAAAATGAGATTATGAATGTAGTGAGAACTACTATCCACTGCTTCCTTAAAAATCAACCATGTGGCATTCTTCAGTGTTTTGTAAACAATCATTTGAGCAGTATTTATTCTTCAGAAGGATTAGGTAAATGACTGGTATGACCAGACAAGCAGCATTGCTTCAGCTTCCCAAATCCCCATCTAAGACTCAATACAGTATAAAATTATTATTCCAGATAAAGTTATACTTCATTCACTCAAAATAAATATTGTAGACTCTATGAATACAAAATTTTAATAATCATTTAGTCATTATTTAGTGAAATTTTATTGAAACATCTTGTATTAACAGCAGTGCGCACATTGTCAGAGGGGACTTTATACATAGAGGAAACTGAGATGAAATGAAAAAAAATATAAATAATATTTGGGGGATAATGGACTGAGGAATAAAAGGTTGAAAGGATATATTGTAGGACAAATCAAAGAAGAAGGTTACAATTTAGCATAAGATCCTTTATTGGAAAATGATCACTCAATAACTGAATGTGTTTGTTTTGTTGGTTAAAAACTATATTATCTTTGATCACACCATATCACACCTCATATGTTAAATTTCATGAAAAAATATTTCCTATAATTATTTCCTATAAAATAAACATGCAAATAACATAAATATGAAGAATTTTCCAGATCGTTTAACACATAAATCAGTATTTTGAACTTTTTCTCAGAGTAGGTCTTATATGAAGAGCATTAGTAAGAACCTAAAAAAAAAATATTTTTACAAGGATTGTGAGCGTATTTTCTGAAATTATTTTTGTAAATATCTTTGGTTTTGTAGCTATATTTTTCACTTTATTGATACAAATATTAATTCACCTTTATATATAGAAGTTGTCAAAATTTCACAATTTCTATTAATTTTAATGTAATTCCAATTTGAGAAATGATGACTTGTGCAATTATATTCTTCATGGATAAACAGCAACTAAAACGGAATAAATCACATCCATCCATGTGCAAAAACATTCTATTTCCTCTACGTATGCTTGTGAATTGTCAGTGTATATTCATCTCCATTGAATGTTTTATATTGAAGTTCTGAATAGATGTAAAGATTAATATAGTCCATTTCACATCTCAGATTTCATTCTGAAGGCAAAGCTTCAAACTATCTTCACCTATAATTGAGCTCTGAAGAGTTCAAATCATGAACTTTTCAAATGCTTCCCTAGTTATTCTGTGAGTGAACTGGAGCCATTCAAGGAGCTAATGCTTTCTCTCTCTACCTTCATTTAAAATTCACCTTAAGCATTTATGAACTCTAGGAGGGAGTGGAAGGAATTTCAGATACCCAAATAGTCTGTTCCTTTCTCTGCATCATTGTCAAGACTGGAAGTGGTAAGTATTGCAAATGTGAAGGAAATAATGACTGGCAAATTTGGATTTTGGTTGTTTTGTTTTTGTTTATGTTTTACAGACTCTGATAAAAACGGTAATGCATCTGAGTTAAATGTAGATATAATTCACTGTTGTCCACATTTGTTTTACACAAAATCTGCAGAGCAATAACTTTGTGATTGGCACATACAAATGTTCTCTATAATTTCTCTGTTTTACAGTATCACCTTGTAGCATTCTCTTTAAGATGATTTAACGTAAAATTTAAGTTTGCTTCCCAAGTTAATCATATATAGTCACCCAAAACAACATGGGTGAATTTGATGAATCATGGGTGAATTTGATGAAATCTGTGCCTTGATTCCACTGTATAGTTATGTATAATACAACTGTCTTCTGGAGACTCATGGGTTAAAAAAAAAGGGGGGGGTACAGACAGACATGAAACCTTTTCGTCAAAAACCTTGCAATTCAAATCTTAAAACTAACCACGGGAAAAGATATGTTTGTTCCAACAGGACGAAATGTCACCAACTTAATGGCTGAGAAAGAAAAGATACAGATTTGCATTGAGTAGGATGTACCAAAAAGTGGCAACTGAAAGGTTGACCCGTCTGAACATTGAAAGGAAGAAAAGCCTCAGATTGCCATAAACATCGAACCCTTCTGTGGATCCTACATGTAACAACTATTTATAATGAGTCCTAATGAAACTTCACCTGTGCCCTCTTTTCTAAGCATAGGGAACAACCTGCGGAAGAGGGGGCGTGTTAAAATGTAAGGCTGCAATCGGGGTGAAGGTGAAACTACAGCAATGTAGTCTGGACATACATTTGATCAACTTGATTGAACAACAACAGTTCCACCCCATTGGATGGTGGGACTGTGGGGTTTTGGACACAACAGCCTGTAGATTGGTNTTTGCACAAAGGATGCTTATACTCATGGATTATCACTTATAGCTAAAAAAGGAAAAAAAAAAAAAACAAAAAACAGAAAGATGAAAGACAGTTATGGCAGAATACATGATCTGGGATGGGGTGGGGGTGGGGGGGAAGGGAAAGGGAAAATTGCCTGATCTCAATTGGAAAATGATGTATGAAATGCACAAAGCATCAAAAAAAAATTAAATTAAAAAAAAAGTTTGTTTTATTTTACTTCTTTTTAAATTTTGAAACTGTGTTTCCACTTGTAATTTTCTGTCTTCCAATTCATGATATTCCTATGCCACCTTCTCAGGAGCTTCAATTATTGGCACAAGCCAAAGCTCTGGACCTGTTTCTGTTTTTATTATGGAATTACCTACCTGACCCTTGAATTTCATTTGTTATATTTCCATTCTATCATTCCATTAATTTTTTTTTCTAGTTTTC
The DNA here is from genome assembly GCA_009823505.1 of Rhizomys pruinosus. NCBI lineage: Eukaryota > Metazoa > Chordata > Mammalia > Rodentia > Spalacidae > Rhizomys > Rhizomys pruinosus. Next base: position 3,804,085 of record VZQC01005485.1, on the reverse strand, counting down.
ATTCTAAACATATTGCTGTGAATGACAACATGTTGAAATTTTGCTTACTTGCTTTGATTTGGATTCCATGCCTAACAATTATTCCAAACAACATTTGGTCGAGGACTTAATATTTTTGAATGAATAAATATTTGGGCAAATAAAGTTGGACAATAAGGTTTATTTTGAAATTTCTGATTCATTGAACCACAAAGACTAAATTAACACTGTTAATTTAGTTAATTCCAAGTTAATTTATAAAACAGAATTTCAGGGCCTGGAGAGATGGCCTAGTGGTTAAGAGTGCCTACTGCTCTTGCAGAGGACCTGGGTTCGATCCCCAGCACCCACATGGCGGCTGAGAACCGTCTGTAACTCCAATTCCAGGAGAACTCCAGTTCCAGGGGAATCGGACACCCTCTTCTCACCTCCGAGGCATTGCACGACATGGGTGCACAGACCTGCATGCAGACAATACATTTATAGACATAAATTAATAAATAAATAAAAATAATAAAACAGAATTTCAGCTTTTATTCTCATAGGTATCTTGTTAATCTTTCCTATAATTTGCTTTTGATACAAGATTTCCTATGTAGCTAAGGGTGGCTTCCAGCTCTTGATTTGCCTGTCTCGGCCTTCCAAAGCACTGGGGTTATAGGTGTGAATTACTGTGCATAACTTCATTCTCTTAGATTTTGAACAAAATGTGCTTGACCCAATTCAACAGCTTATGCGAAAGGTGTTGATCTAAGTGTTCTTCACATGAAGTACAATACTATGTGCCTTTTCAAGTGAACACTTATTTAAGGTGTTTCCAATTTTCAGATTTTTGTTCTGTTTTGTTTTGTTTATTTATGAGAAAAAAGTCTGTCTGTCCAGCCTTACTGGCCTGGAACTTACTATGTGGATCAGATTGGCCTAGAAGTTATAGAGATTCACCTACCTCTGCTTCCTGAGTGCTAGGATTAAAGAATTTGCTACTACGCTCAGTATATTTCTTTATGAATAACCAGTGATTAACATAAACATTTTCATATACATAAGAAACTCTTCATTTAAATGTATTTTAATTGTGAAAACTGCAATGGGGATTTCTGCATACTAACTTATGTTCTCTTTGTTCCTTCATATCATTAATATTATTATTCTAAACTTATATTTGAATTTATTATTTAATATATTAAACAATTCATTTTACTAGATGTATCATTTCCTAGCCTGCTAATGCTACTCTCCAAATAAATGTCATAAACTAAACTACAATGTAATAAACACTACAGATTATTTCAAGTTTTATCCCTGTGCAGATAAAAATTTCCCATCATTTTATGCTTTAATTACTACTTGCATCAAAATATAATATTTCACAAAATTCAGTGCTTGTTCTTGAGATGTTTTTTCCTAAGTTTACTTTGCAATTAGTAATATTGCCTGCATATTTAGCAAAGAGAAAAAATAAATCAAAGTTTTATTCACACTAACAGTGAGATAAAGCTACAAAAGTTTGTTGGCTGTTTTTCTTCAACTTGACACTAACTAGAGTCACCTGGGAAGAGAAACTGTCAAATGAGGAATTTCCTCTATCAGACTCACCTCCGGGCAGGTCTGAGGACACATTAGATAATTGCTAATCAATGTAGGAGGTCAGTACCATGTCTGTGGAAGGGGGTCTGGGCTGTTTATGAAAAGTAGCTGAACAATCTAGAGGAGCAAGCTATCAAGAGCATTCCTTCACAGTCTCTGCTTTACTTCCTGCCCTTAGGTTCCTTCCTTGATTTCCTGCCTTAGAGTCCTTTAAGGAGGGACCATAACCTATAAGCTAAATAAATCCTTCTTCCTTAAGTTGCTTTTGGTCAGCATTTTATCTGTTAGTATCACAGCAATAGAAGCTAACTAGAGCTAAAATTGGTATGAGGAGTGGGGTGTTTCTATGATGGACTTGTGTGGCTTCTATTTCCTGGATTGTTTCTGGGAGGAACTGGGACAATTTTCAAACTTTGAGCTGGTAAATTTGTTGAATGTTTAAAGCTTCATAGGGTCTGGCATGGGAAGTTAGAAGATAAGAATTGTGTGACAAATGCAGAGAATGGAGGCCTGATTGTTAGGGAATTTCAGAGGGAAGTTTGAGAGTCCCTAAAAGTTTCTACTAGGGAAGATTGTGTGATATTTTGAATTAAGAATCTGTGATTTCTGGTCAGATAGAACTGAAAACTCAGCTATGATTTATAAGAGAGAATCACAACTGAAGAGAAACTATGCTTTATTGGGACAACTGATCTGCTTAGCTAGTTTTGAAAAAGCAAATGTGATGAATAAGAGATCATTATAACTTCATTGAAATTTTCTGGGAAGTATTACCACAGGGGTGGCACTCAGAAGATGTGGTACATAGGACTCCAAGGCTGCCATCTCTATCTGGAAAACCAATTGGCAACATGTAAATTATCCCACGGTTTTGAAGGCATGGAAGTATTATTGAGAACAGCAGAAGCTTGGCACTATGGGAGGCCAAGAGAGGCCATGGGTGAAGATGAAGCCTCGGTTGCAGTAGAAACCCCAGGACTGAAGTGATCATAAAACAGCTGAAGCGATACTGTTAGGAGAGACTTTTTTTGAAGGTACAGCCTTAGTAGCACTGTAGATCTCAGCATATTAGTTAGTGATTCAACAACCATGAGACTCCTGCCAGGGACAGTGGTAGGTAATGAATGGAGCTAGCCTAAGCCTCTGAGATAAGCTGAGTTTTGTAGATAGCAGAGCCAGAGAAGTGAGACTGACCAAGGCCTTCAGCACCCAAAAAGTAATGCATGATTCCCAGATATCAAACATTGACTGTTTTATGCTCTTGGATTTTTTCTTTTGATTTTATTGTATTTGTCCCCTAATACAAGTACATAGTTTACTGGGGAGTGGACAGATGGTTCAGCAGTTGAGAGCTCTGGCTACTCTTACAGAGGACCTGTGTTTGGTTCCACCCACACACATGACAACTGAGAACCTACTGTAACTCCAGTTTCAGTGGATCTAATGCCCTCTTCTGGCCTCTGAGGACATAACACAAGTACACTAACATACATGCAGGCAAAATATACTCATACACATAAAATATATCAATAAATTAATATTTTTAGAGAACATAATTAAAAAATAGAATTAAAAAGATTTTATTAGTTCTTTGAGGTGTCTTAGAAATACAAAGTATTGGGGCTGGAGAGATGGCCTAGCGGTTAAGAGCGCCGACCGCTCTTACAGAGGACCCGGGTTTGATCCCCAGCATCCACATGGCGGCTGAGAACCGTCTGAAACTCCAATTCCAGGAGAACTCCAGTTCCAGGGGAATCTGACACCCTCTTCTGACCTCCGCAGCATTGCACGAAATGGGTGCACAAACTTACATGCAGACAGTACATTCATACACATACAGAAATAAATAAATGCTGGGCGTGGTGGCTAAAGTCTTTAATCCTAGCACTCGGGAGGCAGAGGCACGAGGATCTCTGTGAGTCCAAGGCTAGCCTGGTCTACAGAGTGAGTTCCAGGACAGCCAGAGCTACAGGGAGACCCTGTCTCAAAAAGAACAAAAACAAACAAACAAACAAACAAACAAACAAATAAAAAACAGCACAATTTTACAAGTGCAAAAGCTTCCCTTTCACTGAGCCCAGGAATGGAATGACGTTTTAGGATCCTAACTCTGGGCCTACACTAAGTGACCAAGCATTTTAGCTCTAGTCATCTTCACAGTCAGGCCATTTTACTTCCATTTACTTCCTCACCCACTGTCCCAGAATTCCTCTGCCATGGCAATCTATGATTCACTCTTTCTATAAAGTTTCTTCCACTGGGCGTAGTGGTGCACACCTTTAATCCTAGCACTTGGGACGCAGAGGCAGGCTGATCTTCGTGAGTTCAAGGCCAGCCTGGTCTACAGAGTGAGTTCCAGGACAGCTGGGGCTACAGGGAGACCCTGCCTTGAAAAGACCAAAAAATAAAATAAAATAAAATAAAATAAAATAAAATAAAATAAAATAAAATAAAATAAAGGAAAAGTTTGTTTTGTATGAATTATGGTGATTAAACTTCCTGTAACATGTGTGGAATAGTGGACTCATTTTTCTGTTCCAAAAAAAAAAAAATGTTTCTTCCTTGTCCTACCACTGAGAGTATCTATTTTAGGACTGTGGGACAAAGCTGAATGGAGCATCCTTAAAGAGAAAAGCTAATGAGATGAAACTGCCAGACTGATCTTGGGGCCCTTGTGTAGACAAGCTCCTGGGGAAGAGCTTTTTGCTCTAGGCTGTCTCAGCGCTCAGAGGCTTTCTTACATCACAAACATCAAGTTGCTGATGTTTAGGCTCATGGTCTGGAAAATTTAGTGCCTCAAAATTCCTTTGCAGAGAATAACTTTTGACCTTCTAAATTCAGATTAACCTTATATTAGAAAACATGTTTTCTGTTGAGAAAAACACTATTCCTGGGAATCTTTATCCAAAAGACCTTAAGATAGATTTGTTTATTTATTTATTTTTATTTTTTTATTTATTTTGTTGAGACAGGGTCTTTCTCTACACCTGAGGGTGACCTCTGATGCGGTAATTCTCCTGCCTTGGTCTCTTGCATGCTGAGTTTACAAGTATGAGTAACCATGCTCGGATTAAGTTACATAATCCTTGTGGTAGGAAATGAGAAATCCAGAGGAAAAGGTCTCATTTCACTTCTATTGTGTTCATCAGGACCTTTTCTTTCATTTTGTACAGGTAAGATTTCCCCAAAGGCCTTGTTAATGTTGACATTCCTAACACTAACCAAGACTGATAAATCATATCTGGAAAGTCAGTTTCAAGTAAATCCTCCAATTCAGATGATATGGGTATATATGTATGTGTATATTAATGTATATATACATAGTTATAACTATATATAAATAAATAAATATATATATATATATATGCAATACAAGTTAGAGAGAACAACAACAACAACAAAAGAACTGGAAAAAAACTCTGAAAAGACTCAGAAAAAGATGCAAGACATGTATGATAGAGTGCAGGCACTCAGGTAGGGTGGGGGTCATGGAAAGGGAAGTGACTCTAAATTCGATTGAAAATGATATAAGATTTATGGAAAAAAGTTTAATAACAATAAACATTTTTAAAAGTTTGTTTTGATAATTTTCCCCAAGTAAGGGCAAAGTTTATTCTGGATAAATTTAGTAGCCTAGCCAAGGAAGGTTTTGCTACAAGAAATGATTATATCTCAGCTCAGGATCTTCATAGCTGTCCTCTTGTGACAGTGCAAAGCATTGGGGCATGTGAGCAACTTGGAAAAGCCAGGGAAAGAAAAGAAGACACGAATCAGTTTCGACCTCAACAACAGAGTTGTCCTATTTTACTGGCATCAGAACTACTTCAAGGACTTATAAGAAAGGCAGATTCCTGTGGCTTCTACTTCCAAACTTCTGAAGGAAGATTCTTATTGAGAAAATGTATTCTAACTTAGGCAAAAAGACAGAGGAAGGGAAAATCTAGGAAAGGAAAAAAAATCTAGAGACACATGTACAGAAATGAGCAGAAACATAAAAAGACACACAAAATATCAAGCATGAGTGTCTGGGTAGATGACTTCAGGGGGGGAGGCATCTCCTTGGTGGTGCAGTAGGTGTACCTGCAAGGCTATTTTGGCTTAGGTATGTGATGCCAGCTCACCTTCTCTTGGCCTCCTGCCTCACCTTCTTGTCATATTCATCCTTGACTAGAGTTGAGCAGGAATGGACTGTCTCGTGGTAAAGTGGGTGAGTGGAACAGGGTGGTTTGAAGTCATTTGGTATACATAGCTATGACCCATGTTCATGCCAGCCTTGAAGTATAAACTATTTCTAGAATCACTCTATCCTACCTAGAGTCCTAGGTACAAAGTCACTAGCCACCACAGAGGCCTCAGGGGACACCTCCCCCATGACTGCAAGCTTCAAATCTTGAATCTATTACCATTTGATTTAACTATCCCTTTTGTAGAAGAGAGTGTTGGATTACATTGGAACTGAGCTAAGGACAGTGTTTACCTGCCATGTGGGTGGTGTGAATTGAACTCAGGTACTCTGCAAGAATAGACCATGTTCTTAAGTACTGAGACATCTCTTCAGTCCCCTATCTTAATTATCTTTATTATTAATTTTTTTCTTGAACTGTAATTTTGAAACTTTCTTATATCATGTTTTTATTTACCTAGTAATAGATTATTGCAAACTAATATTTTTCATTAAAGTACTTGCCTGAATAACTTTTTCCCTTTCAGTTAATTCCATAAATGACATTTAAAGATGTTTTTTAGACAGGAATGAGGCAAAATGAACATGCTATTTCAATATTTGTTCTGAGGATAAAACATATGGTTGTTCTATTACATTATGAGTTTCTGGAGGAGCAGGCTTAACCTGTATTATAATAGATAAGGTTTTAGGATAGATTTTATGATCAGAGAACAGACTGTCCTGTAATGGCTGTCTACAGTTGGTCAGGTAGAGAAGGATATAGCTATCAATTCCAAGATGCAAGGATCCTCAGAACAAGAAGTGTGATGAGTGCAGCCCCAGTCTGAGCATGAAGGATAGGCATGGATAGAGAATTCCTGGTGTAAATCCAGGCTCAAAGGTTGAAGAAACTAAAGCCTGATGTCCACGGATCATGGCAGAGCTAAAATTGTAGCAACTCAAGAAGAATTTTCTGGAATACATTTGCAGATATCCTACTTCTTATGTACTGTGACAGCAATTAATAGACAGCACCACTCACAGGCATGGTAGTTCTTACCCTTTCAATCTATCAGAAGTCAGACATCTCTAGAAACACTCTCAAAACCACATCCAGAATGAGATTTCATCAATGTTCTAGGCATCTTATGATCCTGTCAAGTTGACAACTAAGATTAGTCATAACAGGTAGAAACTCCAAAACTATAAAAAAGGGAAGGATGTTATAAAATAAGCTTTTGTATTGTGATCTAAATTGATTTATCATTTTTCTACTTTTTTCAAACATTTCATGCAATTTTTCATATTATTTATAATTATCTTCCATGAAAATCTCTAGGTTTGAGATTGAAATAAGCATATAAAATACTCGTGAACAAAAATTAAGTCCAACAACCATGTATGGTGGCACAAACCTTTAATCCCAGGATTTAGAAGGCAGAGGCAGGCACATCTATGTGAGTTCAAAGCCAGGTCTACAAAGTGAATTCCAGGCCAGCAGGGGCTACAGGGAGACCCTGTCTCAAAAGACAAAAAAATAGTTAACTCCAAAAATTTTAAGAGGTCTATTAATTTATAAAAAATAATTAGAAGTTCAAAATATGGGAAAACATGTACATATATAAATATGTATACCATTAAAAATGTAAAGTATACCTCAAAAGAAAACACTGAAATCCATTATAGACTTTAAAAATATTTCTGAAAAAGAAGAAAATGGTCCTGGAGGGAGTCCATAAAAAAATGAAGTTGTGATTCTAGTTAACATTGTTAGTCTGCTTAAGTGTTGAACAACTTTTTCTGTAACTCTTTAAATTAACTCAATAATACAGCTTCTGGCTTATCACACAGATTTATTTCTTTGTAATTTAGCCAAAGGACAAAATGGCACATAACATAGTGGTATCACATCATCTGAGATATATAAATGCCTAAAATTATTATTTTCTCTATGATACTTTAGAATTGTTTTTCTCAGTTGATAAAATGAGTTATATTATTGAGACTTTCATAACAGGCATACATTATCATATGTATTTTCCAGTAATTGGAAATAATTGCAAGTGACCGAGAGGAAGATTTCTACATATAATTTTGGCTTGAATAGAGCAGAAGCTTGTTATATTACAGATATATGTGATGTAGTTTGAGATATATTAAAAACCAGAAGCAAATAATATGGGCAGTTTCATGTGTACCTTGGAAGATGTAATAAAATAAGTGCATTTTATCACTTCCTATAGACAAAAAAACTATAAATTAAGTTTATTTTTATTGTATATCCCTTAATGTTTAGAACTGTAAATATATACACAAAATTCTCTACACAATATATTGCATTTATTTGATGGATAATGTATGAAATGTTAGGAAATAAATTTGAAAGTGGAGAAAATATAATCAATTTTATGCAGTCTCTGAAGACAAATTTGTGCAAAATGGAATAGTAAAGTATCATTAGATAATCATGCTTTATTTATAGATATTTATACAGACTAACATACTGAATGCTAAAATATAAAATGGTTCCAGAAAATTGAGCCCAAATTGTGTTGACAAGTTATATTCTCATTTTAAATATTATTTTTCTCTTTACTCAGTGGGATTAAATCCGATGTCATAACAAGCCGGTTTTGTAATGAATTGATTAAAGAGATAGAAAATAAAAGAAATGTTTGACTTTATCAAAAGTAATAAAATCCACTGTTATTTGATTGAGGAATGTCAGAATAAATTTGATATTTTCTTCACCAAGAATTTCAATTATATATTACTTGATAAAATGCAGAATAAAAGAACACAGAAATATGATATTTTGAGTGTGACAGCAAAGAAAATCAGCACTGAGTCTGTCAAATTAAAGCTATTGAAGATGGTAAGAAAGTACAAAATAGGGGGCTGGAGCGATGGCCTAGCGGTTAAGAGCGCCGACCGCTCTTGCAGAGGACCCTGGTTCGATCCCCAGCACCCACATGGCGGCCGAGAGCCGTCTGAAACTCCAATTCCAGGAGAACTCCAGTTCCAGGGGAATCTGAGACCCTCTTCTGACCTCCGCGGCATTGCACGACACGGGTGCACAAACCTGCATGCAGACAGTACATTGATACACATACCTAAATAAAAAATAATAATAATAATAATAATAATAAAAAAAAAAAAAGAAAGTACAAAATAAAGCCCAAGTGTTCTCCATGCATACATAATAAAATTCCCCAGCATTTCTGTGATATTCCCAAAGCTAAGAGACATAGAATATCACTGTATATAAAGCACCATGAATCCTTAAAATACACATGAGTGATTGAAGGTGAGAATATTAGTAGCTTTTGTAATGGCACTGAGCTAAATCTGACATAAAGGCAGTTAAAATGGAGAAACAGACAAAATATTTTTGGCATGACAAACATATATGCTGATAACAATAACTCAGTTATTTACTTTAAATGCAGAAGATCTCTAGAATAACCATTGGTATTGTGTTGTATTTGTCAGAAAATTACTACTGAGCACAAAAATAAATCTAATTGTAGTTTACCCATGCATAAATGCTGTGTTTCAATGAAATTAAAGTGAAATGAAATGTACATTAAAATAAACACATACAGCATGACTCAACATATTCTATAATATACAACCAAAAAAGAAACAATACAATAAAATAAAATAAATTACAATTATGATCATAATTCATAATTGAACTGTATGTTGGTATTACATGTGCACATATATACATGTATTATGTGTGTATTATGAAAGTGAATATAATATTACCACAATATAATTTGGCATATTTTTATCCCTTCAAAACCTAATTTCTGTAAATATCATATTACTGCATGCTATTTCAGTGTGGTATAATTCTTGAATTTCATTCTATTTTAGAATTGAATAAGAATACAGAAATATTAATTGCTTTGTAAACTTCAATGGTAATACTAATTAGAGAGTAAGAAGAATTTCAATTAAAAACATGCTGACAATTGCACAATATACAGTTCAAATTGTTGATTTACTTATAACCAGAAAAAAACCTCAACAGTTTGTTTTACTATACTCATTTTGCTATAAAAACTCATATATTTATGCATAATGTATTTATGCAATAACTATTATACTATCCTAATATTAAAAATTAAATAAAAGATATATCAAGATATAGAAGTAAACAAAGAAAACTACAGAAAGCATGCCATGTTTGGGCCCAATGCAATGCTGAGTTTAAGAGTCCTTGTGAGGTAGATAGAAGGAACTTTATGTAAAGACAAGAAGTTTAACATATATGCTAAAATTCTAGAAGTGAATATCTGAAAAGATGCTTTGATAACAATTAAGGCTGACAGTATACTTATTATCAATGCCTGGCAGGATTTTGCATATTTCAATACTTGTATGACTCATAACCACTCTAAGGTATTGGTATTATTATGAGGCTCACCTAATACAAAAACAAATTGAAACAAAGATAAAATGAGTATCTTGCTGTTGTTTGAGTGTAGTTTGTGCAGTTCAATGAGAGATCATCTATTGGAGGCTTTATCCTGAGCTCACGTAGCAATATGAGAAACAATAATTTTTATGACGTAGATCCTAGAAGTTAGTCATTGGAGGTTCTGCCCTCAGTAGGGGTTAATGCACTTGTCAGGAGTCCCCTTGGTAATTCTTTTTAAAAGGGTACTATATTTAACAAGTCTATCCATTTTTCTTAGTTCTGATTACTAGCTTGTGAAGCCTGTCATTCCACATGTACTTCTGCTATGATGTTACCTACCACAGCTCTTCAACAGAGTCTGAGCCAATACAAAAGATGAGAGATAATTGTTTTGCAGTAGCTGATACCATGGATTCCGTTCTCCTCCATGGTTTCTGCTTACAGGTTCTTACCTTGAGCTCTTGCTTTGGTTTCCTTCAATGATGCACTGTGATGTGAAGTATAAGCCAAATAACCATTTCCTCTCCAATTTGCTTTTGATCTGAGTGTTTTATCACAGCAAGAGAAAGATAGATAGAACATCATATCTCTCTGGCTTTCTGTGTCTCTGGCTTCTCTTTTTCTTTTTGTGTCTCTAGATATGCCTCTGACTTCTAGCCTCCTTCTCTATTTTGTCTCTCTCTCTTTCTCTTTCACTGAATGTGTGATTTTGGTTTCTCTTTTTTGTTATATTGATCTTCTTTCTTCATATTTTCTTCTTGTCACACGATGAGTAATGATACTCATCCAGTCATGGGATGACATGGAAAAGAGTGCTATGAGCTCAATGCATGTGTGTGTGTGTGTGTGTGTGTGTGTGTGTGTGTGTGTTCTCTGATATCACGTTTAATGTAATATAACACTTCATTTAAGAAAGTGAAATCATTTTTATTTGATAAAATATATTTAGAAACAGCCATGTTTTTAAAGTAAATGAAAACTTGTATTGGTCAAATATTTTATGTTTTTATGTTTGCTAAAATGACTTCATTTTCATTTTAACCCAGGTTCAGAATATAAACAAAACTGCTTGCTTTTTATGTATATAAATAAGTGAGATACCAAGTGAAGTCAGATGAATTTAGCAAACCCCCAAGATAGCTACTTTACATGCTGCCTTCTGAGATGGGCAGATGTGCAGCTATTCTCCAAGCAGATGTTGAGGCTTTAGCCTTTTTATGCCTTAATCCCATACTTTCTTTGATGCATATTTTATCAGGTAAGAAATCTGGCTAACTTTACCCTGTTAAGATTTCAGAAGGAAGTTTAAATCTACAATGAATAAAATTACATCACAAAGCCCAGAACAACACCATGTCTCATTTATTCTGAAATAAAAATAATGACTTCCAAATGAATGATGCATCTGCAATGTTATAAAGTGTTCCTGGAATTTGCAGGCTAATGGCACTGCTTATTATACCTTATGTTTCAGGGAAATAGGATTCTTTTATAGTTTTATAAGGAGTTATGTGGAATATTTATACCATATTTTGCTTAGAAATATAAAAGAAATCTATCAGCTTATAGCAAGATTTATATCAATTGAAGATGTATAACTCAGGGTTAACTATCTCACAGAAACTTATTCTCGGCATAGGATCAGTTCTGGAACTCTGCAATAGTCTCCATATGTAGCAAAAAGAAGCATCTTTGATGAGGAGTGAGGATAGGACTTTCGGTGGGCCTAGTGGATGAGCCCATGATGAAGGACATTTGAATAGGGCGCTCTCTCTCTCTCTCTCTCTCTCTCTCTCTCTAATATATATATATATATATATATTTATTATATATATTACACACACACACACAGATTTGCATAAATTGGGTGGGGGCCAGATAAGATAGGGAAAGGGTATTTTTAAAATGCCAAACTGTATTATATAAAAATCGCAGAAATTCATTTTATGTAAAAAGTTGAATAATTACTATGTTTATTTACATTGTTAGCTTCATTGTTAAAATGCTTTGTGTGTATAACGTGTGTGTGGGTGTGTGTATGTATGTGTGTGTGGTATGCACATGACGAGCCCAGAATAAGACTTCAGGTGTCTCCCCACGTGTTCTAGACTTGGAATGGTGTTGAAAGAAGTCTTTATTGTGTTGTCTACTAGCTGTCCCACGGGAACGTCAATGGGCGCGTAGGACTGACTGCCGGTTCCCCACCAGTGCTGTGGTTATGGACACTGTATCTAAAAGCCAGATGTTGGTTGGGGAAGCCACCCAATGATCAGATGCAGGGCCTCATGTGTTTCAGAACAAAACACGTCACCTTGAGGTATATCTTTAGCCTTACCACTAACATTGCATCCCTGAAGTTCTGTACACAACAATATATAGCATTATATATAATATATAATATATATATATATGTGTGTGTGTGTGTGTGTGTGTGTGTGTGTGTGTCTCCTTTCTCTCACATGTTATTTCCTGAATCAGTTTCTTATGTATTAAGTCCATCATTTTACTTTTACTTTATAACAAGCTATTTTAGTATACATTTTTATGAATAAAATTGAATATGCAATATATACCTATTAGACTTTTCATCACCTACAAAATAAAATCCATAATGTAATTGTAATTTAGATTCATATTCATATTTTTGGTAGGATAGTTCCTTCAATTAGAAGAAAATGCAGTAATAAAGGAAGTTCATCAATACCAGGAGGTAACTGAACCAAGTCTCAAGAAATGAGGAAACTCACAAGTCTCAAGAAGTTCCTGATCTTACAAGATTCAAAAGGTTTTCTTACTTTTCAAAGAAGTATATAATCAAATCTATGAGTATGCTGTTTGGGGAAGCAGCAAGGCCCAAGTTTACATTTACTCAATTAAAATGCAGACTTTTTCATGGTTGCATTTAGTTGATTGTGAGTTAGAAATATTTTAGGCATCAACATTTATGAAATTATTGATATTTCATCTAGTTTTCAAATTTTAGACTTCTGCCAAATGTTGACTGAAGGAGGTTTATCTTCATTTTTATTTACTTTTGCATCTTTTTCTTCTAAATAGACCTCTTGAACAAGAAAATGCATAAAAAATATTCAAGTCATGAGTTCTAGTATAAATAATGCTTATATTTCTTGAAGAAGCTTCCTTGATATTTCTTGAAGAAGTTTGAGCATATTATAGAAAGATAAATATATAACTGATAATAAAAGACAGAAAGGGACCAAGATGATATTAAAACACATAGAATTTTGTGGCCATTAACTTTAACTGTTAATATTTCATTAATCAAATTTTATTACATATAAATTAGAAAATATAATAGGAATGCATTGTGGCTTTATAAGATTATTATCTATACTTATATACTAATTTTAAGTCCTCATGATTTTTTTTTATTATTTTTGTTTAAGTGGCCTGGTTTCTTCTTTTTGTTGATTGTTCGTTTTTGAGATAGTCTCAATTCAGGCTGGTCACTAACTCAGTATGTACCTCAGGCTGGCCTCAAACTCCCAAACTTCCTGCTTTAGATGCCCAGATGCTGAGATTACAGTTATACACCCCTAACCTCGGGCTGGTGTCATATTCATATTTCTGTAGCAGTTCCTTCTGGAAAGCTTTAGGCTTATACCTCTCCATAGATCTTTACAATTCTCATCAGAATCCAAGAAACCAAGTCTTAGTAAGTAGGTAGAAGCCAAAAGACATTTGCCTGGTAATTATTCTTGCTTGTGTGGAATAGACCAATGATCTGTCAAAACATGGCTTTCCAATTTATATAAATTTGTTGTAGAGAATTCTATTCCTTCCTCCAAGCAGTTTCCATTTGCAATATTATCTGGCAGCAAGCAGGGATGGAAGTAATCAAGGTCAGACTTATGAGTGAATGTGTATAGAACTTGTTTTCACAAGTATTATGTGACTTCACACATGGAATATGAATAACAACAGAATTTAATATCCAGACAATATCTTAGATGTTATCATTTGTGGAGACCAAGAGATGACTGTACATAAGGACCATAGTACTTTGTACATTGATTTCAGGTACTCAATAACTTTGCCAAGTAAGAGAGAGATGAGTGGAAACAGGGCTCATTTGAAGAAAGTCGGTACTATGGTTTGAATGTGGCAGATCCATCCCCCCAAAATCAGCTGTTGAAAGCTAAGTCTTCAGCTCAGGGAACTGTAGGGAGAAGCTGTAATGTCAATGGTGTCCTCAACCATGCACTCCTGCTGTGGTATGCTGTGCTGTTCAAGGTGTAAAACAGGGCCAAGTGAAGATGAGCAGAAACATCTGAGACAGTGACCTTGACACCCCTTTCCTCCTTTAGAGTTGCTTTTGGTCAGGTGTTTTGTCAGAGTGATGGAAGCTGATACAGACAGTATGTGAGCTTCAGTGTGGAGTTCTCCTCACCAAAAGTCACCAGCAGCCCACTGGCTTTTTTCATTTCGTTAGATCTTATAAGAGCATTTGTGCCACCATGGAGTGGTCTAGAATCAGTTTGCTTTATCAATGTCTTGCTTCTTCACCACATCCCAGCTGGGAGCAAGATGAGGCTTGGGGATCCCAAAGGTGCATGTGTCTGCATTTTTCTTGAATTGAAAAAAACTTATCTTGAGTTTCCTTCTGCCTGAATATTTAGCCTACATTTGGAGTATATACAGAACAACAATGAAAGATTGGCTCTCATGTCTCAATGTCTTCTTATTGGAAAATCTGAGAATATACAGAAGTAACTAAAAACTACTGATCTCCACTAAACTTCTTACCTAGATATCAATATTTATTTTCACATTTACCTTTAGCCTGATGTTATATATGCACAAAGGATTGGTCTCAGAACCTACCAAAATTTACAGAATTTCATCCTTGCAATGGTATAGTATTTGTATTGCTCCTGTGCAGATTCAAGAGGAAATGCATTTAAATTCTCTACCCAATTGCTTCATTTTAGACCTACATTTGTGAATAATTATCATATAGTTCCAGTTTTAGATATTATGTATAAACCTCCACCTATGCGAGATGATATAATTCCTAAACCAATGTAAAAGTCATATACATAGGTGTCATAGTACATTTTTAGGGAATAAAGATAGGGAAAAAGTCTGCAACTTTTCAATCCAGACAAAAACTTTTCCAAACAGTTTTGAACTGGGGTTGGTTGTGGGTTCCATGGATGTGGAACTCAAGGATACAGGCGTGACTATATTTTAAAACTGATCTGAGGATGGTTGAATCCATGGGATTTATTTGAAGATGACTTGGGGAGCTGGTTCTTACATCACAGCCTCAGGCCGCCTGTGTGTCATGGAGTCATTTTAGTCAGTGATGCTATATTTTATGCTCCTGTCATCCAGGCTTAGATCCCTCCTTGGGTACAGAATTAGATACTTTGTGACCGCAACAAGGACCAGGATGGCTGTCTCTCTTAAGAGCATATCTCCCATTATAGTTCTTGGCAGAAGAGTAGCAACGATGTGGCTATAGGGAGCACAATGTACATGACCTCTTGCTTTGTTTCTTTTTTTTCCCGTAAATAGTGGCTTTACACCTGTTTCTCTCCATTAGCCACATCCTATTCAAGCAGAGTGTAAGTCAATGAGAATAGGGTCCTGTTCCCCACTGTTGCCTCTACATGCAGATGACAGTGTGTGCACTAAATATTTATTGAATATTTAGTGAAGAGGGAGGAGGATCAATTTCTGTCAATATCAAATGTGATTTTCTCACAATACAAGGTGTTGCTCCCCATGTAATTTGATTATGAAAATGAAATTTATAACTTTTTGTAGTCATAGGTACTTTTTTTTTATTAATTTTATTTATTTCTGTATGTGTATGAATGTACTGTCTGCATGCAGGTTTGTGCACTCGTGTCGTGCAATGCCGCGGAGGTCAGAAGCGGGTCTCGGATTTCCCTGGAACTGGAGTTCTCCTGGAATTGGAGTTTCAGACGGTTCTCAGCTGCCATGTGGGTGCTGGGGATCGAACCCGGGTCCTCTGTAAGAGCGGTCGGCGCTCTTAACCGCTAGGCCATCTCTCCAGCCCCAGTCATAGGTACTTAAGACCTGGGCAACAGAAAGATTCTGGAGTAGAACACACAATAAAATTAATTTTTAGGAATATCATATAAAGATTTTAATTGAATTTTTTTATGTGTATTTCATACAAAGTAATTTCAGTCGACCTGTAATACACATTATACCTGCTTCTCTCGTGCTACGCTCCACGTTCCCCAAACCCCAGAGTTCACACCAACTGTCATTTGCGAGAGTGTCCCTTGCATCAATTTTCTTTCCTCTTGCATCAATTTTCTTTCCCTGCATTTTCTAGACACTGGTGTTTATCTAATGAGACTCAAGAGAATGGAGACAGCATGCACAAGTTCCACGAAAGCTCAAGCCAGATAAATTCCTAACATAGATCAGGAGAAGGGGATAAGAAACCAGAACCCTATGTGAGGAATAACTGGCAATTGATGGCTGCTGTGAGTGGGAGGGTCATTTTCATTCAAATGGGAATTTTGCTACTTCAAGCATCTCTTATGGACAAACCCAACACTGAAGGGCTTTGGGGACAAACTGGACTCTTCAAGATAATATATAATTAATATATAGTATATATATTAATATAGATAATTATTCAGCATATCAAAATTGTGTGGAGAATAGGAAGCGCATCTGTGTGCCAGATAAGGTTTTTGAATATAAAAAAATTATGTGTTAAAATTACAACAAAATTAAAATAACTTAATTTTTTCAAAGGATTCAACAAATATCAAGATCTATACAGTTGTTAGAAAGACAAAAATGATGATGAAAATGTGTGTTTGTGGGAGGTGGCAGAGTACAAAAGAAGGGATTCCACTTCAACTGTACATTGACAGGTTACTACAAAGAACAAAGCACAATATAAAATTAAGGATAAAAATAGATGGCAATGAGGCAGAGTTGGTGGAATATTGAACTGGATTTATACAATTTATCAGTATTATAATATATGCAATCATATGATCACCTTCTATTTTTGTTTAAAAAATTCTAAATAATCAGAAATGATTATCACACTCCATCATTGTACATGAGACAGGTCCCATATTATTTGAGAATTAACAAGCTGTTAGTTTAGAGAGATGTAGTAATTTGTCAAATTCAAGAGCCTGTATAAAAAGAGAGGAAAAGGGAATAATGTTTAACTTTTATTTTAAAATATAACTGATACGGCATTGATTCCTCTTTGTAAAAGTTAGTTTATTGAAAGTTGGAATACGAACTTCCTTCTAACATCACATCCCCTTTGAAATTCCCTGAGTGCGTCCACCCGAACGACACGACAGGTCCAGACACACTACTGCACTTGCCTGGCAGAACATGCCTAACGGCAACCAAGGGGTTAAGGCTTTTTATAATCAGTTCAAAGAAATTTTGCTTTTCTTCACTTTCTCCCTGTCTCCCAACAAAGCCCACATCTCGTTAGGATAGAACAGTATAGTAACAAACTCAAGACAAGATAAGAATACAAATATAAGTTCTATATTATAGCAGACTGAAGTGAGTGCATTTTCACATTGAATCGGCAGGAGGAGAAAAGCAACATTGCTTTTGCTACACCAACGTGCTATCTCTTAAAAGATCCTTAATGATGCCCTCAAGATATAATATATATATATATAGATAGTAATACTATGTATATATATGATTTCATGCACTATAAAGCTTTTTGTTTTTAAGTTTCAAACAGCAACTATTCATTCAAATATTATCTTGTGAGAAATATGTATTGTTTCAAGCCTCTGAGATTTGAGGGTTTCTTGTATTTTGTCAGTTAAATAGTTTCCTAACTACAGGCTGAAATATTTATGATTGGCTTTGGGGCCAGGTGGCACAGAGTGAAGAATTTTTAGAGCCTGGTTAACAGTACCCACATCTCATAGTGGTGAAGAATTTTGAAAACACACTATCATAAAAATATGAGAAGTATAATATATACTTTATAAAACTGTCACCTTAGACAAATAAATCCTGAGAAGAAATTTGTTAGGAGTTAGTTGTGTTTTATTAACTGCCTTGGAGAGTACTAAAAGAAAGGAGTGAAGGGAGAAACAAGCTTCATCCTCAAGGGTGTCAGTAAAGTGAGCTCAATGTGACCCTTGTTTAGAAGGACACAAAATGAGGTGATTGTCTTTTTTCTACCAAGGAAGATGAAACTCAGATATGATTTGAAATTTTAGACTTTGTTAACAATTTTGTCTGGACTTATATGGCCCCAGTAAATTTGGTTAGTTGGATATGATAACTCAGTAAAGCATGAGAGATTTCAGGTCCATATGAGATTCTTCATCTGAAAATACTTATAAATATACAGTGGTTATTTTAAAATATTTTGGTATGTTATGAAGAATGACAGCTGATTGGATTTATTTTTGTGGCTATTGAAAAAAATTCATAACAAATTAAAATATAAACCAATTTGTTACACAACGCTTTAAAGGATGAAGCAGTTTAAAAACTGTGTTTAGTTAATATTGGACTATTCTATCTTTATAGGTAGCTAATTAGTCTAACAGAAGAAGAAAGTTACAAAGGGAAGGATCATGGTGGTAATTGAGAAAATAACTTTCAGGACACAGTCTTCTGCTTAGTGAACAAAAGAGTCACTATCCATGGCTATGGAGCTTTGTTATATTAGACTAACAGTACTTTAAGTTTGACATTGTCATTAACTATTGTGAATCTTTCATCATTCTTTTTCAAAATAAGAATATTTACATATGGGTAATTTTGGTCAACTTTTGATAAGTATTTTAAGTATGGGAATAGGTTGGAAGGCAGATAATTAACCCCTCTACTGAAGAAGACACTATCCTACTATACAATGCTTTGAGTGTGGTGATATTCATTAAATGAGAATTTATTCTCTCTTCATTGAGGAAAGCTATATTTTGATAAGAGAATGACATAAACAGTGACATTTTAGATTATTAAAATTATACAGCATGATAGAATATATTAATGAAAGTAAATATATATTCCCTGAGTTAATCTCTGAAATTGATGAAGGTAAAAGCTGATATTTCAAACTATAAAAGTTTTACTTGTCCAGAAAATTGCATTGAAGAATGGAGTAAGATACTTTTAATATCGTTTCTGAGTACAAAATAAAAACTGTACCAATCAGCTACACTAAATCCCTGTTCAATGCATGAAAAAAATGACTTTTTGGTCTTTTAACAAGGATCTGGAATATAGAGAAATGTAGTACTCTACTTTCCGGACCAAAACTACCACAACAAGCTTCCACATGTATAGTTAAAAATAAATGTGGGGGATTTCCTGGGACCACCTGAAGCACAGGGAAGAGCTAGGTGCTTCAGTCAGGTGGACTGTTTAGTTTGATCCATTCATCTTTGGCCCGATTGGCTTATGTGGCTGTGAGGGCAGAGTTGTCCTCCCAGCTGGTATAAAAGGTGGGCCTGTGTGAGAAATGAGATTGGGGATTTCCCTGGACCACCTGAAGCACAGTTAGCAGCTGGGTGCTTCATCCAGGTGGACTGTTTGGTTTGATCCATTCATCTTTGGCTAGATTGGCTTGTGTGGCTATGGGGGTGGAGTTGTCCTCCCAGTGGTATTAAAGTTGGGCCTGTGTGAGACTTGAGACCAGGGATTTACCTGAACTACCTGAAGTACAGGTATTAAACAGCAATTCCCCGCCACCTGCCAACTGGGATTGCCGAAGGAGTGTCGAAGTGGATTCCTTGGAGAACTTTCAGAACAGAAAGGGAAGAGTGAGTTAGACTTCCAACAGAAAGCCTAAAGCTTAGATAGGTCAAAACTCCATAAGCAAGGAGAAAAGGAGAAAAATAAATAAATCAAACAAACAATGAAGGCATCTGAAGGAGGCAAGCAAAGCAAGTCTTCAACACAGTGAAGAAGCGTTTGGGATTCACGTTGGAATACAGGCAAAGAGAAACTGACATACCAGGAACACGAAGAAGAGACAACATGGGAAAGGTGCAGGATAATTCCACACCAAGCTCTACCAAACCTGTGGAAGGTTCCTACAGTGGGATCCCCCTGGGGATGGCTCAGGACACAGATATTAGAAGTACAATTGTGGACATTCTTAAAGAAGTCCAAGATTGGGGGGCTGGAGAGATAGCCTAGCGGTTAAGAGCACCGACGCTCTTGCAGAGGACCCGGGTTCGATCCCCAGCACCCACATGGCGGCTAAGAAGTCCAAGATTGCCAGGCGTGGTGGCACACGCCTTTAATCCTAGCACTTGGGAGGCAGAGGCAGGCGGATCTTTGTGAATTCAAGGCCAGCCTGCTCTAAAAAAAAAAGAAGTCCAAGATTATAAAGAGCAAGTCAGAGAATTAAGAAAAGAGAATGAAAAACTCAAGAAGGACCTAGAGAGAGAGAGAATGACAAACTCCAGAAGGAAGTGGAAACACTGAAAAGATCCCATGCTGAAAAAGATAAGGAAACCAAACAGTGAAGCAAAAAGCTACAGGCAGAGATTGAGAAGTTCCAAAAGAAAGTGGAAATACTAAAGAAATCAGAAGAGGAAATGAAAAAAGAAATCAAACACTCATCCAATCAAGAGGAAAGGAATGGAAAAAACCTCCGAAGTAGAATGGTGGAAGCAGAACAAAGAATAACAGACCTGGAAGTAACACAGAACAACTAAAAACCTCAAGAAAAGACTGTGAAAAATTTTAAAATACACAAAAATGGAACAATCAGGAACTGTGGGACACTATGAAAAGATCAAACCTCCGCATCACAGGAATAGAGGAAGAAGAATCCCAAGAGAATGGGATTGATCAGATGAAGAATAATAGATGAAAATTTCCCCAAACTAAAAAAAGACAAACCAATACAAATAAAAGAAGCACATAGAACTCCAAACAGACAAGATCAGAAAAGAAACTCTCCACGCCATGTCATAGTTAAAATGCTAGATGCCCAAAACAAAGACAAAATTCTGAAAGCCACAAGAGAAGAACACCAAGTTACTTATAAGGGGAAACCTATAAGAATTATAACTTACTTCTCAGTGCAAACTATGAAAGAAAGAAGAATGTGGAGCAAAGTATTCCTAGTGTTAAAGGACGGTAGAAGCCAACCCAGGTTACTCTACCCAACAAAAAATGTTGATTATAGTTGAAGGAGAGAGAAAAACCTTCCATGACATAAACAAAATGAAGGAATACCTGTCCGGAAAACCAACCCTTCAGAGAATACTTGAAGCAATTCAAAGGACGGAAGAAAGGAGCAACCATCCCCAGGCACCTAGAAAGAGAAATCAATAAAAGCATAACTGCAGAAGTAGAAACATAAACCAAAAATGCAAATGGATAATAAGGCAAAAGGAAGCAACATAAATCTATCAGTTAATCTTAAATATTAATGGACTAAACTCCCCAATCAAAAGACATAGACTGGGAGATTGGATTAGAAAATAGAACCCATCGATATGCTGTCTACAAGAAACGCATCTTACCTTCAAGTATAGGTACTGCCTTAAAGTCAAAGGATGGAAAAAAATATTCCAAGCAAATGGTACCAAAAAGAAAACAGGTGTTGCTATTTTAATATCAGATAAAATAGACTTCAAAGTAAAAGAAATCAGAAGAGACAAATAAGGCCATTACATTTTTATCAAAGGAACAATTCACCAAGAAGATATCACAATTATGAATATATATGCACCAAACTCTGGTGCACCAAACTTTGTAAAGAAAATTCTCCAGGACCACAAGGCACAGATTAACCCCAGTACACTCATAGTAGGGGACTTCAATACCCCACTGAACCCTTTGGACAGGTCAACAGGACAAGGAATAAACAGAGAGACATCTGAACTGAATGATACAATACACCAAATGAACCTCACAGACATCTACCGAATATTCCACCATAATACCAGAGAATACACTTTCTACTCAGCACCCCACGGAACATTCTCCCAAATTGACCACATACTGGGACACAGAAGAAACCTCCACAAATACAAAATGATTGAAATAATTTCATGCATTCTATCAGACCACAACACAATAAAGCTCACTATCAACATGAGGTTAAGCCCTACTATTTACAAGAATATAAGGAGACTAAGCACCACACTCCTGAATAATGAATGGGTCAAGGAGGAGATAAAGAAAGAAATAAAAGCATTCCTGGAACTGAATGACAATGATAATACAACACAACAAAACTTATGGGATACTTTAAAGGCAGTCCTAAGAGGTAAGTTCATAGCACTGGGTGCCTACATTAGAAACATAGAAAGAGAATAAGTGAATGATCTAACACTGCAGCTAAAAGCACTTGAGAGGCAACAAGAGATGAACCCTAAACACAACAGACAGGAAGAAATAACAAAACTCAGAGCAGAAATCAATGAAATAGAAACAAAGAAAACAATACAAAAATTCGATGAATCCAAAAGTTGGTTCTTTGAAAGAATAAACAAGATAGACAAACCTTTAGCCCAGTTAACCAAAAGAAAGAAGGAAAAATTCCAAATCAATATAATTTGTGATGAAATGGGAAATATCACAACAGACAATGAAAGGTTCCAGAAAATCATATAGGAACATATAGGTGTAGGAAAAGACTTCCTAAATCAGACAGCAGCTGCACAAGAATTAAGGTTGACAATTGACAAATGAGACCTCATAAACTCAAAATCTTCTGTACATCAAAAGAAACAATCAAGGAAGTGAAGAGAAAACCCAGAGTGGGAGGAAACCTTCACTGCAGATACATCTGGCAAAGCATTGATTTCCAGAATATATAAACTGCTCAAAAAACAAAGAAGAAAGAAAACAAACAACCCACTCAATAGATGGAGCAAAGAGCTGAACAGAGACTTCATTAATGAAGATTTAGAGATGGCTGAGAAACATCTTAAGAAGTCCGACATTGCTAATAATAAAGGTAATGCAAATATAACCACTTTAAGACATCATCTTACTCCAATAAGACTGGCTAGGATCAAGAAAACAAATGATATCAAGTGCTGGAGAGGTTGTGGGGAAAGGGGAACACTCATCCACTGCTGGTGGGAATGTAAACTTGTACAGCCACTATGGAAAGCAGTGTGGAGAACCCTTGGAAGACTTGGAATGAACTTGTCACCTGATCAAGCCATACCACTCCTGAGCATGTATCCACAAGACTCATCTTACCACAGAGATACATGCACAGCCATGTTTATTGCAGCTTTCTTCACAATAGCCAGGAGCTGAAACCAAGCCAAGTCCCCTCAACTGACGAGTGGATAGAGAAAATATGGTACATCTACACAATGGAGTTCTATGCAGTGGTAAAGAAAGATGACATCATGAGCTTTGAAGGTAAATGGCTGGAGCTAGAAGATATCCTGGTGAGTGAAGTAACACAGTCCCAGCAAAACAAAAGAGGAATGGTATCCCTCATCTGTGGATGTGAGCATCATTACCTAAGTGTATGGCAAACTGGGCAACATCAATGTGATCTGAAAACAACTGTGCTCTTATATTGTGAATCCCTTCAAAAATAATAAACAAATAAAAAAGAAAAAATCAATATGTTTTGATTCTCTGAAGTACTCAGGGCAGTGAACTTCTGTTGGGGGCTCCATTTTATAGTATCTAGGAGAAGGAAGACTTGCTTGCTAATTTGAGGAAAGATGTATTTTCCACTAGATTCCAGTGTCAGTCAGCAGTGTTGGCCCACATGACGACTGGAATGCAGTGGTGGGCCACATGTCCTACAGGTAGCACTGGCATCCTGCATGACCAGAAGGCAACAGTGGCAGCAATACTCCAGACTCCCTACCCACTATCTAGAGAACACCTTGTGTCCCTGCCCCTGGACCTGGATAGAGATGTTTGCAAGCAATCCAGAGGAGCCGATAGGTAGACCCCTTGTCCCACAATAGTTTTGTAAGTACAACTCTCCTAGAGAGTGTATGAGACTGACCTCTACTTTGTGGAGAGAATCCCCAACTGCACAGCAACAGTGGTATCCCAGACTCCCTACCCAGTAGTTAAGGAAAACCTGTTCCACCCCCTCAGCTCCAGGCAAGACTTCCCTGACCTTGGACCCAAATCCAGACTTTGGCAACCAATCCATGAGAGGTCTTAGGTGAATACCAGTTTGTAGAATTCAAGCCTGCCCCATTGTTACCTGTCTCGGGACTCTGCAGAAGCTCCTACTAGCTGGGGGAGAAATTGCTGGTCTCTCCAGTACAAAGTCAGAAGTGAGAACCTGAAGTCTAGACCAAATCGCCTTTCATAACTAATAAGAAAAAAATGAAGTTGTAAGACCAAAGAAAACTTGGACCTGGAAACCCCTTGAGCACCACCTTACAGTCCAGGAAAAGGTCACTGTGAGCTTGCTTGGCCTTGAGAGAGCCCTGATCCAAATCACAAAGTGCAACACCCTATTGCCAACTTTCCTAAAGGGCCCACACCCTGTAGCCCATAAACATTTTTTTTTTGTCTAATTGCCCACACTCCCTTTATCCTACTTTTCCCTATGCACTTGTGCCTTATTGTCCACACCCTTTTGCCCGCTTTCATCTTAAGGGTCTGCCAAAGATGACATGTGCTTGCTCACTGTCATGCTCCTGAGACAGAAATGCCAAACCACTTTGCCCTAAAATAATACCCGAGTTATCTTTAATGAAGTCATGAAGATATTTTTGAGGCTGGAGTCTCCCTTCAAAATGAATCTATCATCTGGTGCAAAAACCCAGGAGATGGTCAAGGCCCTGGATGCCCTGGGTGGTTGTGGCTGCCAGACTCCAACTGGACCACCTGCAGTATACAGGCTTTCCACTCACCCCAGATCTCACTTCATCCAGAGGTATTGGCTTCCCTTAATATATCTCCTTCCTTCCTTTCTTTCTCTATCACTCGTTTTCAAGTTCTTTCCCTTTTTCTTTCTCTCTCTTACTCTCTTTTGCTCTCACCCTTCTCCAGACTCAAGAGGAATACTCCTTCCTCTCCATGCAGTATTTCCTAGACTTGAGTAGCATCCTTTCCTCTCTATGCAGACTTGCCTGACTCAAGAGGAACACCACCCTTCCACACAGTCTTCCCTAGACCCATTCTCATTCTGTCTCTCTTTTGGATGGTAGCTCTCTCTCTCTCTCTCTCTCTCTCTCTCTCTCTCTCTCTCTCACTTTCTAAAGCGATTCTAGAATGCTCACATCCCTTGTAATTTTCTCCCTCCCATCAGTTGGTAGCACACACTTCAAATATAGGGAGCACTGATTTGGGAGCCCCTACCAGGTAGGAATGCCTCTTTGAGGTCCCTTCCCCACTCCCTGCGTCTGTCAACTTCTGTTTCTATTCCCTTTCTCTTCCTATTTTATCTTCCCACCCTCCATCTCCTCCTCCATTACTCCTCATATTTTCTCTCACTTCTCCTCTCAGGACTCTTGGTCTCTTGCCTTCCTGAGACTTGATGGCTCACATTCTGTATCCTTATCTGAATTCTCTGTCACCTCTTCTTTTATTTTTATGTTCAACTATTGGTTCCTCCAATCCTTTTTTTTTTTTTAGGGTCTCCCCTGTAGCCCAGCTGTCCTGGAACTCACTCTGTAGACCAGGCTGGCCTTGAACTCACAAAGACCCGCCTGTCTCTGCCTCCCAAGTGCTAGGATTAAAGGCGTGCGTCACCACGCCAGGCTTGGTTCCTCCAATCCTAATCCTGTCCTTATGACCCTCTTGGAATGAATTCTTGGAATGAATTCTTTGCTCCCTATAACCTCTAGGACTCTGCAACTTCTTAGAATCAAACATTTAATCAAATCTAACTTAATTGGATAGTTTTCTAAAAGTAAAAATGGTCACTGTAAGCATTTAGTCTGTGGTATCCTGGTGAGAGATGGCATTATTTTATCCTGTATCTGAGCTCAATAAGGTATGCCTATGTTTAGGTCATGACCAAGGCTTGACACCTCACCAAGAGGGAGGAAACCATGTGATATGTTCTCCACTATGGTTAATTGCATCACAGCCACATAGCTTGGTTGTTGTCTTGGAGATTGACATTTTCAAAATGGTGGATACTTGTGTGACCTTGCCACCGTCTTAATGCAACCACATGGCATAATTTAAAATGGTGACATCCAGGAACTTACAGATACTAGTGAATTTAAGGAGATTGTGATAAACTGGGGATAACCTAAACAGCATGAATTTCATATGTTCTCATCCTCTTACAATTTTTTTGTTTTGGTTTTTTATCTTTGATTCTTGATGCAATTAGTAAAAAGCAAGAGGTATTGACATCTGGATGCTTGTACTCACAAATTATGACTTATTGCTTAAAAAAATGAAAACAAAACAAAGCAAATAAACCAGAGAAAGATGCAGGAAAGTTATGGCAGAATGCATGATCTGGGATAGGTTCGGGTGGGGTGGGGGGAAGGGAAAGGGATATATGCCTGAACTGAATTGGAAAATGATGTATGAAATACACAAAGCATCAATAAAAAATGAAAATTGAAAAAAAAGAGAAAAAAGCAAGAGGTTTTGGCACAGGCTCTAGTGCCTTGTAACATATTTTTTTATGCCAGATTAAGGAATTAAGCCTAGCTCCTACAATTCACTGTTTTTCTCTATCCTTTAAAATTTAATTCCTCTCTTTAACCTTCATTTCAACCAGTTGCTTACCTCAATTTCCTAAAGAATCTCAGCTCTTCACAAGTTAGATTACAGCGTGGTGAGCCCCAACATTCCCTTCTACCCCTGCCCTCACTGCCATTCCATAAACCTTTTGTAAACCTAAACACTAATGTTTTCATCTTCAAGTTTTTCCTCTCTGTCTACTCCCTTTTGTTAGCCAAAACCAAAAACCTTTTTAACTGTTTTTTAAAACCATACAAAACTCTACAATTTACACCAGTAATTTTGTCTTTCCAACCCAATGCCTTCTTCATAATTTCAGCTGTGCCTACTTACAAAAGATCATCATAATTAAATTTGTTAATTCCTATAATTATGTATGACAAACATTTTCTGATATTTAAAACTCATCGTAATGTCATGCTTTTGTATGTTTCCAGGTGTTAATATCTAATGTATTTCCATGCAGAGAGATCTCATGAAATCATATTAATGTATTCATGTGTTACATGTCTCAAAAAAGTTTAAGCTGTGGCCACTTAAGTTTTCCTTCGTTTTTGTGCACAAGAATTTAAATTTTATTATGGCATGCCTAATCAAAATATAAATACTTTGATGGTGAATTCCAAGGCATTGTAAGCCCAGGTACCCTAAACATCTATAAATACATTATTATAATTTTTTTAATCTCACTATACCATAAGACTTTTTACTTGAGGGTAGGTCCTTATGCATTCCTGAATCTTGTGGCTTGGAGCAGCTGAACTCTTAAAACTTTTAAACCAAACCAGTTGTGGTAGCCCTTCCCTTAATTCCACCATGTCTTTAATTCCAGCACTTGGGAAGCAGAGGCAGGGAGGTCTCTGTGAGCCCAAGGTCAGCCCACTGGGTCTGGATGGCAAGTTCCCATTCCAAGCCAGCTGCTACAGGGAGACGTTGTCTCAAAGGACAAGAAATAGACTGCCTTCTGCTAGCTGGTAGTAAAATTTTTACCAGCAGTTAGTCAGGAACCTTAGTCTGGCTTGGGTAGAGATCTATGGAGCTGGGGGAATTCCTCAGCTCTTTGGAGAGCCCACACAGTGGCTGTGCTTTTATTTCTCTGCTAGAGACCCATTCAGGATCTGACAAATGGATCAGTTGTGGTACCACATGGCTTCTTCTGAGGTGCATTATTGTACCTAATCTCTGGGATAGCCTGGGCCATCACAGTCTCTTGCCTCCAGGGGATGAGGGAGGAGAGCCTGGGACAGCCACTATGCTTTGTTGTGGTTCTGCAGTGATTTTTGTGTCTGTACACACCCCTACATTGAGGAGGAAAAAGGGGAATTTCCTGGGCCTTTGCCCTGCTGCCCTATAACACTGTGTGCTATGTGCTTGTGTTTTATTCTTTCATAATTTTCTAGGTTCCTATATGCAATTGTGGGAGTATAATGAATTGATACTTATTGTCTTATTAGTACTAAATGCTTCTTGTCACCACATTCTTTTTTCTTCTATTACTTCTTAATTTTTTTAATTTTTAACAATAAGTAATAATTTATGAGTACAAGCATCCTTCATGTAAAACCAATTTGCAAGCAGTTGTACCCAAACCCACACAGCCCAAGGGTCCCACCCTCCAGCTGGGGGGGGGCTAGTATGTTCAATCAAGTTGATCAAATAAGTGTCCAGTGTACATTGCTGTAGTTTCACCATTCACCCTAATCACAGTCCTTACATTCTATCATGTCCCCTCTTCCGTGGATTGCTCCCTAGGCTTAGAAAAGGGGCACAGATGGATGAGAAGCAAAACAGTCTACTTTCTCTGGAGCTGTCAATTCTGGCTGTTTCCTTTCATGGGCTGGCAGTTTGTCTAGGAATAACCTTTCAATCCTACTAATGTAGCACAAACAATTAGATATATAGGTATTTAAACAGTACTAATTGTTATGGTAGGTTACTTTGGTATAGATACAGATGTTTGGATGGCATGTTAATCCATGAATTACTTTTTTTTCTGTAAAATATGACAGGGTCTTACTGTGGCTTATAACATCTCCTAACCACTAGAGGATGTAAGCTTGTGGCATCAGCTGTGGGTTATTCCTCCAAGGAGAGAGCTAATATCCAATTAGATTTGGGATATACAGGCATATGGCTGCCACTGCTGCACAGTATTTCCAGGCAGATGAAGTAGCTGGCGCTGACGGAGGAGTCTTGCTTGACTCAAGGAGACCTATATTTGCTTTATTGGTTTAGTGGCCTTTGGTAACACTCTCTGATATTCCAGAGACCAACTGTACACTTGCAAGTGCAGTCTCAATACATCTTTCCCATGCTTACATCAGGTCTTCAACAGCAGGGCCTTAGTGCCTCTCTTTTGCAGGTATCCTAGTTAATAGGCAAGAATCCTTTACCTTTTAGAGGGGCTTGGATCCCCTGGCCAACATCTCCTTGGCAGAATAATCCATTGCTGATATCAGAGCTCTCCTGTATTAATATATTTTGCTTAAATGTACAGCCTAAGGAGACTTTAGTATTATATTTGGTTCTGCATAGAGAATAATACTTTTCACAGTTCCTATGTCTATTAGTCAATTAAAGAAGGCAGTTTTACTGGTTTTATAAGAGGTTACCTCTATAACAGTTGGCTCCAATTTACAGTTAGAGAACGACCTCATCATTATCAAATTCCTCTTTGTTCTATGAAGGGGAGGTAAGAAAGTCTCTCGTATTAAAACTTTGAGGCACCTGGAAGGTAAGTTTCATTAGGACTCATTATAAAGCATTTTTACAAGTAGGATCCACAGAGGGGTTTGATGCCTGTAGCAGTCTGAGGCTTTTCTTCCTTTCAATGTTCAGATGGGCAAAACTTTCTGCTGGCACTTCCTGGTACATCCAACAAAATGCAAAGCTGTATCTTTTCCTTCTCAGCCATTAAGTTGGTGATGTCATCACATTCTTTATCCTGTCGTTTAAAAGAAGTGTGTGCAAGTAAAACTTTCAACCATTAGCTCGTTTTGAACTTTCAACCATTAGCTTTGTTTGAACTTTTGGTTATGGTTCGCTTTGAGTGTAAATGGGATGTATAATTCAGTTTTCCATCAAAATATGGAAAGACCTCCCATGCTCATGGATTGGGAAAATTAATATAGTAAAAATGTCCATTTTACTCAAATAGGTATACAGATTCAATGCAGTCCCAATCAAAATCCCTATGAGCTTCTTCATAGACTTGGGGAAAAAATCCTTAAATTCATATGGAAAAACAAAGAACCCTGAAAAACTAAAGCAACCCTGAGTGAAAAATGCAATACAGGGGGTGGGTTGCTCTATGAGAATTCAAACTATATTACAGGACCATAGTCATAAAGACAACCTGGTACAGGCACAAAAACAGACC
The DNA here is from genome assembly GCA_009823505.1 of Rhizomys pruinosus. Classification (NCBI taxonomy): domain Eukaryota; kingdom Metazoa; phylum Chordata; class Mammalia; order Rodentia; family Spalacidae; genus Rhizomys; species Rhizomys pruinosus. The sequence continues at coordinate 3,773,914 of VZQC01005485.1, read as the reverse complement.
TGTTGACCAATGGAACAAAATTGAAGATCAAAGCTTGAGCTCATACAATTTAGAGCCACTTCATATTTGAAAAAGGGGCAAAAAGAAAAAAAAATAAACTCAATGGAGGAAGGATAGCATCTTCAGCAAATTGTGCTGCCAAAATTGGATCACCATTTGTAGAAAAACAAAATTAAACCCCTACCTCTCACCCTGTACAAAATAAACTCCAAGTGGATCAAAGATCTCAATGTGAAGGCTGAAACCCTGAAGGTGATAGAAGAAAAAGTTGGCAACAACTTACAAGACATAGGCATAGGAAAAGACTTTCTAAATCTGACAGCAGCTGCACAGGAAATAAGGTCAACAGTCGACAAATGGGACCTCATCAAATTTAAAAGCTTTTATACAGCTAAAGAAACAATCAAGGAAATGAAGAGAAAACCCACAGAGTGGGAGGAAATCTTTACCAGTGATACATCTGACAAGGCATTAGCATCAAGAATATTTAAACTACGCAAACAAAAAAAAAAAAAAAGAAAGCAAAAGACCTGCTTAAAAGATGCAGTAAATAGCTGAACAGAGACTTCACCAGTGAGGAATTAAAGATGGCTGAGAACCATCTTTAAAAAGTGTTCAACATCATTAATAATTAAGGAAATGCTAATTAAAACCACTCTCAGATATCATCCCACTCCAATATGACTGGCTAAGATCAAGAAAACAAAAGACACCAAATGCTGGAGAGGTTGTGGGGAAAGGGGAACACTCATTCACTGCTGGTGGGAATATAAACTTGTGCAACCACTGTGGAAAGCAGTGTGGAGAACCCTTAAAAGACTCAAATGAACCTACCACCTGACTCAGTCATACCACTCCTGGGTATATACCCCAAAGATTCATCCTACCACAAAGATGCATGAACATCCATGTTTATTGCAGCTTGCTTCACAATAGCAAAGAGCTGGAACCAACCCAATTGCCCCTGAACAGATGAGTTGATGACAAATTGTGGTACATCTACACAATGGAGTAAAGAAAGATAAGATCATGAACTTTGGAGGTAAATGGATGGAGCTTGAAGTCATTATGCTGAGTGAAGTGACACAGTCCCTGAAAAAAAATGGTGACTATGTTCCCTCATTAGTGGATGCTAACACCAAATCCCCCCAAATGAAAGGCAAGCTGAACAACATTATTGTTATAATTCTCTTTATCTGAAAGCAACTATGTTGTTATAATGTAAATCTCTCAAAGGGCTATAATATCCACCTACTACTTATTTTCAGACTCTGTAATTACTGCATATAGGTGGTGAGTACGTATCCATATTTTAGAGCAATATAAAATTAATGGAGAAAAATGTGAATGTCTAAGCATAAACAAAAAGACAGAGAAATTTCCAGGACAGTTATGGCAGAATGCACGATCTGCAGTGGGATGGGTGGAAGGGAAAAGGGGATATGCCTAAATTGAATTGAAAAATGATGTGTGAAATACATAAACCATCAATAAAATCACACACACAAAAGATTGATGCCAGGCATGTTGGTGCATGCCTTTAATCCTAGCACTTGAGTGGCAGAGGCAGGTGGATCTTTGTGAGTTCAAAGCCAGCCTGGTCTACATAGTGAGTTCCAGGACAGCTGGTGCTACAGGGAGACCCTGTCTAAAAAGACCAAAAAAAAAAAAAAAAAAAAAGATTGTTAAATTACAATATGATTCCTGGTCCTTAAGAGAATGAGTTAATTTTAAGAGATGTTTCCTTATATTCTAGTGTGTAATTTATCTCTGCATTTATATATCTTTTATATGTGAAAACACATTTTGCCAGATTTGTTGAGGTCCATATCTTTGACTCACCTAGATATAACACCTCTGAATATTTGGAGAGAATTGACCATTTAGAACCTGCTGTAAGGCTTGCAAGGAAATCTAGAAGTTTATACTTTATAATAATATATTTGCATTAACTGTTCTATCTCATTACATATAAATAAATACTACATGCCTGAAATTGTTTTCTTACCTATGGTGTTCTCTCTGTCTTCCAGTACAGAGTTGTTAATTTTCAGTCCATTCCTGGCTTATACTGTACTCCTAGTTAGAGATTTGGATTCAATGAACACAGACAGGTTTTGGGTTACCCATGCTACTTAAAGATGTTCTTCATGTTCCTCTTTATTTTGCAATTGTTACTTGATATTTCTTTTGATTTAGCCAAATAATTTCCTCAAAAAATTCTAGGTTTTGGGGCTGGAGAGATGGCCTAGTGGTTAAGAGCACCGACCACTCTTGCAGAGGACCTGGGTTCGATCCCCAGCACCCACATGGCGGCCGAGATCTGTCCGAAACCCCAATTCCAGGAGAACTCCAGTTCCAGGGGAATCCAACACCCTCTTCTGACCTCTGCGGCATTGCATGTCACGGGTGCACAAACCTGCATTCAGACAGTACATTCTTACACATACAGAAATAAATAAGATTTAAAAAAAAATTTTTAAAAAGCTAGGTTTTACCTCTTTGGCCCAGCAGTATACAGTCCAAAAGGAGACAGTTTGGATGGGTTTGGCAATAAGTATCAGCTTATTTCCTGTCTTTAGGTGTATGATACAACTCCTGTCTACTGGGAAAAATGTTATTCGGGAAATGGGGTTCTGGGAAAGAAAAGAGACTGCTTCTGTTTGTAGTAAAGTGTCTTCACTTGATATCGACCTGGCATTGCCTCAGTCTCTTTCATCAGGTATGCCTGCTTAACCTACAGTACAACATATCTTTTTAAGAACAAGGCTGCTTGAGTTTTGTTCAAACTTTATTTAAATACTACATAGTAATTAAAACTGTCAGGATTGTGAAACAGTCTTTCTGGATGGTTAACCACCATACTTAATGTCCAATCCAATTTGGCCAAGGAACAGAAGGGATAATTTTGTTCCTTGCTGTTTGAGGTCAACTAAGTGCCAGGGGACTATGTATGGGTGCATCTCTTGAAATGTCCTATTTAACTGCGAATCACCTGTCATGGAGGCCATCAGAAGGACTCAAAACAATATCCAGTCTAAAAAGAAGTAGGTCAACACAGGAATTCCCCAGCATGCTTCAAAGGGAAGCCTGATCAAGCAAGATTGACTTTATCCTCACATAGATGGAACTAACGAGGAAAGCAAAAATGAGCCAGAGGCTACCCCCACCCGGAAAGTCTGAGTGACCCCTGACCTGAGGATTGGATCCTAAAGTGACATTGAGCAAACAAATCTTTGTTAATCTAGGCTAATTGTATGGTCTTAAACACCCAAAGAGAAATTGTATCCAGATATAAGAGTAATCAGTATATTTCTTTAAAGCTCAAGTAATTGTACTTTGGGTATAAAACTTCAAATATTAGTAAAGGACTCCTCAAAAAGTAGCAAGTTTCTTATCTAGAAGCCATAATATTCTTGCAACTCTTAGCAGCCTGGTGTGTGTCAAAGACTGGGAATCCTAAAATTATATTTGCCCTTGGGCTTGTGGGTATGGAATCCTGGACAGGCATAACCCTATGTCTGTATCCCCTAATTGGACCTCTAGTAACTTTAGGCCTCATCCTGGTAATAGCTTCTTGCCTTATCCCGTGTTTAAAAGACCATACTCAGCAACTCACCCATACCCTTTTTTTTATTATTTATTTCTGTATGTGTATGAATGTACTGTCTGCATGCAAGTTTGTGCACCCATGTTGTGCAATGCGCGGAAGTCAAAAGAGGGTGTCGGACTCCCCTGGAACTGGAGTTCTCCTGGAATTGGAGTTTCAGACAGTTCTTGGCCGCCATGTGGGTGCTGGGGATTGAACCCGGGTCTTCTGTAAGAGTGGTCAGTGCTCTTAACCTCTAGGCCATGTCTCCAGCCCCACCCATACCCATTTTAATGAACATTTACCTCCTTTCCCTTCAGACAAATAATGAATACCTTTATGCAGACAATGGTGACACCCAGGTGTAAAGCATCTCATACTCTTGTGTCAATAATCCCTCTTCATCGCTCCCTGTCAGTAGGAAGCAGCAAGATGGAAAAATGTTGCACCCAATCCCTGTGACAGAAACGAGTGAAATGTAATACAAAAATCAACTTGGACTTGGAAACCCCTAGAAGTGTTCACCCTTGTCCACCATCCTACAGTATGGGAAAGGATTACTGTAACCTTGCTTGGCCTCTGTGAAAGAGAAAAGCCCTGATACTGACCATAAAGTGCCCATACCCTATTGTCCATACCCTGTATACTTTTCCCCTAAGCACCCACACACTCTATATCCTAGTTTTCCCTATGTGCCTGCATCTTATTGCCCACATCCCTTTACCTACTTCCCCCTTAAATGTCTGCCAAAGCAGCCACGTGTTTATTGGCTGGTATATTCCTGAGACAGTGATGCCGGACTGCTGTGCCATAAAATAAAACCAGAATTGTCTTTAATGGTGTCCTGAATATTTTTGTGTGGCTGGTGTCTCCCCTCAAAATGAACCTAACAGAAGGTACCTGAAAAATAGAAGCAAAGTCAGTCTTCAGTTCAGCAAAGAAACACTTCAGTTTCATACCAGTATCACAAACAAATAAAAGAAATCCACCTGCCAAGATCACAATGAACAAACTATAACATGAAAAACTAAAATAAAAAGTTTTTGCTAAATACTACCATTCCTGTATAAGACACCTATAATGAAGAGCCCCTAGATGTAGCCCAGGACATGGGTTTTAAAAGAAATATCATAAACATGATCAAGGAATTCAAGGAAGTTAAAGAACATAACAACAAATTAAAGAACAAAAGAAGCTAGGGATAAACAAAAGAAGATAATGATGAACTTCTTTGGAATGAACTAACAAAAGATATAGCAATACTGAAGAAAACTCAGGCTGAAATATAAAAGGAAGTGGAACACTCAATAATCCATCTAGAAATGATGGGAGAAAGCCTCAGTAACAGAATGAATGAATTAAAAAATAGAATATTAAGACCAGAAAACAACATGGAAAAATGGGACCACTCAAATAAAGAAAATGAAAAAAAAATTTAAAAAAAACCCACATGGATGGAATAATTAGGAGTTGGCGGACACCATGCAAAGACCAAAACTACGGATCATAGATATATAGGAAAGAGAAGAATATCAGGGTAATTTAATTGAACAGATATTCAACAGGATTGTGGAAGAGAATTTCCCCAAATTTAGGAAAGATATACCCATACAAATACCAGAAGCACAGAGAACACCAAATAAACAGGACCAGAAAAGAAATTCCCTACACCATATCACACTAAAAACACTAGGTGTCCTGTAAGCTGAAAAATATATACAAGTCACATATAAAGAAAAACCCATCAGAATTAGAGCTGACTTGTCAATACAAATGATAAAAACCAGAAGACTTTGGATCAAAGTATTCCAAGTTCTAAATCACTAGAGATGCCAATGAAGAATAATTTACCCAGCAAAAATTTACATTATAGTTGAAGGAGAAAGGAAAAAATCTTTCAGGATACAAATAGGCTGATAAAAACCATGTCCAGAAAATCAGACCTTCAGAGAATATTTGATGCATTGCAAAACATTGAAGGAAGGAATGACTATTCAAGCAACAACAGAAAATACTTAATGGAGGTGTACTGTAGAAATACAAACCTAGAATGATCTCAAGTTTTATTTATTTCTGGTTAAACTTTCCTTTTGGATGCTTAAGGCCACACAGTCAGCCCAGATTAACCAAGACTTTTGTTTTCTCAAGGTCAGTTGAGGATCTGATGCTCAGGGGTCACTCAGTTGTTTTTTTTTTTTTGGGGGGGGGGAGTGGGACCCCTTGGCTCCTTTGGCTTTTCATTTACCAGTTCCATCCACTTGAGGACAAAATCAGGTCTTGCTAGACCAGGGTTCCCTTTTTGAAGCATGAGCAGACTTTCCTCTTTATGACTGACACTGGCTGAAGTCCCATTAGTGGATCTCCAAGACCTCCCTACACAGGAAGACTGGTGACCTACATTTGCAGAACCTTTCAAGAGATGCCCCCATGCATAGTCCCTTGAGATTTAGTTGACCTCTGAAGGTAAGGAACAAAGTCATACCTTAGGTTCCTCAGCCAAATTGGTGTGGGTATTAAGTATGTTCATTAAGCACCCAGAAAGGTTAAGTTATACCAGCCTGATACATAACGCCTATACTAAAATTGTATCTTTTGAAAACAAACTGTATTATTTCCATATCATATTTCTTGATTCACATTTTTCCATTTTAACTTTATGTTACTCTAAAATTTGTATACATGCCCATCATCATATACCAAAATTCCATAGTCTGAAAATAAATGGCTTTTTAACCCTCAGATAAGGACTGAAGAATCATGTCTCTGCAAGAATCCTCCAAATCTTCAATGTCAGATGGAGACTACTGAGATATCCAGCCTGAGGACTGAGCAGCCACTGGGATTTCAGCCTCTTCAGAATGTAGACTGCTTTTGTTGGACTACCCAGGCTGTGTCATGGAGGCCAGTGCAGGAAGATCAAGATAGGATGCATGCTTGCTGGACCTCAATTGGGTGACCATGGGAGGAGGGAGACCCCAGTGTTGAGCACGGGGGAAGGATGGATGGTTGTTTGGGCTTGCCAAGGAAGAACATTCAAGCACTTCCTTGGGAGAAACATTACATCTTTTAGGAAAAAAAACAAAGCAAAAATCCTCCAACTCAGGTGATTTGTGTATGTATGTATGTATGTATGTATGTATGTATGTATGTATTTATGTATATATCTATATCTATATCTATGTCTCTCTCTATCTATCTATATCTATATCTATATATGCAATACAAGTTGGAGAGAGCAACAACAACAAAATAAGAGGGGAAAAAAGACTGAAATAGTGAAGTTCTCCCCAAAACAATAAGCTTCTGCTTTGAAAAAAAATCTGGAAAGATTCAGAAAAAGTTGCAAGACATACATGGCAGAGTGTAGGAACTCAGGTGGGATGGAAGGCATGGAAAGTGAAGTGACTCTAAATTTGATTGAGAAATGATATATGATGTGTGGAAATATTTTAATAACAATTAAAAACATAAATAAAAGTTAAAAAATACAAACCATGGGAGAGCATAAGAGTTGCACCAGGTTTATAATTAAAATATTGAGGGGCAAAGGTATTATATATATATATATATATATAATGAATAGACAGACCTCTCCAATCAATAGGCATAGACTAGTACAATGGATTAAAAACAAAATCCATCTTTTTGTTGTCTGTAACAAACCCTATCTCACTTTCAAGGACAGGCACGATCTTAAGGTGGAAAGGATGGAAAAAATATCCCAAGAAAATGACACTTACAAGCAAACAGGATTCTCTATTTTTTAATTTATTTTTATTGTTATTAAACTTTTTCCATACATCATACATCATTTTTCAATTGAATTTAGAGTCACTTCCCTTTCTATGTCCCCATCCCACCTGAGTTCCTGAACTCTGCCACACATGTCTTGCATCTTTTTCTGAGTCTTTCCAGAGATTTTTGTTTCCAGGATTTTATATTCTTATATCAAACAAAATAGACTTCATACCAAACCTAATCAGAAGAGATGGAGAGGAACACATCATTCTTATCAAAGGAATAATTAATGAAGAAGATATCACAATCATGAATTTATATGCACTAAACTCTGGTGCACTGAACTTCATAAACACAATTCTACAGGACTATAAGGCACAGATTAAACCCACATAGTAGTAGTCAGGGACTTCAATAACCCACTGTGTATATTAGACAAATCACCATGAGAAGGAATAAGCACAGAGACATCAGAAATGAGCAAAACAATACACTAACTGGACCTAACATAAATCTACCAGATATTCCACTCAAACGGCAAAGAATATACCTTCTTTCAGCATCCCATGGAACCTCTTCCAAAATTTACCACATACTGGAGCACAGAACAAACCTCACCAATAGAAAAAATGAATTATTCAATGCATTCTATCAGACCACAATTCAATAAAGCTTAATATCAACACCAGAAGAAGCCTTAGTAATTACATGAACTCATGGAGATTAAACAACACATTCCCGGATAACAAATGGGTTAAAGGAGAAATTAAGAACCAAATAAAACTACCCCTGGAATTAGCCAAAAAGGAAAATACAACACAGCAAAACCTCTGTGACACATTAAATGTAGTCCTAAGAGGGACATTTACAGCTCTAAGTACCTATATTAAAAAAAAAAAAAAAGAAAGCACAAATAAATTACTTAACTCTGCAACTCAAGATACTTGAAAGACAAAACAAATTAATCCTAGTAAAGTGGCAGTTTACAAAATTAATCTACAAAATTCAGTAGCCTTTCTTTATGCCAATAACAAGCAACTGGAGAAGAGTAAATCCTCCCATCCACAGTTCACTAAAAACATATCTTGGAACAAACCTGACCATAAGACACTAAAGATCTCTATAATGAAAAATTTAAATCCTTGAAGGAGGATGAAGAAGACATCATAAGATGGAAGGACATCCCATGCTCATGGATTAGAATAATTAATATAGTAAAATTGACCACCCTACCCAAAGTAATATATAGATTCAATGAAATCCTAATTAAAATTTCAATGACTTCCAAGATTTAGGAAAAAAAATCCTAAATTTCATATGGAAAAACAAAAGACTTCAGATAACCAAAGCAGCCCTGAGGAAAAAGAGTAATGCATGGGGGATGACCATACTAGACTTCAATCTCTATTACAGTGCTAAAGTAAAAAAAAAAAAAAATGTTACTGGCACAAAACCAGACCATAGATCAATGGAACGAAACTGAAAATCAAAACTTGAGCACAAGCAGTTTCAGCCACCTCATATTTGACAAAGGGTCCAAGAAGACTGAATGGAAGAAGGGTAGTATTTGTAGCAAATGATGCTGGCAAAACTGGATAACAGTCTGTAGAAGAATGAAACTTAACCCCTACCTTTCACCCTGTATAAAAACCAAGTGCAAATGGACCAAAGACCTCAATGCGAAGCCTGAAACTCGAAAAACGATAAAAGAAAACATTGGCAGTAGCCTACAAGATATCGGTGTAGGAAAACACTTTCTAAATCGACAGCAATCACACAGGAAATAAGATCAACAATGAACAAGTGGGAGCACATTATACTAAAATGTTTCTGTAAAGCAAACCTGGGTAAGACTGGCAATGATCAAGGAAACAAATGATACTTAATGCTGGAAAGGCTTCGGGGAAAGGGGAGCACTCGTTCACTGCTGATGGGATTGCAAACTCAAGCAACCCCTATGGAAAGCAGTGTGGAGGACTCTGAAATGTCTAAAAATGAACCTACCGTTTGACCAAATCATACCACTCTTGGGTGTATACCAAAAGGATTCATCCTATAGCAGAGATTTGTCCAGAACCATGTTTATTGCTACTCTTTTCATAATAACAAATAGCTGGAAGCAACCCAAGTGACCCTCAAATGATGAGGGATAGTGAAAATGAGAGTTCTAACCAGTGAAAAAGAAAGAAAACATCATGAAATTTGCTGGTAAATGTAGGAAACTAGAAGGTGTTTTGCTAAGTGAAGTAAACAGTCTCAGAAAAATAAATGATATATGTTATCCCTCATTTCTGGATCCTAGCACCAAATCCTTAACTTCAATTCTAAGTGGGTTATTGGTCAGTAAAGCTATTACTGCATTGACTGATATCTCTATAGATATAAGTTGAAGTATATGTCTCTATTTTCCCCAGTTCTAAGATTTATGAGAAAGAATAAATCTCTTTGTTTAAATACACTAAAACATACATCAACTAGCTATGCAATTTAATAATAAAAAGTTAGAATTCTTTTTAACTGCATACAAGTTTAAAGTTAAACTGGGAATCCCTAAATGTGTTTTGGAATTACTTTCAGACTTTGTAAATTTGGTATATATATATGGAGTGTAAAAAAATAAGCTAAGGGTAGAATAATGAACATCAGAGGCTGAGATAGAAGGGATATATGGATGAAACTGATTGACAAATACCAAGATATAGTTACATAGAGCATGATGCTTTGCTGTATGAGTTTATAGTAGGATGAATATAGATGAAATGTTGCATGCATTTCAAAAGCCTCAAAGAAAGAACTGTGGAAGTTTTAACCACAAAGAAATTATATGTTTTTAATGACATAGTTATGTTCAGAGGATTTAAGCTTTAAACAATGTATCCATCCATGAAACATCATGTCACCCTTTTCTATTTGTACAACTTTATATTTGTATATGTCAGCCAAAATAAATTCAAATAAAAATCAGTATGATTATGAGAGGAAGCAGAAATTGGATTTCAATATTTTCCTCAATTCACATACTATGAAGTAGATGGTCCTAAAAAGATATACTTTACATTTTTCTTATGTGTTTGCTAAGACAACGTTAAAAATAGCAATATATATTTCAAAATTATAGGTTGCAATCATCCAACATGTATAGATTACAGATTTCTGTAGTCTTTGCAAACTGATGCTGGTTTGTCAGGATCCCAAGGTGGATGTGTATATGCAACCCTGAACAGCAGCATATCAAAACACATCCCACTTTCAGACAGAGAAGCAGGCAAAAGGGATATTTGATTAAAGGCTATAATTTCTGGTAGAGTGAAAGTGGGGTGTGATAGAAAAAGAACTAACAAGGGGAAATTCTGAATGAATGAATGAATGAATGAATGAATGACTGAATTAAACAGGTAATATGAATGAATATGTTTCTGACTCTATTTAGAATAAATTAATAAAATAAACATGAGCTGGTCATGATAGCATACACCTGCAGTCCCACTTGAAAATGATCTCATATGAGTTATATAGGTAGCTTTAGAGACAGATTCCTTTCTATGTAACTCACTCTAGAGATCCACAGCAATGATCAAGGGCTACACATAAGACATAACTTTCAGAATACTTTTTTAACTTTATTTTTTTTTAATTTTTATTGATGTTTTGTGTATTTCATACATCGTTTTCAATTCAGTTCAGGCATATTACCCTCCCCCCCACCCCATCCCAGATCATGCATTCTGTCATAACTGTCCTGCATCTTTCTCTCACTCTTTTTTTTTTTTTTAGGAATTCACATTTTTTTTTAGGAATTCACATTTCCCTCCATTAATTTTATATTGCTGTAAAATATGGATACATACTTTCCACCCATATACAGTAATTATAGATCCCATTGAGAGATTCACATTATAACAACATAGTTGTTTTCAGATAAACAGAAATATAACCATAATGTTACTCAGATTGCCTGTTGTCTGGGGGATTTGGTGTTAGCATCCACAAATGAGGGAAATCATTCTCCTTGTCTTTCTGGGACTGTGTTACTTCACTCAGCATAATGGCTTCAAGCTCCAACCATTTACCTGCAAAGTTCATAATGCCATTTTAGTACTCCATTGTGTAGATGTAGCACATTTTTGTCATCAACTCATCTGTTCAGAGGTATTTGGTTTGGGTCCAGCTCTTCACTATTGTGAAGAGAGCTGCAATAAACATGGATGTGCATGTATCTTTATGGTAGAATGAGTCTTTGGGGTATATACCCAGGAGTGGTATGACTGGGTCAAGTGGTAGTCTCATTTTGAGACTTTTAAGGGTTCTCCACACTGCTTTCCATAGTGGTTGTACAAGTTTATATTCCTACCAGCAGTGGATGAGTGTTCCCCTTTCCCCACAACCCCCCACCCAGCATCTGTTGTCTTTTATTTTCTTAATCTTAGCTAGCTGTACTGGAGTGAGATGATATCTGAGAGTGGTTTTAATTTATATTTCCTTAATTATTAATGATGTTGAACACTTTTTAAGATGTTTCTCAGCCATCTTTAATTCCTCACTGTTGAAGACTCTGTTCAGCTCTTTACCCCATCTTTTGAGTAGGTCATTTGTCTTCTTCTTTGTTTGTTGAGTAGTGTATATATTCTTGACGTTAGTGCTCTGTCCGATGTATCACTGGTAAAGATTTCTTCCCACTCTGTGGGTTTTCTCTTCATTTCCTTGATTCTTTCTTTAGTTGTATAAAAGCTTTTAAATTTGATGAGGTCCCATTTGTCGACTGTTGACCTTATTTCCTGTGCAGCTGCTGTCAGATTTAGAAAATCTTTTCCTATGCCTATGTCTTGTAGGTTGCCGCCAACTTTTTCTTCTATCACCTTCAAGGTTTTGGGCTTCACAATGAGATCTTTGATCCACTTGGAGTTGTTTTTGTACAGGGTGAGAGGTAGGGGTTTAACTTTGTTTTTCTACAGATGATGATCCAATTTTGCCAGCACCATTTACTTACGATGCTATACTTTCTCCATTGAGTCAAATATGAAGTGGTTGAAATTGTATGAGCTCAAGTTTGGATCTTCAATTTTGTTCCATTGGTCAACGGGTCTGTTTTTGGGCCAGTACCAGGCTGTCTTTATGACTGAAGCCCTGTAATATAATTTGAAGTCTGGTAGGGCAATCCCCCCTGTATTGCATTTTTCACTCGGGGTTGCTTTAGCTATTCGGGGTTTTTTATTTTTCCATATGTTAATATTTTTTCCAAGTTTGTGAAGAAGCTCATGAGGATATTCATTGGGATTGTGTTGAATCTGTATATCAGTTTGGGTAAAATGGACATTTTTACTGTATTAATTTTCCCAATCCATGAGCATGGGAGGTGTTTCCATCTTTTGATGTTATTTTCAATCTCCTCCTTCAGGGATTTAAAATTTTTTGTTGTAGAGATCTTTGGTATCTTTGGTTAGGTTTATTCCCAAGTATCTTATTAATTTTGAGGCTATTGTGAGTGGGAAGGTCTTCTTATTTTCTGTCTCCACTTGTTTATTGTTAGTGTAAAGAAACACAACTGATTTTTCTAGGTTAATTTTGTAGCCCAACACTTTACTAAAACTCTTAATGATTTTTAGAAGTTTTCTGGTGGAGTTCTTAGCATCCCTTAGGTAAACTGTCATATCATCTGCAAAAAGGGATAGCTTAACTTCTTCTTTTCCGGTTAATAATCCTTTAATTTCCTTCTCTTGTCTTATTGCCCTAACACATGTTTCAAGCACTATGTTAAAGAGGAGTGGCGATATAGGGCAGCCTTGCTAGGTTCCTTCCTTTAAGGGAAATGGTTCCAATTTTTCTCCATTTTGGATGATGTTAGCAGTGGGTTTGCTATATATGGTTTTGATCATGTTGAGGAATGTTCCTTTCAGTCCTATTCCCTCTAGGACTTTAAACATGAAGGGATGCTGGATCTTGTAAAAGGCTTTTTCTGCACCAATTGAGATGATCGTGTGGTTTTTGTCTCTCAGTCCATTTATGTGTTTTATGATATTTATTGATTTATGCATGTTGAACCATCTCTGCCTCTCTGGTATGAATCCAACTTGAATCATGATGGATGATCTTTTCGATGTGGATCTGTATGTGATTTGCAATTATTTTGTTAAGAAATTTTGAATCTATGTTCATTAGTGAGATTGGTGTATAGAAATAAAAGCATTCATGGAACTGAAAGAAAAAGACAATACAACACAACAAAACCTGTGGGGTACTTTATTTTTTTAATATTTATTTATTTATTTATTTATTTATTTACTTATTATTTATATGAATGTACTGTCTGCATGTAGGTTTGTGCACCCGTGTTGTGCAATGCTGCGGAGGTCAGAAGAGGGTGTCGGATTCCCCTGGAACTGGAGTTCTCCTGGAATTGTTACAGATGGTTCTCAGCCGCCATGTGGGTGCTGAGGATTGAACCCGGGTCCTCTGCAAGAGCAGTAGGTGCTCTTAACCGCTAAGCCATCTCTCCAGCTCATAAGCCTGTGGGATACTTTAAAGGCAGTCTTGAGAGGGAAATTTATAGCCCTAAGTGCCCACGTCAGAAAAACAAAAAAACAAAAAAACAAAAAAACAAAAAAACGAAAGGGAACAAATAAACCACCTAACACTACAGCTAAAACCACTTGAGAAACAACAACAAATGAACCTTAAACCCAACAGACAGGAAGAAATAACAAAAATCAGAGCAGAAACCAATGAAATAGAAACAAAGAAAACAATACACAAAATCAACAAATCCAAAAGCTGGTTCTTTGAAAAAATAAACAATATAGACAGACCCCTAGCCCAGTCAACCAAAAAAAAGNAGGAGAAAAACAAAAAAAGGAACAAAACAGGAGCGAAAAAAGAAAACAGAAAGGGACAAGAAACCAAAAGGCGAAGGCGGGGGAACAGGACATAGGGGGGGAAGGCCGAAGCAGGCAGGGGGGGAACCGCTGAGGGAGCAAGAGAGAGAAAGAAGCTCACACAGAAAAAAAAGAAAGCCGAAGTCTTGAGTAAAAGGCAACAGACGACACAAGGATTAAAACTGCTTAAAGAGGCCAACAACCAGACAAAAAGGAGAAAAGAGAAGAAGAAAAAAAATAAGCAAAAGAATCATAAGGCAGCAGAAGCTCCGACGCTGAAATGGAGAAGAAAGCGCAAAGGAAACATAGCACAGAAAGTAAAACACGAAAAAACCAATCACAAACGTCTGAAAATATTCTTGAAAAAATAAAAATAAAAAATAAATAGAAACAAAGATAATATATCCAGAAACCTGGATTTCTTGATTATGCAAAAAAGAAAAAAAAGAAAAAAAAAAAAAAATATGAGAGGCAACTCCACATCCATAGTACAGTTCAGTGAAGAGTGAAGAAAAAGGATGGGTGACAAACAATAACAGCAAAAAAAAGAAAAAAATAGTAAACTTCTGCATCCAAAATTTTTACAGAGACCGAAAAAAAAAAGAAAAGGGAAAAGGGAGAGGGGAAAAAAATCATGACGGGAATAGTTACAAAAAAAAAACCGATACAAAGGTAGACCGGCTAGGGGACAAAAGAAAGAATAAAGGAATTGAAAAATGCATAAGAAGGAAAATAGAGAAAGAAAATGAGGGTAGAAATATAGCTTAATCTACAGTGGTTAACACGGGAAATCGAGGCAAAGCTTGAAAGGATGAAGCGAAAAAGAGCTGAAGAAATGCCGGAATGAATAATCACACATCCCGCATAAGTAAAAGTGATTTGAGGAAATTGACAAAGGAATAGATGAGGTGTAAGTGGGGAAGAGAGGGGAGGAGGGGGAAGGAGGGAAACCACCGCTCCCCCACTACCTACATGCCCGGGTCCAGCTGGTTTGCCTGGGCCTCACTTCTCTACCCGCTTTGACAGGGTGGGGGGGAGGTTCTCCCGCTCACATTGCTAGTCAAACTTGTTTAGAAGGATACAAACAGGAAAACATCCCATACTCCTTCAATAAAGCCAGCATCACTCTAATCCGGCAAAGCTAGGCAAAGATGCAAGCAGAATACTTTTAAGTAGACAATAAACAATTGAGGTAGAGCTATATAGTACTGAACAAGTTAAAAATCTACTTTCTAGCCGGGCGTGGTGGGCGGGGCACAGCCTTTAAAATTTCCTAGGACTTGGGAGGCCGAGGCATGCGGATCTCTGTGAGTTCAAGGCCAGCCTGGTCACAGAGTGGAGTTCACAGGGACAGCCAGAGGCTACAGCACAGGGAGACTCTGTCTCAAAAAGACCAAACCAAAAAAAAAAAAAAAAAAAATCTACTTTCTGGGCTGGAGAGATGGCCTAGCGGTTAAGAGCGCAGACTGCTCTTGCAGAGGACCCGGGTTCGATCCCCACCACCCACATGGCGGCCGAGCCGTCTGAAACTCCAATTCCAGGAGAACTCCAGTTCCAGGGGAGTCCGACACCCTCTTCTGACCTCCGCGGCGTTGCACGTCACGGGTGCACAGACTTGCATGCAGACAATGCATTCATACACACAAGGAAATAAATAAAAAATTTAAAAAAAAATCTACTTTCTGGGTCCTAGACTGGAAGGAAAGATGCCAAGAAATGCTCAACAAATGTGTGGCATATGTGAAGTTCTGTACAACAGCAGGTCCAGTGATTATGCCCATGTGAAGGGCAGCACAGAGGCAATCTAGTATGTTTGTCCACATAATGGGAATGCACAGATAAAGACCCACCTCTGTGCCCTTGCAAGAACTCCAGTTCCAGGGGAATCTGACACCCTTTTCTGACCTCCGCAGCATTGCACGACACGGGTGCACAAACCTACATACATCTATAGATTCTATATCCACATGTAGTCATTCTCCTTTCGATATATATATTTCCATTAATTTCTTCCTAATTTAAGTTTAATAAATCAGTTTTATCTTGACATTTTCTCTTTTCACATTTTTAACAGAGTTTCTCAAAGAACATGGAGATATGACCCTCACTTCTTTAGCATACTAGATGGATGCTGGCAATGTTGTTGGTTGTCTGACTAGTTCTTAACTGCTTCTACTTTCATCTTACCTTTAACAGACTTTCCTTATCTCCTCCTGTCAAATTTATTGTACTCCTTCCTATTCACTTTTCTGCTTCTGTTTCTCTAATATTCCATACTACTCCTTTTCTTGTTCTATTCTCTGAATACTCTGAATATAAAAGATACTGACCTCTCTGCCCTCAGTACATGGGATAGGGATTTAACAACTGAGTGACAACCTCAGGCCAGAAAGAATAAATAAGACCTCACACCTACTACATCAAAAATATAAACTTAATTGTTTCTTTAATAAGCAAAGAGACTGACATATTTGTAAACAACAGCCTCCCACCTAAAAAAAACCCAGGTCCAGAGTGAGTTACTGTAGAACTCTGCCTTTAAGGTACTAATACCAATGTTCCTCAAACTATTTCACAGCATTGAAATGGGATCTGACGCCCTCTTCTGTCCTCTGCAGGCATAGCACTCATAAACATAAAATTACAAAATTAATAAATTTTTAAGAAGCTAAAAAATAATAGAGAACATAAAGTCAGCAGCAGCACTAAAGTGGGAGTGGAAAGGGGCAAGGGCTTCTGAATCTGATCAAATGCCTGTATGACATTCTCATGGATATATAGATTGAGCCAAAGTTTGCTTGATACTCTATGTACAAATAAAACAGGCAATTTTAAAATTTATATGAAAACACAAAATATCCTGAATAGTTAATACAGAATGGAAAGAACAATACTAGAACATCGAGAATACCTGATTTCAAATTAAAGATTTCTAGTAACAAAAATGTTTGGTTTTGCACAAAAGTAGACACGTAAATTCTGAAATATGTCCACACAGAAAAAGCAAGCTGATTTTTTTTTTTGTATGTGTATGAATGTATTGTTTGCATGCAGGTCTGTGCACCCGTGTCGTGCAATGCCGCGGAGGTCAGAAGAGGGTCTCAGATTCCCCTGGAACTGGAGTTCTCCTGGAATTGGAGTTACAGACGGTTCTTAGCCGCCATGTGGGTGCTGGGGATCGAAACCCGGGTCCTCTGCAAGCGCGTCTGCGTATACAACCGCTAGGCTATCTTCTTCCAGCCCCAAGGCAGCTGATTTTACAAATTTTATGTTAGAATGTATTGGAGAAAAACTTTAGTAGTGTCTTTCTCAACTGGTGTTCGTGAAACTAAATGTCCTACAAACAGGATGAAGAAAATTGACTCCCTATCTTCCAGCGATACACAAATAACTCAAATTTAAGAATGGATATGGGACAAATGCTTTAATTCAAGAACTTTGTATATATGGACTTATTAGAAAAACAACCAAGGAGGGGGCTGATGACGTTTTAGCTCTTTTTTTTTTTGGGTACCTGTACGGGACAGGGCCGGGCCACAGGGGCCCTGAGGGTCACAAGGCAAGTACATGAAGAAGTGCCAAAATGGGCTATGGTTCCCACTCTGTTACAATGTCTCCTGGGATTAAGCATGCACCTATGGCTTCATGGAGTTTGCCCTGTTTCAGTTGACTGAGGAAGAGAAGACTAGTGCCTGGTTTACGATGGTTCTGCACGCTATGCAGGACCACCCAGAGGTGGACAGCTGCAGCATTACACGCCAATTTCTGGACAACCTAAAGGACACTGGTGAAGGAAAGTCTTCACAGTGGGCAGAACTTCGGCAGTGCACATGGTTGTGCATTTTGCCTGGAAGGAGAAATTGGCCAGAGGTTCGATTATACACTGATTCATGGGCTGTAGCCAAATGGTTTGGCTGGATGGTCAGGACTTGGAAGAGCATGACTGGAAAATTGGTGAGAAAGACATTTGGGGAAGAAGTATGTGGATAGAGGCTCTCTGAATGGTCAAAGGATGTGAAGTACTCTGTGTCTCATGTAAATGCTCATCCAAAAGGTGATCTCAGCAGAGGATTGATTTTATAATCAAGTAGATGGATGACTCGTTCTGTGGATTTCAGCCTTCTTTTCCAAGCTATCCCTGTGTTGTGCTCAATGGGCCCATGAACAAGTGGTCATGGTGGCAGAGATGGAGGTTATGCATGGGCTCAACAGCATGGACTCCCACTCACTAAGGGCTTATCTGGCTACAGCCTGCTGCTGAGTGCCAGATTTTCAACAGCAGAGACCAACATTGAGCCCCCGATATGGTGCTATTCCCCGGGTGACCAGCCAACAACCTGGTGGCAGGTTGACTACATTGGACCACTTCTACCATCATGGAGGGGACAGCGTTTATTTCTTACAGGAATAATACTTATTATGGTTATGGATTTGACTTTCCTGCATGTAATGCTTCGCCAAAACTACCATCCAGGGACTTTCACAATGCCTTATCCACCTCTCATGGTATTCCTCACCGCATTGCCTTGACTCACAGGAACTCACTTCACAGCCAAAGAAGTGCGACTGTGGGGCCCATGGTCATGGTATCCACTGGGTCTTACCTGTTCCACCACCCAGAAGCAGCTGGCTTGATAGAACGATGGAATGGCCTCTTGAAGACAAAGTTACAGCGCCAATTAGGTAAAATACCCTGGAGGGCTGGGGCAAGGTTCTTCCAGCAAGCAGTATATGCTTGAATCAGCGTTCACTATATGGTACTGTTTCTCCTATAGCCAGAATTCATGGGTCCAGGAACCAAGGGGGAAATGGGAATGATTCCACTAACTATCACCCCTAGTGACCCAGTAGGAAAATTTTTGCTTCCTCGTACCCACGACCTTGCGTTCTGCTGGTCTAGATGTTTTGGCTCCAATGGGGGGATGCTTTTGCCAGGAGATACAGCAAAGTTCCATTGAACTGGAAGATAAAACTTCCCCCTGGCCACTTCGGGCTTCTACTGCCTTTAAGCCAACAAGGCTAAGGAGGGAATAACAGTAGTAGGAGGATGTGATTGATCCAGACTACCATGGGGAAATTGGATTTTTCTCCACAATGGGGGCAAGGAAGATTATGTCTGGAAGGCAGGAGATGCTGTAGGGCGCCTTTCTGGTGCTACCATGTCCTTATGATTAAGGTCCATGGGAAACTCCAACAACCCAAAACAACCAGGACGGACATAAATGGCCCAGACCCTTCAGGGATGAAGGTATGGGTCCACTCCTCCAGGGAAAGAGCCAAGACCTGCAGAGGTGCTTGCTGATGGTGGAGGAAAATACAGAATGGGTAGTAGAAGAAGGTAGTCATAAATATCAGCTGAAGACAGGGACCAGTTGCAGAAACGTGGATTATAATAGATATTAACTTCGTCCTATTTGGTTAAGAATGTGCTTTTTATATATATATATTATATATATATATATTATCTATATATATATATGTATATATGTATGTATATTAAGTGGATACTTTGTGTTCCCCTTTGAATGTGCAACTGAGATATGGTTAAGTGTTGTCATATTTAGGTTATTAGTACTGAAGGACTAAGTGTTCCTCAAGGACATACCACCTACTCTAAGATATAATGTTTTGCTATTGCACATGAGACACTTATAACATGTTAGGTGGAATTATGACCTGACATTGTTTTGCAATTGACATTTAAGCCAGAGGCTATTTATTGGGTGTTAAATTGACAAGGGGTGGACTTGTATGGTTAATCCTGGGTGTCAACTTGACTGGACTAAGAAAAATAAGAGAAAGGGGTTTCTGATTGGACCACCTCAACCCGGATGGCCACACCCCAAATGTGGGTGTTACCTTCTGCCGGCAGGCAGTATTTAAGGCCACGGCAGCGGGAGCTGGCCCTTTTTCCTTCTTCCTGCGGCTTGCCTCTCTCTCATCTGGTGAGTTTGCTTGCTGCTGTGATCAACCTTTCGGATCCCAGCGTTACCGAGTACTGGCAGATCTCCTGGAATCCATTCGGGCCTTCAGCACTAGACTGGGACTCTGAGACATCCAGCCTTTGCGGACTGAGCAGTTCCCTTGATTCCCGGCCTCTCCAGTTAGGCGCTACTGTTGAGCTCCGTCACGTGAGCAAATCAAATAAATTGTATATTGTATATATATTCATCCCTGTTGCTTCTGTTTTTTTAGAGAACCCCTGACTAATACAAACATGTATTGGAGAAAAACATAGTGTCTTCTTCAACTGGTGTTGTGAAACTAAATGTCTACAAAAAGATGAATGAAAATGAATCCCTATCTCACAGCATACACAAAAATCAATTTAGAATGGATATGGAAAAATGCTTTAATACAAGACTTGAATATATGGAATTATTAGAAAAACACAAGGAGGGGGCTGGAGAGATGGCCTAGCGGTTAAGACGCTGACCTGCCCTTGCAGAGGACCCAGTTCGTTCCCAAGCCCCACATGGCCGGGCCGGGCCCGAGAGCTGTCTGAAACTCCAATTCCAGGAGAAACTCCAGTTCCAGGGGAATCCGAAACACCTCTTCTGACCTCCGGGCATGCACGACACGGGTGCCACAGACTTGCATGCAGACCGTACATTCATTACACAAACAGAAATAATAAAAATAAAAAATAAAAAAAAAGAAAAACCAAACGGGAAGATGTTTCTAGATATAATAATAGGGAAAAGCTGCCTGAAAATACTCCAATATGTCAGAAGATAATACAAGAATAGACAAAGGATATAATTGAAATTATTTGGAATTTAAAAGTTTTCTCACAGGCCAAGTGAAAATTTATGAAGAGATAGGTTACAAAGGGGAAAAAATTATATATATGATATGAATTATTTATATATATATATATATACATGATTAATGTCTAAAATATAAAAAATATTATCAAATCTAAATAGTAAAGATAGAAGCCAAACAATAAATGAACCAAAGACATGAACAGAAATTTTGCTTAAAAGAAGTGCAAGTGCACTATGCATAGAGTTCAACAACCTTAGTCTTCAGGATAAAGCAAATTATAACTATATTGAGATTTTATCTCATCAATCAAAATGGCTATCATTAATTAAACAAACACATGTTGGTAAAGATTGAGGAAAAAAGAAAGAGTACGTATTGTGGTTGGGAGTTTAATTTGGTCCAAACACTATGGAAATCAGTAAGCTTGTTCCTCCAAAACTAAAAACAAAATTATCACTTGTCTCAGCATACCAC
Organism: Rhizomys pruinosus; assembly: GCA_009823505.1. Taxonomy (NCBI): domain Eukaryota; kingdom Metazoa; phylum Chordata; class Mammalia; order Rodentia; family Spalacidae; genus Rhizomys; species Rhizomys pruinosus. The sequence continues at coordinate 3,752,473 of VZQC01005485.1, read as the reverse complement.
TTTTGAGTATATACTAGAAGGATTTTACACCAACATACTATAGATGTTCTTACACATCTACGTATTCCAGCACTGCTTACAATGGTCAGTTTATGTAATCTGTATAGATTTCCATTATCCTTAGATGGGGGTCAGGAGGCCATGCCCTTAGGTGACAATTTATTGGCAGTTGATGGCAGCTACAGGAAAGTGTTTTTTGTTTTTTTGTTGTTTTTTTTTTCCTTTGAGAGTGTGGCCACTGATAAGGAGTCAATGTATCAGTGAATAATCTCACACCTAAGTCCATATGTGTAGCATTATTTAAAATCAGTGGGATATGGGGCTGGAGAGATAGCCTAGTGGTTAAGAGCACCGACTGCTTTTGCAGAGGACCTGGGTTCGATCCCCAGCACCCATATGGAGGCTGAGAACTATCTGTAACTCCAATTCCAGGGGAACTCCAGTTCCAGGGGAATCTGAGACCCTCTTCTGACCTCCGCGGCATTGCACGACATGGGTGCAAAAGCCTACATGCAGACAATGCACTCATACACATACAAATATAGGTAAAATAAAAAAAAATATATAAAACCAGTGGGATATGAAGTAAACAAGAAGAAGTTATAAAGCTGAGAGGAGGACACCTTGCAAAATGTATCCAGAGAGATTTGGAGTGAGAAATGGAGATAGTGATGATTGTAATACAATGTATACATACATACAATTTACAAAGAATGAATAAAATTTACAAAACAAGAAGTTCTGCAAAAAGGCAAGTATGTAATATATATTTAATATATAATATATACAATAATGATTTTTCAGTGATGAAAATGGAGTCAAGCCTGTCATTTTGTCATTTTCCAGAAACAAGTGGATACTTTGGATCATCATGGTTACCAAAATAAACACGAATCAAAAAGACAACTATCCCATGGTTTCTTTCATTTGTGGTCCCAGATGTACTATTAATATATTAAATATATGTTCATATGTAATTCTCTAGAGATGAAAATGGCTGAGAAATACATTTTAAAATGTTCAACATCTTTAGTCATTAAGGAAATGCAAATTAGAACCACTTTGATATTTCATCTTACCTTACTCATAATGGCTAATATCCAAAAACCAGTGGCAAATGTTGGCAAGGATGTGGAGAACTGGGAAGGATTATCCACTGCTGGTGGGATTGCAAAATGATAAGGCCACTATGGAAATCAATGTGGAGAGTCCTGTAAAATCTAGAAACTGATCTATCATATGATCTAGCCATAACACTTTTAGACATATACCCTACAAAAGAAATACATTTTCATCCATGTTTTTTGCTGCCTTTGTCAAAACAGCAAGGGATTGAAAACAACATAGATGTCCATCAACTGATGAATGGGATGATGAATGTGTGGTAAATATAAACACTGAAATATTATTCATCTGTTTAAAAATTGAATTATCTGGGGCTAGAGGTATTGCTTGGTGGTTAAGATATTGCTTACTGGCTCCTCTTGTGGAAGACTGGAGTACAGTTCCCAGCACCCACATGACAGCTAATAGTCATCTGTAACTCTAGTTTCAGGGAGCTGGATATCATGTTCTCTTCTGACTTCCATGGATACTGCATAACATGAATGCATGTACGTATATGGAGGTAATGGTCATCCACATAAAATAAAAATAAATAACATACTTTAAAAATAAAATTGTGAAATTTCACAAGTAAATGGATAGAACTGGAAACAATCAGCACGAGAGAGAGAAAGGTCACATGTTCCTGCTAGTGACTGTATGGTAACTTTGAAATATCAGATATATATGTTTCAATTAGAAACTTCAGAGAGGTCAGCAACCTAATAAATGGCTGTGTGAGGAGGACTGCCTTGTAATGAAGGTTGGATGCAGCGATACAAAAGGGGAAATGAGAAAAATAGAGTAGGAAGAATTAAATGGGGGTGGAATAGGCAGAGGAGGAAGCACGGGAGAGATAAGTAATACTAAATGCCTTTAGGAAAAGCCATATGTAAATACGCCACTAGTGAAGCTTCTTTTGAAAGATAATTTATTTAGGGCTGGGGGGATAGTGCAGCCATTAAAGGCTGAGGCTAAGAACCACAAAAAAAGATAATTTATTTAGTAAGTACACCCATGTCATACAATGCCCAAGGAGGTCAGAAGAGAGTGTCGGATCCCTAGCATTAGAGTTATCGATGGTTGTTAACTGCCAAGTAAGTGCTGGGATTTGAACTCCAGTCCTCTGCTAGAGCAGTCAAAGGTCTTAATCTCTAAGCAACCTCCCCAGGTTCTAAAGAAGCTTCTTAATATACACAAATGTATGTTATATAAAGAGATGAGAAGATTTTATTAGAGGGGGAGATTGTCCTTACTAGACCCCATAAGTTAGGAAAGTAAAAGTCCAATGCCAGGTACAGACTTGCTACTGGAATCTGTTGACCAGAGGTCTCATAGACCCTCAAACATTATTGGCCATTGCCTATGCTCTTGGTTACCCTGTAGAACTACATGGTAATTGCTGAAGGCATTACATATACTACATTCATGAGCTGTAGAACAAACAAGGAACAATCAGGCTGATGATGACCTCAAAGCCTCACCTCTTATTGTTGGGTTTTATAGGGCTGAAAGGTGCTATGCACGCTGCTATAAGAGAAAACTAATCACCAGATATAACCAGCTATGAATGCTGCACCCTTCACTGACTGGCTGGGAAAGGATTTCCCATTCCTGCAACAGTGGAAAAAATAATATAGGAGCTTCCAACTACTTTCTAGTTGGATTTATATTCTTCCTAAGTTGAGCATATACATGATATTGCTAGCTGGCCTAGAAACCCACAACTTTATGGGTTAGAGGCCATAGGAGAGAGCCTAATACTATTATCCAGGTACATATATATCATAGTAAACTGACTCCTAATGACTTATTGTTATCTCCATAGATTAATGCATCTCTAAACTTTCACAAGAGAAATTTCCTTATGCAGCAGATGGTCATTAGCACAGAGAAAACTACAACTAGCCAATGTGCATAGAATAAGAGGGTGCAGACTGCTTATTCCTGAGTAGGATACCTATATCAAACACTGCCTTCCAAGGCTCAGGGATCATTGCAGATGTTGGGGTGGAAGGATTGCAAGAGTCAGTGTTGTTGGATGATCACAAGGAAATAAACTTTTCCAGACAACTGGTCAGTTATTCATATTAAGTCACTGACACGATAGTCATGCTCCAGTCTCTTTTAAGTTCAAGTCAGAAAAAGTCCCAGCTTTGACTTGTGGAAGTGCATAAGATGCTCCAAACCTAACTGAGGAACTCTTGGCAACTGGTGTCTGATGGGAGGAAGAGAGTCAGTCTCATTTAACTGTGAGAAACTTGGTAGGTAGTTCTTTCCTCGGTGAATGGAACCCACAGGTGCTAGGAATTGAAGCCCAGTCCTTTGCAAGAGTAGCCATCTCTCCAGCTTATGAATTGTATTTTTTCATGAAATTAGTAGTCTTATTTACATTTTTTTTTGGTCTTTTCGAGACAGGGTCTCCCTGTAGCCCCAGCTGTCCTGAAATTTGCTCTCAGACCAGGCTGGCCTTGTACTCACAAAGATCCACCTGCCTCTGCCTCCCAAGTGCTAGTATTAAAGGCTCTATTTACATTTTTTTATGTGTCATCTTTTCTTAATCTTTGATGGGTTTTGTGTTCCATTAATTGATACTTCATGGGAAGACTCTTCTCCCTTTTGCCTCAGTAAGCAGCCAGGAAAAGACCTTGTTTGTGTTTTCCTTTCCTTTCCTTCATCCTTAAACCTAGGAGAAGATGTTGGTCTTCAGGTTCTAATAAATCAGTTTTGAGTTGTGGAGGGCTTGAGACAGAGTTTCCCTATGTCCCCAGTAGGCCCAGAACTAGTAGACAAGGCTGACCTGAATCTCACAGATAGCTACCTGCCCCTGCCTCCAGAGTACTAGGATTAAAGGCATGCACCACCTTGCCTAGCTTCAGTATTAACAATTCTTGATTGTTAAACATCTAACCACAGAGCCTTGTTTAAGATAAGTATGGAATCAATATTTTCTTTTTAAATATTTTGGTAATTATTTTTATTTTATGCACATGAATATTGTGTCTTCATGTATATTTGGGGGGGGCATGGGATGGAAAGACCCCAATGTGGACCAAAAGTGCAGGATTGATGGTTGTTTGGGTTTGCCAAGGAGGAACCTTTGAGCACTTCCTTAAGGAAAAAATGATGTCTTTTAGGAAAAAAAAATCCTCCAATTCAAGCAATATGTGTAAGTATGTGTGTGTGTATATATATATGAGTAATTAGATATATGATATATGTATATAAATATTCATTTCTGAAAATGACTTCAAGTGCTGTGTTTTAGTGTGATAAATTATATATGTAAATTATAGACTTTTTCAGTAGCAGAAAATATCGTTTCTTGTGCAAGGTTACAAAAGGAAAACAATGATCAAGATGCTGTCATCAAGCTCTATTAGTGGATTTCATTTGATAACAGAGTAAATCTGCAATATAATGAATTAATACAAAAAGTATCATAGATAAATAAGCATGCTATAGCTCTAAAACCTTCACCATAGATCTTTGTATCCCTAGCAACAATCCCCCCCCCCTCAAAATACCCTGAGAGACCCCTGAGGACCAGATCCTCAACTGACCTTGAGAAAACAAAAAACATAATTGATCTGGGCTAACTGTGTGGCCTTAAGCATCCAAAAGGGATGTACAACCAGAAATAATCAGTAAGACCAGAGAAACTCTACTGCAGACATAAAACTTGAGATCTTAGTAAAAAGACAAAAAGAAAAAAGGATAAAAATAAAGGAGAGCCTCTTTTTGAGTGTCAAAATAACTGCACCTTTCAAATAAGCAAATAGAAATACACACACAAAAAATAATACCCATGGAGGCAAGAAGAGTGCATCATGAGCCTTGGATTTTGGAGTTAGGATGGTTGTTAGCTACCGTATGTGTACTAGGAATGGAACTCCATGTCCTCTGCAAGAGCATTCAATGCTCTTAACCACTGAGAAATCTCTCCATCCCCATATTTTGTTCTTATTTTTATATTCTATGACATTCTGAGTATTACAGCACTTTCCTAAGTAAAGTCAAGAGTTAAAAGTATTTCTATTGTTTAACTACTAAGATTCCCCTTTAGTGTTTCAATGACATGAAACATTGTGTCAAAATCTTACCAGGACCCATACATCATAATTCATTTAATGAATCACTGTTTCATTAATTTGAGAATCACTCAATTAATGTACCTGAGTACAACAAATTAAATTGTTGTAGCTTTGCTGAAATTTTCACCAAATGATTTGAATGTAATTTGCACAATAAGGACTACAGATTTAATGTAAAAATACTCAATGTATTTTATTGAAAACTTTCAAATTTTTTTAATGCAATGAGAAATGACTAACTCATCAGATAAACAGTGCCTTATATGGTACAAGGTTCTGAGTTCAATTCTGAATATTCCATATGATAAAACAAATTAGTATACAAGCAGTTTACTCCATTCTAAAATGTATTAAGAGGAATCAGAAAAGAATGAGAAATATTAATCTAGATTTCCATTTATCTGAGAAACACGTTGCTGTTCATTGACCAAGGTGATTCAGCAGTTAATGTGGATAAGGGTTTGCCTTAAATGTGTGGAAGGGTTGTCATAGCAACTGCATTTCAATGCATCACTGCTTGTATTGGATCAGGAACAGGAATGAGAAAAAAGTTCCCTCCTCAAAAACAAGAAGCTCAGAAACCTGAATATTTTGCTTCTTTTTATCAAAAAGGTGATGTTATTATTTGTACTTATTGGAGTGTGTGTATGTGGATACAAGCATGTGTTTGCACCTATATCGCGAAGGAGGAAGACAGTGACAGCATAGCTTTAGGAAATTATAAATAATCTATTCTTAAGATAGGTGTATGCATTTGGATTTTATTAAACAGATACATCAAACTCAGGAAGAGGAAAACATTGTCTTATACCTTAACTGTCACCTAAAATCAAACCAGATTATTGGGTTGGACAGCAAGTTGAATATACTTTTAATCTTTGTCTTTTTTTAAAAAAAAATAAATGTTATAGTCATGGAATCATGATGAAGAAAAATCTAAAAATATCCATTATACAACTTAAACATAGAATTTTATAACATATATGAATGGTTGCCATATTTTAGAACATTAAAGGATGCTCCATAACTGACATGGTGACTAAATGAAATCACAATTCTAGAAAGTTTTCATGTATACCAGCTATCACTATGTTAAGGCAGAGAGGGAGCTTCTGGCTCCACTGAGAGCATGTAATTTCCTGTTCAGCATTGCTCCTCTGAAACCCTAGTAGAGCTGAGGAGAGCATCTGTGTTACCATCCACTGAGGCTGGAAACCTAGCCAAACCATGTGCACTGATTGGGTTTGAAGGATGCTGATGTCGCTATTAGCAAGAGCTTCCTTCTTAGACTTCTGTGATGACACCCCAAAGGAAATTGCCTACCTACAGTATGGCAATGATGGATGTCTCATACCTTGGTGGGCAGGCATGACAATATTGCTATAGTTTAATCTGCTGTATTTTGCTGAAGTAGATTGTTTCTTCTTTAATTGTTTTCTATGAATGTCAGGAAGGGAAGCAAGGTTGCTGTAGCTGTGGAAATGTTGCTTTGTGGACAGCACCAGATAACCGGGTTCCAACGAGTTCAAGATTGACCAGCTACCTGAGGATGTCATCTCCTGGGTCAATTTCAGTTCCAGTTCATGCTGGTCTCTTCCGAGGACATGTCCATGTGCCTCTACAGTGTGCCTACCAACACCCTGAAGCTCAAGTACCACCACTCTGTCATTGTCCTAGACTCAGCCTTCTACAATTTACCTCATGCCAGATCATGATTTGAATGCTGATCAAGAAAATCTTGTTGGAACCTCTGATGTCCCTATCTTATATGTTTATACTACCCAGAATTGATTGTGACTGTTACTGAAGTTGAGATTAGACAGTTAAGTTGTGAGATCCAGAACTCCTTGTAATACTGGAAACTTCTCTCAGCCAGAAAAGGTGTAGACCTTATCAGTGTCTGGAAACCGGCTAATTGTGAGGACAGCAGGCCAGAGAGTATTGATGTGGGGCTTGAGAATACGGGCTATGTGTAGCAGCACAGGGTGTCTAACCTGAAATATCAGACTCAGTGCATCCAAGTGTCCCCAAACAAGCAGGACTTCTAAGTATTAAGCTCTACTAAAAGACAAGTGGCAGTTGGATACTTGAATTAAAACCCTGAGGTGTAGAAGAAATATGCCTTCAAGCTTCAAGGGCTTAAGGAGAATAATATTGAATAGATCTACCTGGCTAATGCCCTTTCCTTCCTAAGTATCCACAACACACATTTGTTACAGGTGGTTCTGGTGGACTTGTAAATATTGGGGACCCACTTACAGGAAAGTGGCTCTGCCTATTCTATCAGTACCCCACCAGCAAGGCATCACATGCCTTCAGTAATGATGGAACTATGCATGCAGTAACATCATCACAGATGTATGGAATGGATGACACAGAACATCCTGAAAAATGATCTCTTCATTTGCCAAGGAACAGATGCAGAAACAAAGCCCAATTCCAATTAATTGTCTGGTGAAAATGGTTTCTCTTTGGAAAGCTGTGTTTGTTTATCATGTAAGGGATGGTTGCAGTCATGTGTGGTATAGTATGTTGATTTTTCTGTTTTCTACCTTAACAGAGATTTGTCTGTGTACTCTATTAAACCTTGTTCAGGGTGGGGAGTCTTTGTTTCTTTGTACTTTGAAGGATTCTCCTGCCTCCCAGCAAGCCCAATTTCTGTTAATAAACATTTGCATTCTTTTTTAGCATAGTTTAAACCTGTTCTTTCCTTGGTGTGTAGTAAATCAGAGATTTGGAATTTACAAAAACAGTTTTCTGTGTATTTATTTTCTAAACATTTTATCTTAGGAGACTACTTTCTTTCCAGTGTTTGTAAACTGATTACCACTGGGTGAGGGAGAGTAGACCTTCTGTAAGACTTCTAGATAGATTGAATAAACTCCAATGGATAAAACAGCATGGGAAGACATCTGGGTAAAATGCTTGACTGGATGTACTTAACATATGTAGCAGAATACATGAGGCATGGTGGGTGGGGACATGGATAGGGGAAGGATTCTAAATTTGATTAAGAACTGTTGTATGAGGGGTCGGAGAGATGGTTTAGCGGTTAAGAGCCCCTACTGCTCTTGCAGAGGACCTGGGTTCAATCCCCAGCACCCACATGGTGGCTGAGAGCCCAGCCGTCTTTAACTCCAGTTCCAGGGGAATCCGACACCCTCTTCTGACCTTCTAGGCATTGCACAGCACGGGTACACAAACCTGCATGCAGACAGTACATTCATACACATACGAAAATAAATAAATAAAAAGAACTGTTGTATGAAATGTAGAAAAGCTCAATAAAATATTTTACAAAAGAGGCACAATAATAATAAAGCACCATAACACCCAAGGAACACATCAGTGAGTCTCTCTCTCTCTCTCTCTCTCTCTCTCTCTCTCTCTCTCTCTCTCTCTCTCCCCCCATGTGTGTGTGTGTGTGTGTGTGTGTGTGTGTGTGTGTGTGCGCATGCTTGTATTTGTTGAAATTAGAGGAATGATAGAGGAATAGGGAATAGTATATTCCACCTTTTTGAAAAGTCTGGTTATATTTTGCAAACATTCCAATAAACAGATAATTTCTTCCCTCATCTGTACGCCCACAGTGTCAGCTCTCATCTGCACTTCTATGATTGCTCTACATAATATTTTTAATTCAGTTCCTTTTCCCCCTTATGCTGCTACCCCAAGCAGAAGCAATCATATAAAAATGCGCTCCTATAATTCTCCTCCCAACACATCCCATGACAGTTGGGAATAAATCCCACTTCTTCCTCATGTCCAGCAAATCACTACATAATGACTTTGCCATTTCCTCTTAAGATTTCTCTTATAAATTGTTGCCTGGGATCAATTCAAACTAGCATTTTGGAGTCTCAATTACAAGGAAGGTATGCATAGCTTCCTGGTATGCATCCAATTTGTCCTCTCTCTTTACTAAAATATCCTTGGGCATTGTCATGACTCATCGTTACATGGAATATGAATTTGTGCTTCCGTGACTTGATCAGAGTGGAATATTGTCCAAAAATCCATTTAGAATTATATTACCATTTTGCTACCTTCCTATTGTCTCATACTTTAAATTTTCCATACAAATAGTAAAGGAAGGGGAATTAAATATTAGTTTAATCAAACTGTTACATTAATTTACTAAACAAGATTATATGAAATAATACCCTTGCTGAAATCTTCATATTTTTCTTATTAATCTTTAAATTTTTTCTTAACATGCCTCCTAGCAACATATATGCCTAGATGTGATGTATATCATTTATACCTTACAAAAGTAGCATAAGACATTGAATTGTAGCAGAATAAAGTTCTGTACTCACTAATTTAAAGATATCACAAAGTTTTAATGTGCTAATTTGTAATTATATATGGGAATTAAAATAAGAATAGACAAATATTATTTTATTATTAAGAACTACTTTCACATCTTAGTCCTCTTGATAATACAGCCATTCTGTCAGTTTTTTAAATGTTCAGCATAACAAGAGTCACAGAGTTGAACTAGACTCCTGGGCTCTATTTCTAACTTTGATTATGACTTACCAAGTAACCTTGGGAAAGTCATTTAACCTTCTGTGACCAAGTTACCTTGTTATAAAAAAGGAAACAGCAGAATTTGACTCTCGGGGGTATTATGCCCAATAATTCATTTTTGAAATCATTCTGCAGGACTTTTACACATGTACACAGTACAAATTGATATCTGAAGAATTAAACCAATGTCAACATGTAACTCAGGAGAATGCAGAATTGATTCATATTACAATCATCCCAAGATTGTCAGTTCTTTCTGTATAGTTATCTTTCCAAGTTTCAGAAAACTTGGGGTGTTTTCTGAAAACCAGTAAGTAAAACATAGCCATCAGGAAGCAAAGAATATGAGAAATCCAACCAACAAAGCACACAAAATGTCCTTCACTTTTTCTGCCTTAGTTTTTAAATTCTTAGTCTTTGTACTGTAATCCTTGATTGTCAGCATCCTCATAATATTTTTTATATATTCTCCAATTTTTAAAAATATTCTCTTAAAACAAAACTATATTTATTTATTTATTCATTTATTTATGCATACATGTAAGAGTTGTCACTTTCCAGGTAAATTATTAAAAGTAGAAAAATGTGTATATGAGTGACTCATATTATTAAGAAATTAGAATGAGAAATGATGTATGAAATGCACAAAACTTCAATAAAAATATATAAAAAGAAAATCAGATAAATACTAATAAATGCTACAGTTTGAACTCTGCTAAAATAACACTGACAGGATTTGTATATGAAAGCTTGATGATTTTTGTATGTGTTAGTCTTAGATCCTAGGAGGAAGTGTTATTTGGAGGTGATTGGACCATCTGCCTGTTAATGTTTTAAATGAAATAATCCATTGATAAATTCATAGCTGAATGGATTTACAGAGGGAACAATTTCTTTAAAATAGGCAACTATCTTTGAAGGCCAAATATCACCCAAGCCCTCATGCCCCATCATATTGCCCTTCACGAACTCTCAACCTCATGTCACACTCTTTCTTTACTACTAAACACAAGCGTTTTGAAAAGTGAGCCTCGTTGGTATCATGCTTTCAGAAACATGCTCACTACAAGTTTTCAGGAAGTGTCATAAACTGACAACTCTGAAACGAGGGGTCAAAATGAAGCTTGAATCCTTTTAAATTGTTTTTTTTTTGGGGGGGGCACATGGTCTCAGCTATAAACTAGAGCAATACTAACAACAACATAAATGCATATGACAAAGGCTGGAGACATGGCTCAGTGGTTAAAAGTGTAGGTTGCTCTTGCAGAGGACCAGAGTTTTGTTCCCAGCACCCCCATGGCAGCTAACAACCATTCATAATGCCAATTCCAGGGGATCTTTCTCACTCTTCTGACCACTGAAGGCATTTCACTTCATGGGTGGAATTACATATGTGCAGTCAATACACTCATACACATAAAATAAAAATGATAAATAAAATGTATTTTAAATGCACATGATGTCCCTTATTACATCTGAATTTGAGTGTTTCATGGTATGTTTAAATGTAGGAAATACTTCTGGCCTTTCTTTTATGTTTCTTTTTTTTTTTTTCTCTTTTCTTTAAGTCTCATTTTCCTTTTGTCGGGAAGGAAAGGATTTATTTCATCTCATACTTCAAGGAGCATCAGTGAAGGAAGCCAGAGAAAGAACTGAAAGAAGGAACACCAAGGCAGAAATTGAAGCACAGACCATGGAGGAAAAGGGCTTGTTGGCTTGCTTTCTCTGATATGTTCATCTTCCTTTATTGCATAGCTAAGACACACATTTATAGGGATGGTAGTGGATAGGCCCCTCCTTCACCAATTAGCAATCCAGAAAATGATCTCTAGGCCATTCTTACGGAGGCTATTCTTCAAAGGACATTTTCCTTTCCAAGTTTTGTGAAGTCAATAAAAACTAGCCAGCATAGCACTGTTGAAAATCTTTGGTTTATGAGACAGCATTCTTTCCATGTAACATGGAATTTAACATGCTTCCTAGGGTGATCTGACCTTATTATGATCTCCCTGGTGACCTCTCCCTAGCACATTCTCTACATTTTTATTTTTCTAGTGTTTAAATTTTTGAATTTTTGTGCATTTCATACAAGAGATCTTAATCAATTTAGATCTCCGCCCATTTCTGCGCCTCATCCTCCCTCCACTAGATTTCTTGCATTCTCTCATATATTTAAGCCTAGTCAAGTCAAACTGGTGTAGCCATATGTCCTTTGGTGTGAGTTCATCTGCAGGAGCCTGGACCGAGTATCTACCTTCATTCCCTGAAAGAAGACAAACTACTTCGCCCAGCAGTAGTCAGCTGCCAATAGTTCCTGGGCTAATTTTGTGTGTCTGCTTCCCATTTCTTTAGCTCTATGTCTAGATTTATCTGATTACGTGTATAGGTTTTGTGCATGCTGTCATAATGGCTGTAAGTTCATATGAGTAATGTCCCAGGAACTTGAAGAATCTGTTTAATTATTGTTATATGCCGCCCCTGGTATTACAAATCTTTCCACCGAAAATTCTTTTTTTGTTGTTGGTCTTTTTGAGACAGTGTCTCCTTGTAGCTCCGGCTGTCCTGGAACTCAGTATGTAGACCAGGCTGGCCTTGAACTCCCAAAGATCCGCCTACATCTGCCTCCCAAGTGCTAGGATTAAAGGCTTGCGCCACCACACCCGGCCCCTCCACTGAAAGTTTTATAGTGATCCTTGAGCCTTAGGCATGTGAGGTTTAATATGGGTCCAATACAGGGACACACACTCTGCAATCTCTTATTCTCTATACCTTGGCCAGGTGTGGCCTTATGTGTTCATTGCTCTATTGCACTAAGAACCTTCATTATTGAGAGATGAGTGATGCATTAGTGTTTTCTTTAACCTTGTTCCATTATGTTCCATGTACCCTAGGTGTAGAGGTTCCATTTTTTTATTGATGTTTTGTGTATTTCATACATCATTTTCCAATTCAGTTCAGGCATATATTCCCTTCCCTTCCCCCCACCCCACCCCTACCCATCCCAGATCATGCATTCTGCCATAACTTTTCTGCATCTTTCTCTGTTTTTTTGTTTTGTTTTCATATTTTTTAACAATAGGTGATAATCTGTGAGTACAAGCATCCTTCATGTAAAACCAATTTGTGAGCAGTTGTGCCCAAACCCACACAGCTCATGGGTCCCACCATCCAGCGGGGGAGGGGGCTTGTATGTTCAATCAAGTTGATCAAATGAGTGTCCAGCCTATATTGTGGTAGTTTCACCATTCACCCCAATCGTGGCCCTTACATTCTACTACGCCCTCTCTTCCGCAGATTGTTCCCTAGGCTTAGAAAAGGGGCACAGGTGGATGAGAAGCAAAACAGTCTACTTTCTCTGGAGCTGTTGTTTTGGTCTCTAGTCAATTCTGGCTGTTTTCTTTCATGGGCTGACAGCTTGTCCAGGCATAACCTTTTGATCCTACTAATGAAGCACATGCAATTAGATATATAGGTACTTAAACAGTATAATATATAGCCTTTCGATCCTACAAATGAAGCACACGCAATTAGATATATAGGTATTTAAACAGTACTAATTGTTATGGTAGATTATTTTGGTATAGACACAGATGTTTGGATGGCACGGCTGATGCACAAGCTTACATCCTCTAATGGTTAGGAGACGTTATAAGCCACACGAAGACCCTGTCATACTTAACAGAAGAAAATGTAATTCATGGATTAACATACCATCCATTCTCATTTTTAAATATACTTGAGATCCTTAAATCTGTTCCTGAACTGTTGAATGGGCATCCTAATAACATGACTGTTTGGTAACATGAAATATTTGTATTGGGATTTCCAGCAGCAAAAATTGTGGACCCCTTTCACCCTATCCTAGGGGTGAAGTAATGATGTTTCTATGATAATATAAAAGCTTTCATTTTTCTCAAATATTTTCCTCAAATTTATGTCCCAAGGTTAAAACTTATTTTTTATTCAAGTAAATTATTTTTTATTTCATTATTATTGAAAGTGTCCTACAGATTCATTTATTTCTTCATCAAAATTCCAGATATTATTCACGTGAATAGAAAAAAGTTTTTTAAAGTCATATAGAAGCACAAAACACTTCAACTAAACAATCCTACTAAGAACCAATGGTGGAAACAGCACAATATAAGATTTGAAGTTATGCTATAAGGCCATAGTCATAAAAGTTACATGGTATTGGCACAAAACACAGTAGGTTGACTAATGTAATAGAATAGACAATTTGAAATAAACCAATGCACATACAACTGATAAATTGTTGAAAAATTTTTTAGAAGCATTTGTTGAAAAAAATAGAGTCTTTTAAACAAATGGTGCTAGGACAACTAGATATGCACATGTAAAATATTGAGATTAGATCATCACTCACACTACCCAGAAAGCCAATTCAAATTAGATGAGAAACTTTATTATAAGATCTGAAACTATGAAGCTGCTAGAGAAAAACCAAAGAAACATTTTAAGGTGGAGGTATAGGAAGGAATGTTTGTAAAATATTACAATAGCACATGAAATAAACCCATAAAAGTTACAAAAGAATAACATGAAATTTAAAGCATAGCAAAGGAACAATCACTATAATAAAATGAATGTTACAGAATGAGAAAAATGCACTTGCAATATACATCAGATGGGGTTAATGTTTAGAATTGATAAAGAAAAATAAAATCCAATACAAAATCCTGACTCTGTTAAAAAAATAAATGGGTTTATGATCTGAATAGAAAGTAGTTTAGGGGGCAGGAGAGATGGCCTAGCGGTTAAGAGTGCCGACTGCTCTTGCAGAGGAATCGGGTTCGATCCCCAGCACCCACATGGCGGCTGAGAACCGTCTTTAACTCCAGTTCCAGGGGAATCCGACGCCCTCTTCTGACCTCTGCGGCATTGCACGACACGGGTGCACAAACCTACATGCACAAACCTACTGTCTAGTACATTAAGACACATACAAGAATAAATAAAAATTAAAAAAAAAAGTAGTTTAAAGAGGAAATTTACCAGGTATGGTAGTGACTTGTGGCTTTGAGCCTATCACTAGAGAGAGGGCCAGCCTAATGAGTTCGGATGTCAGTTCAAGGCTAGCCGGGTCCTATATAGTAGTCCAGGGCCGCGGGGGTGATAGGGGACCCTGAACAAATTAAGAAAAGAAAGAAAAATAAGTGACCAACAAATATTGGAAAAAATTATAGCAACATCCTTTGCCATCATAGAAATTCAAACTAAAATTGCTTTGAGTTCCACTCATCCAAGTCTGAATGTATATGTGGAATATATATAGATATATATCTATATAATAATATAAGAATAATAATAAGAGAGTAAGAAGATATTATATTCACAGAAAAGAGATATCTAATGTTCCAATATGTAAGGGAGAGGAGGACCCCCATCTCCTTATTGTAGAAGGGAAACGATTCAGTCAGCCATTCAGTATGAAATGAGTAGGGAGTTTTCTCAAAAACCCCGCAAGGGAAGCTATCATTTGATCCATATTTAGTATATTTTATAACTTTAGTGTTATAAAATAGTCAAATCACTTTAATTCTTGACATAGTGATATTTGCAAATTCATTTTTATTTGTTATTCAGTATAGATAAAACATGTCACCAGCTTAGTGATCTATCAAGAGAAATTTTAATACAAAAATACATTACATGTACACAAATAGAGATAAAGCAGAATTATGTATGTATATACATATGGGTGTGTGTGTATACTCTGTAGGTCATCAATCTAGAAAGAGGATAATTAGAAGGAAAGAACATATCTTAACAGAGATGGAAGATTAAAAAAAATAAAAAAACAAGAGTGGTGGGCAATGGAAATTGTGTGACAAGAAAATAGGAGACAGATTGATAAGAAGGAGGGAAACTAGCACGAAGGTACAGAAATAGGAGCCAGCAGAGAGGGTAGACTATTAAAAATAGTTGTGACAGCAGCTGAACAAGAAATAAGGTCGGCAATTGACAAATGGGACCTCATTCAACTCAAAGCTTCTGTACATCAAAGAAACAATAAAGGAAGTGAAGAGAAACCCAAGAATGGGAGGAACCTTCACAGCAGATACATACGACAAAGCATTAATTTCCAGAGTATACAAGCTAGTCAAAAAACAAAGAAAGAAACAAGATGAATCACTCAGAATAGATGGAGCAAAGAGCTTGAACAGAGACTTCACAGAGGAGGAAGTAAGAGATGCTGAGAAACACCTTAAAAGTGGTTCAACATCGCTAAATAGATTAAGGAAATCAAATTAAAACACCTTAAGATACATCTTACTCCAGTAAGACTGGCTGCATCAAGAAAACAAATGAGGCCAAGTGCTGGAGAGGGGGTTGTGGGAAAGGGGAACACTCTCATTGCTGGGGGGAATGTAAACTTGTGCACCACTATGGAAAACAGTGTGGAGAACCCTTAGAAGACTCAAATGAGCCTGCCATTTGACCCTCATACCACTCCCTGGGTATAGACCCACAAGACTCATCTTACTGCAGAGATACATGCACAGCTATATTTATATTTGCCGCTCTGTTTATAGCAAAAAACTGGAACCAGTCCAAGTGCTCCTTAACTGACGAGTGAATAGAGAAATGTGTTAACAGGGTACACAATTGAATTCTATGGCATGTAAGAAAGACAACATCAGGAACGTTGCAGGTAAATGGATGGAGCTAAAGAACATCAGGTTAAGTGAAGTAACACAGTCCCAGAAAAACAAATGACAAATGGTATCTCTCATATGTGGATGCTAGTACCAATAACCCAGTTATAAATATTTCTTGTGGAGAGGGATGCATATTAAAAGAACAACAACAGAAAGATTGCATCAGAAAACTGACTGAAATGGTGACTCTGGAAGGGTGGGAGGGGTGGGAGAGGGACACGGGTGTATATTCGATTGGTGTATATTTAATTGACGTGAGTTCAACAAGTATCCAGTTTTGACCAGACTCTGTCTACAGGATACATGGTGTTTTAGGACTTAGTAAAAGTAAATATGTGCATATTAAAAAAATAAAAATAAAAAAATAATAAAGAAATAAAAATAGTTGTTAAAATGACACATAGTGAAATCCATTAATTTGTATGGAAACTTTAAAATTTATTTTTAAAAACCGTTTTATAATTAAGATTTTATTCTGTATTTCTTTATCCACTTTTATGTAAATGCATCGGGAGGGATTGAGACATGGCTCAGGGGCTAAGAGCACTGACTATTTTTGCATAAGGTACAGGTACAATTTCAAATCCCAGCATGCACATGGCAGTTCACTACCATCCATAACTCCAGATCCAGGGGCTCAAACACCCCTCCTTTGTCCTCCACTATAACTGCATGACAATGGTGTACTTATACACATTCAGGCATAACACTCAAACACATACATTGAGAATAATTAAATTGCTTAAAAATAAAATAAAATGGCATATAAATTTTGTAGATTAATTTGTAACCTGCTACTCTAGTGAAAGTGTTAATAATTTCTAGGAGTTTTTGTGTATTTTTTGGCTAAACTGCCAGATGCACACAGCTAGAGAGGTCATAAATCTTAGAGAAATTCCCAAGGTTGTCACCTTCCTAGGCTAAGGTAAAAACTTACTCGCAGCAAAATAAGTATCCTTATATTTACAAACAAAAGTCCCAAATTCCATTCAATAAAGAAGCTTCTTTTGCATCAGATGAAGACTAGAACAGAGTCCCACAACTGCACATACATAGACACAGTCTGTGAATAGTCCAAGCTTAAATGACACATCTACAATGCAACCTCTACACCTAGGTTCATAAAACACAGAATATGGGGCCAAGAAAGACATTAATTAACAGGAAGCTTCCCAATGCAACAGACGGCCAGGGACTCAAAAGGATATGAATGGCTAAACCATTAACATACAGTTTATGTTTAAAGGTCATAATTTTTGTATATAGGTTACCTATATATGGGGATATTTGGAGCAATACAAATGGGTGGGAACAACAACGACAAAAAGACTGGATCAAAGAACTAACTGAAACAGTTAACCTCTGCCCAAACAATAAACCTCTGCGAAAAAAAAAAAAAAAACAACTTTAAAAGGCAGAAAAAAAGATGCAAGACATGTATGGCATAAAGCATGAACTGGGGTGGGGTGAGGGGGCATAGAAAAGGAAGTGTGTCTAAATTGGACTGAGAAATGATATATTAAACACACAAAACAATAAAAATATTTTATTAAAAATAAAAATGAAAGGGACTGTGAACTTTTTTGGGGGGGACCGTGAACTTTTAAGTGTTTGGATTTTTTTAAGAACTGTGACAGGGATTTTAAGGTCATACTTGTTATGTTGTGATATTAAATTTATCATCATATATTGGTGACAAGAAATGGCAAAGTAATGTTTAAATAGTAATGTGTTTTATGTGTCATGTTGACAAGGGGTCAATCGTGCTCGATACCTTCATGCCAAATTGACACAACTGGGTTGAAGGAGACTTAACTTGGAAATTGTTTCAATTGGATGCGCACGTGGCCATGTCTATGGGGTATTTTCTTGATTGATGAGTAATGAGAAATGGACCAGTCCATTGTGGGTGGTGTGACCCCAGGCAAGGTATTCAGAATTATTTAAGGAAGCAGGCTGAGCATGGGCCAAGAGAGACCAAACCAGAAAACAGAATTCTTCCATGGTCTGTGCTGTAAGCTCCTGCTTACAGGTTCCTGTCCTGAGTTCGTACTTTCCTAAACGATGAACTGTGACCTGGGAGATGTACCAGTGAAGACTAAAACTGCTGCTAAAATTCAGGAAATCTTACATACTTTACCCTGCTCCACATCATCCTACCTTCAGAGGAATCTATAACTATGGTTCTCAATAGGTTTCAAAGCATCATTATTATATGAGGAGATCATAGTTCCAGCTCAAACAAACCACAGCTCAGGCTCATAGGAGTGGACCACAGCTCAAATTCTCAGAAGGGAACCATAATTCTGGCTTCCAGGGGTGGGGATGGCAGTGAACCGCTCCAACACCCAGGGCAGGACTACAGCTCCTGCTCAGTTCAAGTTGTACTCACTAGAGAGTACCACATCTCCTGTTCAAGAGAGTGAACCACAGTTCTAGCACACAAGTGGGGAACTCGGTTCCAGATTCACCAAAGGGGATTATAATTGTAGCTATGGGTGGGGCGGGGTGACATCTCACCTCCAAGTTCATGGGAATGGACCAGAGCTCTTGATTTATGGGAGGGGATACTGAATTAAGGTTCATGGGAGGAGACAATGGTGGTTTGAGGGAATCAACACTACAAAGATAATGGATGCAAATAATTCTTTCATATATAAATGAACCTAATTGTTTTATTTTTAAAACTAAGTTCAGGGGCTATAATTCTTGATCAAACTACACTGTTGAAATTTCACTACTATCTACTTTAAAAATGATAGATGAATCTGATGTGTTGGTACACATCTTTAACCTCAGCAGTAAGGAAATAGAGGCAGGTAAATCTCTGTGAGGTCAGGGCTGGTTTGGTCTACCCAGGGAATTCCATGCCAGCTGGAGCTACAAGGTGCCCCTTTCTCAAAAACAGCAACAAAAATTAGAAATTAGGGAAAAATGTATATCATATTTCAAGGTCTTTTTTGTTGACTGTAGTCTGGTTACTAAATAAATGCTGTTCCCCTAAAACAACATGTGCATATATCACAACTAACATACTCTATCATCTGCTAAAGGATATAATTACTGTCACCATATTTATAAACATTTATAAAATATTAAATGCTGATATATGCCATGCTCTGCATGCTGAAAACATTTCACACAGGTACTACTATTTTTTTTTTGCTTTTAACTTTTTATTATCAGTTTATATGTATGTAAGGGAGAAACATGTGCCATGGTGCACACATTGGCTGTCAGAGAACAACTTGTGGAATCTATTCTTACGTTTCACCATATGGATTCCAGGGATTGGACTCAGGTCCTAAGGCTTGGTGGCAAGCATCTCCACCCACTGATACATTTCACCAGCACCCATATATTATGTTTTACTATATGCGTTCATATACAGTAGCATTATCTTATTTGTAATTTGTAGCAGGCAAGAGTAAGGAAATTATATTTTGTTCCCATTTTATATCTGTGGAAAATGAATCTAAAGTAAGTCATTTGTGTTTCTTAGAACAATGACTTATAAGCTCAAAATTGGCATTGTTCTAATTTGTTTTGATCTACCCTAAAACAATGACAAAATATACTGTTATGACTCTGAGAGAACATTAATATTGACAAACAGCTTTTTCTTTCTCAGGTACACTTAAATTATAAAATTTACCTGTGAGGAAATAGAAGAAGGATTAAATGTTACTAACATTTTTATTAGGAAATTATGTTTTTAAAAAGTTTCAAAAATCCTAAATATTCCATTAAAATGATAAATCTACAACAAATTTTGACTTGGAAAATGCTGTTACCTTTTACTGATCATTTAATCTAAACATATCCGAGCATCATTCCTAAGTTTATTATTTTCCATTGCAGGATCCATCAAAGTTTAAATTTTTATTTTTATATTTTTCATGTTGTAAAAGGGATGTTTTTGACTGAAATTGTATCACCTTACCAAAAATACACCCACATGATTTTTGTGCATTCATCTTTTTAAATAAATCAGTCTGTAGAATTATCTATGATCCAACTTCCATCTCTTCTAAAACATTTATCTAAAGAGTTAAAGTTTTATAAAGTCTAAGATTATAAAATATTAACATGAACGTTGAAGTTCCAATGTGTTCATTAAAGGAAGTGAGTTGGGCTTCAAATTATGTTGTGATTTTTTTTTTTTTTTTGGTCTTTTTGAGACAGGGTCTCCCTGTAGCCCAAGCTGTCTGGTACTCACTCTGTAGACCAGGCTGGCCTTGAACTCACAGAGATCCACCTGCCTCTGCCTCCCAAGTGCTAGGATTAAAGGCATGTGCCACCATGCCCGGCTTGAATTTGTGATTTTTAAAAAATGTAGTTTGTCAGTATTTAGATTTCTTCTTCCATCCACACCTTCTCCACAGCCCACTTTATACATTATAAATATATATGTCATACATTATACATATATATGTTATAGATTACAGTTTTTAAAATGTGGAATATGTGAATTTTAACAAAGCATGTCAGATATCTCTAAAGAAATATTTAAGTGATTGAGGAATCATAACTGGTATCTAAGATACAGTTAATATAAATATTAATCTGTATATGTACTATACTTATTTTAAATACTAATTTATTTTCCTTGTGATCTGAAAACAACTGTACTCTTATATTGTGAATCCCTAGACAGGTTCTAGAATTAACCTACCATATATCTTCAGACTTTGGATTTTTTTTAAATTTTCTAGACTTTTATTTTTTAAATTAAAGTTGATTTTTATTGAGCACATTTTATACAACATTTCTTAATCAAATTTAGACTCATTCTCCCATCCATTCCCCCCCTCACGCCCTCCCCCCCAACCCCCAGCCAGAGCCCATGGATTCTGCCATGCATGTTAAGTCCTGTCTTGTATCTTTTTCTCAGTCTAATTTATTTTTAGTTTTTTTTTATTTTCTTTCAAATATTTGGATTTTCACACAAAGTAATTTGATGCTATTTAGAGCCCCTCCCTCACCTGCAATTCTCATTACTGACCCTGCCCAATATAATCTATTATAAGCCTCTATCTATCTATCTATCTATCTATCTATCTATCTATCTATCTATCTATCTATCATCTATCTATCTATCTATCAATCATCTATCTATCATCTATCTGTCATCTATCTTTCTATTTATCTATCTATTATCTATCTATCTATCTGTCTATCTATCTATCTATCTATCTATCTATCTATCTATCTATCATCTATAATGTGTTTCAATGTGGGTCTATCATCCAATGGAGCCTGGTTAACCTATAAAGAGACGATCCCTTTAAGAGACTGCCTATCCCACTCCTAGCAGCCATCAGTCGCCAGATTTCCTTAGATTTGGTTGGGATTTTTACCCACTTCTCCATATCTGTTCTGGGATTTTTGTCTGGTTTGAACTTGCATGTGACTTGTGCATAGTGTTACCATTGCTGTAAGTTCATAGGTGTAACTGACCAGCTACTGTGAAAACTGTTTCCTTGTAGTCATCTTATAGTCTTTCTGCCCCACTTCCTCTGTGGTCCCTGAACCCTGGGAGGGGGAGGCAGAAGTTTGAAATGGGTTTCTTATTCTGGGCTAAATTCTCTGTAGCTTCGTATTCTCTGCACAGGGGACATTCATAGGTTTCTGTGTTAATCACCACCTACTGCAGTAGGAAGGTTCTTTGGTGAGAGTTGAAGACGCATTCTTTGTTCAGATGTTGCATGGAAGATGTGTAACTTAGGGCTAAGCATCTCATAGACACTTATGCTCCCAATGTGACCATTTGTGGAACAGTATTTTCTTTATTAATTGGAAAAGAAGCTTCTTTGATTTGGGATGACAGGTACTCTTCTCTGTAAATATGAGGATGGATACCTAGAATACAGTAAGATAAGGGGCTGGAGAGATGGCCTAGCAGTTTAGAGTACCGACCGCTCTTACAGAGGACCCGGGTTCGATCCCCAGCACCCACATGGCAGCCGAGAACCGTCTGAAGCTCCAATTCCAGGAGAACTCCAGTTCCAGGGGAATCCGACGCCCTCTTCTGATCTCCGCGGCATTGCACGACACAGGTGCAAGGACTTGCATGCAGATAGTACATTCATACACATACAGAAAAAAAGAAAAAAAAAAAAAAAGAATGCAGTAAGATATTACATTGGTTTAGAAATGTGACCAGTCCAGACATGAGTATTTGGCTATATTTATAGCACCACATATGACTTCCCTCCAATTGAGTGGGCCTTAATTCCAACCAGGCACCTGTTGAATACCCTCAGATAAAAATTCCATTACTTAATTTATAGCAATAGTTTGCTTGACGGGTCATTGCTTTCTACTAAGCTTTATAGTTGGGGAAGAATAATTGGAACATAAGATTTTTTTTTTTTTTTTAGTTTTTTAAGAGTTCTCTGTTCTGATTTCCATAGTGGTTGTACCAGATTGCAATCCCCCCCAACAGTGAGTGAGGCTTTCCTTTTCCCTGAATCCACACCAGCATTTGGTGTCATTTGTTCTCTTGACCTGAAGAATTCTTATTGTTAGATGAACTTTTCAAATAATTTTATTTTGCATTTCCTTAATTGCTAAGGAGGTTGAACTACTTGAATGTGCTTCTGGGCCATTTTATTTCTTCTTTTGAGAGTCTTGTTCAGATCCATAGCCCATCTTTTTTACTGAGGTTTTGTGTATTTCATACAAGATTTCTTAATCCAATTTAGACCCATTCTCCCTTCTTTGCTCTCCACACCGCCAGAGCTCATGCATTCGGCCTTGTGTGTCCTCATCTTTTCCTCACAATTTTTTTGAATTTTGGGGTGCAGAAGTTTACTGCTTTGGGCAGAAGTTTACTGTTTTGATCAGTTCTTTAACCCAGTCTTTGTTGTGGTGGTTGTTGTTCCTTCCAATTTATATCACTCCAAAATATGTCTACGTGCATGGCACATATAAACAAAAATTATGATGTCTGAAAATAAACTATAGTTCAATTGCAAAACATATTCAGGGATTCATATTTTGACAGTAGAGCTGCATTCAGGTAAAGAAAAAATATTACTTTACATTCCTACATTATATAGCAAGTTCATGAGTAACAGGTAATACTAAAAGGAAAGGAACAAAAATAATTATTCAGTTTGTCTTATAAAGAGATTTGATGATAGGATCCACAAATGAGGGATGCCATATGTTGTTTGTTGTTGGTTGGTTGGTTGGTGTTTGGCAGGGTATTTCTAGACCAAGCCCACCTGGAACTCACTATGTAGATCAGGTGAGCCTCATTTTCACAAAAAAATTGCGTGCATCTGTTTTCAAGGGCTCAAATTAAAGGTTTGAACCACGAAGCCTGACATTTTATTTATTTATTTATTTATTTATTTATTTATTTATTTACTAGTTAGTTAGTTAGTTACTTTCTTAAAGATAGTGTCTCACTGTAGTCCCAGCTGGCCTGGAACTGGCTTTGTAGACCAGTACGGCCTCATTTCACAGAGATCTACCTTCATCTGACTAACGCGAGGTAGGATTAAAGGTGTGCATCACTATGCCTGCCTAGCTATAACTTTTTTGGTTTATGGTCAAGAGAAGATGAATATTTGTCTTCTAATTGTTTAAATCAATGAAATATAACATATTTTATGGGAGTAATATCCCAACATTTATCATAAAATTGCTAGATCACATTAAACATTTTTCAAATGTTTTTATAATTAACTAATTTTTATGTAATTTATTATTATCTCTAGGAAATTATGTCATAACAGATCAGTACTCTCCACCATCACAGTTAAAACTTTAAGGAGAAATTAGTAGTTGTTAATATAAGGTGAACAGTCAGCTTCCATTGCCAGGCATGTTTAGAATATGAAATATGTTAACAGGAAAGACTTGGAAGTAACTAACACATAGATGTCTCCAAAAATCAATATGTACTGCCAGGAGCTGAGATGTGTTTAAAATAATCATTATTATATTATCTCATGCAAAAAGTTGAGGCCCTTGTTGTTTTTTTAATATTTCAGTCTCATACGATAGAAAGATTTTGTGACACTTAAACACAATTAGAAATACAGCATTTTTATCTGACTTAAATAACCCACAGTTACAAATGGACAAAAGTTAATTTTTGGCTTTGATCATGCTGCCTGAGAACTCCAGGCTACAAGGGTAAGTCAGACTCTGCACACTGTAGCTTGATTCACCTGCACCATGACCACATTCACTCCCCACACTGCCCCAATTCCAGGCTTGGATTCACGCTAGTTGCTGCTCTTTCAGCCTGAGATCTCTGTTCTTGCTTCCTAACACAAACCCCACCCAAAGGTTCTTTACCCTCCTGTACCCAAACTAGCAACATTCTTCTGCTTCAAGGCATACACGTAATCAACCAAACTAGTTAGACCCTGCCCAGTCTGTCCCCACCCCAGTCTGGCCTTCCTGAACATCCTACCTGAGACCTTTAGCATACCCTATTTTGTTGAGAATTTTTGCATCTGTGTTCATTAATGAAATGGGTCTATAGTAGTTGGTTTTTTTCTTTTTCAGCTGTATCTTTGACTGGTTTTGGCATTAGAGTTGCATTGGCTTCATAGAATGAGTTTGAGAGATTTTCTTCTGTTTCTAGCCTCTTGAATAATTTGAGTAGTAGTGGCTGTATGTCTTCTTTAAATGTCTTATAGAATTCTTCAGTGAATCCACCTGGACTTTATATAGTCGGTAGGTTTTATCACAATTTCAATTTCCTCATTTTTTATGGTCTATTTAAGCTGTTGATCTCTACCTGGTTAAGTCCCGGTAGACTCCATGATATCAGGTATTCACCTATTTCTCTAAGGTTTCAAATCTAGTAGAGTATAGGTTTTTAAAGTATTTCCATAAGCTTGTCTGAATTTTTTCACTATCTGTTGTGATGTTTACCTTGTCATTTCTAATTTGGTTGATTTGGAGTTTCTCTTTCCTTCGTTTAGTCAATTGGGCTAGAGGTGAGTCTATCTTGTTTATCCTTTCAAAGAACCAGCTCTTGGTTTTGGGGTGTATATTCAAATGATGCATATTTAATTGACGTGAGTTCAACAAGTATTCAGTTTTGCCCAGACTCTGTCTACAGGATGCATGGTGTTTTAGGACTTAGTAAAAGTAAATATGTGTATATTAAACAACATTGGTTTAAAGGCTGATAAAACGGTAATGAATCTGAGTTAATTGGTGATATAAATTGCTGTTGTCCACATTAGCTTTAATTAAAAACCGTATAACAATTACTTTGGGATTGGTATAAACAAATGTTCTCTATAATTTTGCTGTCATATAGTATCAATCTCTTTCACATATAGGATGATTTAATTTAAAAATAAAGTATGTTTCCCAAGTTAATCACATACAGTAACCCAAAACAGCATGGGTGAACTTGATGAAATCTGTGCCTTGATTCCACCCTATAGGTATGTATAATAAAACTGCTTTTTTGAGACTCGTGGGTCAAAAATAAAAACCTAAAATAAAAAAGGGGGATACAGATAGATATGAAAACTTTTTGTCAAAAAACCTTGCAATCCAAATCTTAAAACTAACTACGGGAAAGGATTTGTATGTTCCAACAGGCCAGAGTATTCCCAACTTAATGGCTGAGAAAGAAAATGCAGCTTTGCAGTGAGTAGGATGTACCAGAAAGTGCCAGCAGAAGGATTGACTCCTCTGGGCATTGAAGGGAAGAAATGCCTCAGATTGCTGCAGACATCAGGCCCCCCTCTGGATCCTACTAGTAACAACGATTTTTAATGAATCCTAACGAAGCTTACCTTCTAGGTGCCGCAAAGGTTTTAATACAAGAGACTTTCTTAACTCGCCCCCCCCATAGAATAAGGAGAAATAAGATGATGATGAGGTCGTTCTCCAGCTGTAGATTGGAGCCAGCTCTTATAGAGGTATTCTCTTGTAAAATCGGTAAAACTGCCTTCTTTAATTGACTAATGGACATAGAAACTGTGAAAAGGATTATTCTCTATTCAGAACCAAATATAATGCTAAAGTCTCCTTAAGCTATGCACTTAAGCAAAATATATTAATACAGGAGCTCTGACATCAACAATGGATTATTCTACCAAGGAGATGTTGGCCAGGGGATCCAAGCCCCCACAAAAGGTAAAGGCTACTTGCCTCCAAACTGGGATATCTGCAGGAAGAGAGGTGATAAGGCCCTGCTGTTGAAGACCTGATATAAACATGGGAAAGATGTATGGAGACCGCACTTGCCAGTATACAGATGGTCTCTGGAATGCCAGAGAGTGTTACCAAAGGCCACTAAACCAATAAAGCAAATATAAGTCTCCTTGAGTCAAGCAAGACTACTCTGTCAGCACCAGCTACACCTCATCTGCCTGGAAATACTGTGTAGCAGTGGCAGCCATATGTCTGTATATCCCAAATCTAATTGGCTATTAGCTCTCTCCTTAGAGGAATAACCCACAGCTGATGCCACAAGCTTACATCCTCTAATGGTTAGGAGATGTTATAAACCACACGAAGACCCTGTCATACTTAACAGAAGAAAATGTAATTCATGGATTAACATACCATCCAAACATCTGTGTCTATACCAAAGTAACCTACCATAACAATTAGTACTGTTTAAATACCTATATATCTAATTGCATGTGCTTCATTAGTAGGACTGAAAGGCTATATATTATATTGTTTAAATACCTATATATCTAATTTCATGTGCTTCATTAGTAGGACCGAAAGGTTATGCCTGGACAAGCTGGCAGGCCAAGAAAAAAAAAAAGCCAGAATTGACTAGAGACCTAGACAACAGCTCCAGAGAAAGTAGACTGTTTTGCTTCTCATCCACCTGTGCCCCTTTTCTCAGCCTAGGGAACAATCTGCAGAAGAGGGGACATGGTAGAATGTAAGGTCTGCAATTGGGGTGAATGGTGAAACTACAACAATATAAACTGGACACTCATTTGATCAACTTGATTGAATATACAAGCCCCCCTGCTGGATGGTGGGACCCATGAGCTGTGTGGGTTTGGGCACAACTGCTCGCAAATTGGTTTTACATGAAGGATGCTGGTACTCACAAATTATCACTTACTGTTAAAAAAAATGAAAACAAAACAAAACAAAACAAAAAACAGAGAAAGATGCAGAAAAGTTATGGCAGAATGCATGATCTGGGATGGGTAGGGGTGGTGTGGGGGGAGGGAAGGGGATATATGCCTGAACTGAATTGGAATATGATGTATGAAATACACAAAGCATCAATAAAAATAAAAATAAAAAAGGGAAAAATTAAAGCCATATACAACAAAGAAACAGCCAGCATTATCCTAAATGGGGGAAAAAAAAAATAGAAGTATTCCCGTTAAAAAAGTCAGGAACCCGGCAAGGCTGCCCATTATCCCAAACTTAGTCCTTTAATTCCTGAGGGTAATAAGACAATAAAGGGAAATTAGAGGAGTACTAATTGGGAAATGAGGAATTCAAACTATCGCTTTTTACAGATGACATGATAGTTTACCTAAGGGTCACCAAAAACTCCACCAGAATAATCCTAGAAACCATAAACAGATTCAGTAAAGTGGCCAGATACAGAATTAACTTACATAGTCCTAAAACACGATGTAACCTGTAGACAGAGTCTGGGCAAAATTGGATACATGTTGAACTCACGTCAATTAAATATGTATTAATCAAATATCCACTCGTGTCCCTCTCCCACCCTTCCTGATTCACCATTTCAGTCAGTTTTCTGATGCAGTCTTTCTGTTGTTGTTCTTTTATTATGCATCCCTCTGCAAAAGAAACATTTATAACTGGGTTATTGGTGCTAGCATCCACATATGAGGGATACCATTCCATCATTTGTTTTTCTGGGACTGTGTTACTTCACTTAATATAATGTCTTCTAGCTCGATCCATTTACCTGCAAAGTTCATGATGAACTCCATTGTGTACATGTACCACATTTTCTCTATCCACTCGTCACTTGAGGGGCATTTGGGTTGGTTCCAGCTTTTTGCTATTGTGAACTGAGCTGCAATAAATATAGTTTTGCATGTATTTCAGCAGTTAGATGAGTCTTGTGGGCATATGCCCAGGAGTGGTATGACTGGGTCAAATGGCAAGCTCATTTTGAGTCTTCCAAAGGTTCTCCACACTGCTTTCCATAGTGGCTGTACAAGCTTACATTCTCACCAGCAATGGATGAGTGTTCCCCTTTCCCCACAACCTCTCCAGCACTTGATATCATTTGTTTTCTTGATCCTGGCCAGTCTTATTGGAGTGAGATGATATCTTATAGTGGTCTTAATTTGCATTTCCCTAATTATTAGTGATGTTGAACAGTTTTTAAGATGTTTCTCAGCCATCTCTAATTCCTTTTCTGTGAAGTCTCTATTCAGTTCTTTGCTCCATCTTTTGAGTGATTCATTTGTTTTCTTTCTTCTTTGTTTTTTGAGTAGCTTGTATACTCTGGAAATTAGTGCTTTGTCAGATGTATCTGCAGTGAAGGTTTCCTCTCACTCTGTGGGTTTTCTCTTCACTTCTTTTATTGTTTCTTTTGATGTACAGAAGCTTTTGAGTTTAATGAGGTTCCATTTGTCAATTGTCAATCTTATTTCTTGTGCAGCTGCTGTCTGATTTAGGAAGTCTTTTCCTACACCTATGTCTTGTAGTCTGCTGCCAAGTTTCTCTTCTATCACCTCCAGAGTTGGGGTTTCTCTTTGAGGTCTTTGATCCATCTGGAATTGACTTTTGTACAGGGCAAGAGGTAGGGGTTTAATTTCATTCTTCTACAAGTGGTGATCTAGTTTTGCCAACACCACTTACTGAAGATGCTGTCTTTCCTCCATTGGTATATTAAAAAACACTGGTTTAAAGGTTCTGATAAAAACAGTCATGCACCTGAGTTAATTGGAAATATAAATTGTTGTTGTCCACATTTGTTTTACTTAAAATCTGTATAACAATAACTTTGGGATTGGCACATACATATGTTGTCTATAATTTTTCTGTTGTACAGTATCACCTTGTAGCATTCTCTTTTACCTGTAGGATGATTTAACTTAAAAAAATTAAGCTTGCCAGGCATGGTGGTGCATGCCTTTAATCCTAGCACTTGGGAGGCAGAGGCAGGTGGATCTTTGTGAGGTCAAGGCCAGCCTGGTCTACAGAGTGAGTTCCAGGACAGCTGGGGCTATAGGGAAACCCTGTCTTGAAAACACCAAAAAACATTAAGTTTGCTTCCCAAGTTAACCACATACCATCATCCAAAACAGCGTGGGTGAATTTGGTGAAATCTGTGCCTTGATTCCAGCCTATAGGTAGGTGTAATACAACTGCCTTTTTGAGACTAATGAGTCAAAAAAAAAAACATAAAATAAAAAAGGGGGATACAGATAGATATGAAAACTTTTTGTCAAAAACCTTGCAATTCAAATCTTAAAACTAACTATGGGAAAAGATTTCTCTATGATCCAACAGGTCAAAATTTCACCATCTTAACAGCTGAGAAAGAAAAGATACAGCTTTGCATTGTGCAGGATGTACCAGGAATTGCCAGCAGACAGGTTGGCCCATCTGAACATTTAAAGGAAGAAAAGACTCAGATTGCTACATACATCAAACCCCTGAGTGGATCCTACTTGTAACAACAATTTATAATGAGTCCTAACAAAACTTACCTTCTAGGTGCCACAAGGTTTTAATACGAGAGACTTTCGTACCTCCCCCCAAGAGAACAAGGAGAAATATGAAGATGATGAGGTCATTCTCTACCGGTAAATTGGAGCCAACTGTTATAGAGTTAATCTCTCATAAAACTGGTAACACTGCCTTCTTTAATTGACTAATAGACTTAGGAACTGTGAAAAGGATTATTCTCTATTCAGATCCAAATATAATACTAAAGTCTCCTTAAGCTATGCACTTAAGCAAAATATGTTAATACAGGAGAGCTCTGATATCAGCAATGGATTATTCTACCAAGGAGATGTGGGCCAAGGGATCCAAGCTCCCCCCAAGAGGTAAAGGCTTCTTGCCTGTAAACTGGGATACCTGCAAGAAGAGAGGCGATAAGACCCTGCTGTCAAAGACCTGATGTAAGCATGGGAAAGATGTATTGAGACCGCACTTGCAAGTGTACAGTTGGTCTCTGGAATACCAGAGAGTGTTACCAAAGGCCACTAAACCAATAAAGCAAATATAGGTCTCCTCAATCAGCACCAGCTACACCTCACCTGCCTGGAAATACTGTGCAGCAGTGGAAGCCATATGCCTGTATATCCCAAATCTAATTGGCTATTAGTTCTCTCCTTGGAGGAATAACCCATGGCTGATGCCACAAGCTTACATCCTCTAGTGGTTAGAAGATGTTATAAGCCACAGTAAGAGCCTGTCATATTTTACAGAAAAAACGTAATTCATGGATTAACATACCATCCACACATTTGTGTCTATACCAAAGTAACCTACCATAACAATTAGTACTGTTTAAATACCTATATATCTAATTGCTTGTGCTTCATTAGAAGGATTGAATGGACAAACTGTCAGCCCATGAAAGGAAACAGCCAGAATTGACCAGAGTCCAAGACAACAGCTCCAGAGAACGTAGACTGTTTTGCTTCTTGTCCACCTGTGCCCCTTTTCTAAGCCTAGGGAACTATCTGCGGAAGAGGGGAGTGATAGAATGTAAGGGCTGCAATTGGTGTGAATGACAAAAGTACAGCAATATAGTCTGGACACTCATCTGATTAACTTGATTGAACATAAAAGCCCCCCCCATCTGGATGGTGGGACCCATGGGCTGTGTTGGTTTGGGCAAAACTGCTTGCAAATTGGTTTTACATGAAGGATGCTTGTACTCATAAATTATTACGTATTGTTAAAAAATGAAAAAAAGAAGTAATTAAAAAATCTATATGCCAAATACTGAGGGATTGTAGTGCCAAGGCCAACAGAAATAAACTTCCTGCTGATGGTAAAAAAAAATTAACTTGGAATAACCAGTAACCTTTCTTTATGCCACTAACAAGCAATTGGAGAATGAATACAAGGAAACTTTCCCACTCACAATAGCCTCTAATAAAATAAATTATCAGGAACAAACCTGACCACACATTAAAATCTCTACAATGAAATTTTAAATCCCTCAAACAGACTGGGGAAGATACTAGGAGATGGAAGAAATTCCCATGCTCATGGATTGGAAGAATGAATATAGTAAAATTGACCATCCTGCTAAAAGTAATATAGGGATTCAATGCAGTTCCAATTAGAATCTCCACAAGCTTCTTTACAGATCCAGAAACAAAACAACCCAAAGTTCATATGGATAAACAAAAGACCCTGGAGAGCAAAAGCAACAATCAGCCAAAAAAGCAATTCAGGGGGGATTACCATATCAGACCTCAAACTATATTACAGGGCTATAGTCATAAAAAGAACCTGGTATTGGCACAAAAACCAACCTACAGGATCAATGGAACAAAACTGAGTATGCAAACCTCAGCACATCCCATTTCAGCTGCCTCATATTCCACAAAGGGACCAAAAAGACTCAATGGAGGAAAGACAGCATCTTCAGCAAATGGTGTTGATATAACTGGATAACCACTTGTAGAAGAATAAAAGTAAACCCCTACCTATTACAGTGTACAAAAATCAACTCCAAATGCATCAAAGACCTCAATGTGAAGCTGGAAACTCTGAAAATGATAGAAAATAAACATTGGTAGTAACGTACAAGCCATTGGTGTAAGAAAGGACTTTCTAAATCAGATAGCAGCTGCACAAAAAACAAAGTCAAGAATTCACAAATGGAACCTTATTAAACTCAAGAGCTTCTATACAAGGAAAGAAACAGTCAAAGAAGTGAAGAGAAAACCCACAGCATGGGAGGAAACAATCACCAATGATACATCTGATATATCATTAACGTCAACAGTATATTAACTACTTAAAAATCAAAGAAGGAAGAAAACAAATGACCTACTCAAAAGATGGAGTAAAGAGCTGAACAGAGAGTTCACAAATGAAAAAGAAAATATGGCTGAGAAACATCTTAAAATGTGTTCAATATAGCTAATAATTAAGGAAATACAAATTAAAAGCAGCTTAAGATTTCATCTTACTCCAGTAAGACTAGCTATGATCCGGAATGATACCAATTGCTGGAGAGGTTGTGGGAAAAGGGGAACATCCATCCACTGCTGGTGGGAATGCAGGCTCATGCAAGCCCTATGGAAAGCAGTGTGGAGAACCCTTAAAAGATTCAAAATGAGCCTACCACGTGACCCAGTCATACCATTCTGGGAAGTCTCATCTTATTGCAGAGATACATGCACATCTACGTTTAAGGCAGCTCTCTTCTCAATAGCAAAGAGTTGGAACCAACCCAAGTGGCCCTCAACCAATAAATGGATAGAGAAAATGTGGAATCCTATGCAGTGGTAAAGAAAGAGGACATCTACAAATGGTGATCCAGTTTTGCCAGCACCATTTGCTGAAGTTGCTATCCTTCCTCCATTGAGCTTTTTTGGGCCTTCTGTTAAATATGAGGTAACTGAAATTGTAGGAGCTCAAGTTTGGATCTTCAATTTTGTTCCATTGGTCAATGAGTCTGTATTTGTGCTAGTACAAGGCTGCCTTTATGATTATAGCCCTGTAATATAGCTTGAAGTCTGGTAGAGCAATCCCTCCTGTATTGCATTTTTCACTCAGGGTTGCTTTAGCTATTCAGGGTCTTTTGTTTTTCCATATGAATTTAAGGTTTTTTTTTCCAAGTCTGTGAAGAATCTCATGGGTATTTTTATTGGGATTGTCTGGAATCTGTATATCAATTTGGGTAAAATGGACATTTTTATTATATATTAATTTTTCCAATCCATGACCATGGGAGGTCTTTCAATCTTTTGATATATCTTCGGTCTCCTTCTTCAGAGGTTTAAAGTTTTTGTTGTAGAGATCTTTGCTGTCTTTGGTTAGGTTTGTTCTCAGGTATCTTATTATTATTTTGGCTATTGTGAGTGGGAAGGTCTCCTTGTATTGGTTCTCCACCTGTTTATTGTTGGTGTAAAGAAAGGCTACTGACTTTTCTAGGTTAATTTTGTGTCCCAGCATTTTACTAAAATTCTTATTTGTTTCTAGGAGTTTTTGGTGGTGATTTTTAGCACCCCCTTAGGTAAACTATCATATCATTTGCAAAAAAAGGATAGTTTAACTTCCTCTTTTGTGTGTGTGTGTGTGTGTGTGTGTGTGTGCCTGTGTGTCACATATATACCAAAATTATGACCTCTGAAAATAAATGGTATGTTAATTCCAACATATGTTTAGGAGTTCCCATTTTCTCCCTTTAATTTTATATTACTTTAAAATATGAATACATACCCTCCACCCATACACCTCAATTACAAAGACTGAAAATAAGTGGTAAATTAATTCTAGAGCTCATTAATGGATTCACATTATAACAGCACAGTTGCTTTCAGATAAAAAGAAATATAACATTAATGTTGCTCACCTTTCCTTTTTTTCCCTTTATTTGTTTATTTTTAAGGGATTCTACAATATAATAGCACAGTTGTTTTCAGATAATATTGATGTTGCTCAGTTTGCCATACAATTAGTTAATTGGTGCATGTTTTTGAAGTGAGCCAAAATATTAAGCATAAGCAATGAATGTAAGAAACATTCATGTAAAATCAATTTGCAAGTATTTATGTCCAAATTTTGAACAACCCAAGGTTGTTCCCCTGAAATGTGGGAACCCAGCAAGGTTACCCCTTATCACCACTCCTCTTCAACATAGTCCTTGAAATGCTTGGCTAGGGCAATAAGACAAGAGAAGGAAATTAAAGGAGTACTAATTGGAAAAGAGGAAGTTAAACTATCCTTTTTTTTTGCAGATGATATGATAGTTTACCTAGGGGGTGCTAAAATCACCACCAAAATCTCCTAGAAACAAATAAGAATTTTAGTAAAATGCTGGGATACAAAATTAACCTAGAAAAGTCAGTAGCCTTTCTTTACACTAACAATAAGCAAGTAGAGAAGGACTATGAGAGGATGCTTACCTATATAGGTACCAGAAGTACCCAGAACACCAATTAGACAGGACCAGAACAGAAATTTCCCATGGGATATCATAGTAAAAACATTAAATGTACAGAACAAAGGGGACTGAAAGCTGGTGGAGAAAACAAGACGTTACGTAAAGGAAAAATAGAATTACATTTAAGTACAAACTATGAAATCCAGAAGAGACTGGACCAAAATATTCCTGATGGTGCATAATGGTAGATGCCAACCCAGAATATGTTACCTGGCAAAACTGTCTATCACAGTCAAATGGGAAATAATACACTCAAAGAATTTTTTCCACTGAGCCAGCATTACAGAGAATACTTGAAGCAATGCAAAGAACCAACAGGGGCTGGAGAGATAGCCTAGCGGTTAAGAGCGCCGACTGCTCTTGTAGAGGACCAGGGTTCGATCCCCAACACCCACATGGCGGCTGAGAACCATCTTTAACTCCAGTTCCAGAGGAATCCGATGCCCTCTTCTGACCTCCAAGGCATTGCACGACACGGGTGCACCAACCTACATGCAGACAGTACACTGATACACATACAAAATAAATAAAAAAATTAAAAAAGTACCAACAGGAGAAATGACCATATTCAAGAGGTTACAGAAAAAATTGAAAGTGTAAAATATAGAAACATGAAATAAGACTAAGAACACAAAATAAAGTGACAGTAACTAATCTTCAGCTTTCAATAGTAACTCCAGTTATTAATGGCCTCAGTTCACCAGTCACAGGACAGAGTATAGTTGAATGAATTAAAAAAGGAAATATAGGTATTTATTATCTGCAAAAACTCACATTACATCCAAGGATAGGCATCAGCTTAGGGACAAATGATGGAAAAAAAAAAAACAAAAAAAAACTTCAAGTAAATGACAATAAGAAATAAGTGGGAGTTAGTATTATAATGCCTGCCAAAATAGATTTCATGGTAAAAATAATCAAAGGAGAAAGTCAGTATATTCTTTTCAGGGGAACAATCAACCCAGAATAATATATACATATTCTTAATAGATACACACAGCAAACACATCACAACACACACCACAAACTAGATATAGGTATATATATATATATATATATATGATATATATATATAGGAATATACATATATGAATCCCTCATAAAACAGTGTTATTGGACATCAAGAAACAGATTAAACACAACTCAGTATAATAGTAGGTGACTCCACTTTCTTCAATAGACAGGTCATGGGCAAAAGAATAAAGAGAAACATCTGAATTAAATGATATCATATATCAAAGGACGTGCCAAAACTACAAAATATTCCATCCAAGCACCAAATAAGTACACTCGATTCAGTGGCTCACAGATGTTTCTCTATAATAAAGCTCATACTTTTGCACAAAACAAACTTCAAAAAATTTTTAAATTTTGAAATAATTTCATGTATTCTATCAGATCAATATGCAATAAAACATAAAATCAACAGGAAAAGAGGCTCTGGCAATTACCTGAACTCATGGCCATTACAAAACACACTCCTGAATGTTGAACTGGTCAAAGAACTAAAAAAAATGAAATAAAAGTATTCCTGGAATGAAACAAATGCGATAACATAGCAAAACAAAACCATTGAAAACAGTTCTTAGAAGCAAATTCATATTTTTAAGCACATGAATTAAAAAAAAAATCCCAAGGATGGGGCTGGAGACAAGACTAAGTGGATAACATTTTCTGTTCTTCCAGAAGACCTGGGTTCTGTTTCTAGCATCCACGTGGTGCTTACAGCCATCCATAATTCCAGTTCCAGGGGATATGACACCCTCCTCTGGCCTCCACTGGCACTGCACATATGTGGTGCAGGGAAAACATTGATATATCTAAAATATAAATAAACATTTTAAAAAGTCACAAAAGCATATTAATGACCTACCTAGCCTAAGAATGAGGAAAAGCAAGAACAAATCAATTCCACAACCAACAGAGAAGTAATAAAAACCAGAGCAGGACTCAATGAAATAGAAACAAAGAAAACAATACAAAGAATCAATGTGTCTAGGAACTGTTCCTTTGAAAAGATAAAAAAAATAGACAGAACCTTACTCAGCTAACCAATGAAAGAAAAAGATTAAAATAAGCCAACTGTCTCTAAAAACTATTAGCCATCAAACAGGACACATTAGAAGAGAACCAATTAGATCCCAAATATTTTAAAGGAATACTTTAAAAAGATATGCAATGTTAACTTTGAAAACATAACAGGAATGGATGAATTTACAAATTCAAATGGATCCACAAAAGTTAAACCAAGAAGAAATAGTGTAAAAATATATATATAAAAAAGGAAGTCGAAACAGTAATACAAATTTTCCCAATTAAAATATCCCAAGCCCAGATTGACTCACAATGGTATTTTACCAGACTGTCAATGAAAATCTATAACAAAAACTACTTAAATTATTATAAAGATAGAAGCATAAAGAAAACTCCAAAACTCCTTCTATGAAGTCAGTATTGTTCTAATAGCAAAGCCAAGTAAAGACATGAGAAGAAAAAAGTACTAGGGGGCTGGAGAGATGGGTCAGTGCTTAACAGCTCTGGCTGCTCTCACAGAGGATCTGTGTTTTATTCCCAGTATCCAGCTGGGATACTGGGGAATCCCCAGTTGGGATACTATCAACCACCAGTAATTCAAGGTCCAGGGAAATCTGACACCCTTTTGTGAAATCTGTGGTCAGTGCACAATACAGTTGCATTTACATACATGCAGGGAATATATTCATACATACAAAATAAAAATAAATACAAAGATTTTTTAAAAGAAGTTAAAACTACAGGCCCATATTTTTAAAGAACACAGATGCAGAAATTCTCAACGAAAATACGTGTAAACCACGTACAGATATAAAAGAAAAAGATCACCATGAACAAGTTGGCTTTAGTCAAAACATGAAGTGATGCATAAGCCAATAAATGTAATAAAACAAATAAATTGACTTAAAGACAAACGTCATCTCAATGGATGAAGAAAAGACCTTTAACAAAAGTCAACATGGTTATGTTAAAAGTCCTAGAGTGAATTGGACTAGAGGAAACAATCACAGGTCTATACTGTGTTTTGCCTGCTTATGTTTTCATGGGTCTTGTAAATGCTGTCACCACCATCACTGTTGGATCATATGAACAGGGTCCTCAGAGCTTGCATAATTCTATTTCCACATGGTCATTCACCTTCTCCCTGGATCTTCCATTCTTTCTGCCCTCTCTTCTGCAGTGGTCCCGGAGTCCTGGATGAGTCAAGCTTAATATAGGAGTCTTGTCTGAGGACCCACATGTTGCAGACTCTTAATCTCTATTCTTTGGCCATTTTTGCCCTTTTGTGTTCCTGGCCCTCCGTTTCATGAGGGAGATTCATTAGTGAGAGTTGAGAAATTCATTAATGTCTTCTTGGCCCTTTGTGTTTATGAGTATAATGCTTGTATTTGTGTAAGTGCACCCTTGTCATACAACCATTGCAGAGATCTGAATAAGCCATAAAATCCCCTAGTACTGAGGTAAAGGACAGTTGTTAGCCCGCCATGTGGGTGCTAGGAATCAAACGCAGGTCCTGCACAAGAGCAGGCAGAGCTCTTAACTGCTGAACCATATCTCCAGCCTCTAAATTCTTGAAGAGATTAAGGAATGCACAAGGAGCTGAAAAGACCTCTTTGTGCTAATGGATTGGAAGAATTTATATTGTGAAAATGACTATCAAACTAAAAGCAATACATTGATTCAGTGTAATGCCAAGCAAAATTCCAAAGACATTCATCAGAAAATCAGAAAAAAAAAATCACCTGAAAATTCATATGGAATCACACAAGACCCTGGAAAACAAAAGCTAAACTGACTACAGCTATCAATGCTGTGGGGATGACCAAACCACTCCTCAAACTGAATTATAGAGTTATAGTCATAGAAACAACATGGTATTTATGACCTATTTATGGCACTTTTATCTAGGCTATCTAATTGTACTTAATCTCCTCTCAATGGGAGGGAACTCATGAATTACACTGTAAATTTAGCCAAATACACATGGCAGGAAAGACTATAGATCCTGCAGAAAACCCTATCTGTCATACCTCTAGACAAATGAAATTTTCTACTCTATGTTAAATATGTATCCTTATACTTACAGACAAGCATACCATACACCACTCATCAATGAAGCTCTTTTAGCAATGGATAGCAGCTAATAGATTTCCATAATGGCGTACACAGAGAATAAATGTCTGATAGATAGCCAGCCCTAAGTGACACAGGCACAATAGAACCTTGACACTTAAGGTTCTTAGAATATAGTGAAACAGGGTAAAGAGAAACTACTAAAACATCCCACAACTTTCACCAGTGATTTGTTTCAGAACACAGGAAAGGACAAGTCAGTAACTTTCACATATTTGGGGCCTAATCCACTGAGAATATGCATAGGTGAACATTAAAATAATGTCAGAGTCAGGGCCTGCTCCTTATATATCACTTTGATAATCTGATTATTAGAGTTCTTTGAGTTACAATAGATAATAATTATTCTAAATTGCAAAACTTTAATGAAAGTCCAACAATTTGAAAAAATAGTGCTATCTTTAGATAACAAAATGTTATATTCAACAATAAAAAATAAAATATGAAATCATAGTAAGGAAAACAATCCAGATAAAAGAAGATAAAATTTGTGTAAGTCTATTCATATGAAGGTCTATGACAAACAGGACTAATGTGTTGAAAGGTGGAAAGTCATTATTTGCCAGAATTAGCAGGATGAATGTAGAGGACTGCATTTAAAAAGTACTCAAAATATAGGCGACCTGTCTTGGCTCAATGGACTGGAGCATAGATAACAGAATATGTTACCTCCAGGCGGGGCAGGAAGGGGCCTGCAGGTGGGTGCCAAGGGAGAGGCAGGTACAAAAGCTATTAAGACTGATTGAAAAATTATGTAAAAAAATACATAAAACTAAATAAATATATATTGTTAAAAATTTTAAAGTACATAAAAATTATCCTGGATGACAGAAATAAATTTAAAATGGGATAATGTTTGTATATTGATATAAAATATCTTAGGTAAAATCACTTAAATTATAGTCTTAATTCAACATCCAGTAAGAGTGGCAAGGAGGCACATTACACAGCCTGTTAATTATTTTTATGATCAAGATACATTTATTCTACTAGACAGTGTGATAGGCATTATAACAGGAAACAATGGCCATTCATCTTATAAAGCTTATAGTTAAAGAAACTGATTAAAATTAAAAATATAAAAAATATCCATTAATAAAACCATAAGGCTTTCACAATAGTTAGATTAGATAAGACTAAACCACAAGATCTGAATAAATGTACATTCAGAGGACAGAGTCCAGGTAGGAATGGCAGTATGGGTAAGGTCATTTGCATACACAACAGAATCATTGCAGAATCCTATTGCCTGGAAAAATTATCTGTCCTTACTGGCTCCAAGAATCAAACCTTACATATTAGTTCACTCAGATTTCCACCCTCATTTATCCTTTTATGCTTATATGAAAATAAAGTTTTAACTATGGCTGTATATAATAGTAAGACTAAATTAAATCAAATTAAATATTACCTGTTACTATAGTTTTAAAATATTTTATATGGCATTTCCTATCATTGGTTGACTGACGATACATGCCTTGCTTATGGATGGTCACAGAAACTTTGCCATGTCTAAGTTCTTCATCAGATCTCCTTAGACTAAGGTATGTAATCAGATTCTCCTCGCAGCTAGAGCTCTGTTGGGGAGAAGGGAAAGGAAGGAAGCAGCTATGAAGATGCAAAGGCTTAATTATAAGTGCTTACCTATTTCTTACAATTGAAGATAAGAAAACAGTTATTCATTTTAATTGTTCTATCACTAATACTAAGAAGAAATACACTCAGCAGGAGCAATTATTTAAAATAAAAATGTAATTAAAGGAGAAATTTAGGGAAGAAAATATCTTCTGGATTACATTCTTTAAATTCATATAAATTAAACAGCTAGTAAAAAAAGAGTAATGTAAATCAGATTAAAGCAGACCTTTCACATAT
Source organism: Rhizomys pruinosus (assembly GCA_009823505.1). Classification (NCBI taxonomy): domain Eukaryota; kingdom Metazoa; phylum Chordata; class Mammalia; order Rodentia; family Spalacidae; genus Rhizomys; species Rhizomys pruinosus. Next base: position 3,711,917 of record VZQC01005485.1, on the reverse strand, counting down.
CCCCTTTAATGTGAAAAGAAGTGCCTTTGTTCAAGGATCCCTGACTATCAGTTGATGTAACGACTTAGCAGGTGGATGAGCAGATGGTAGTCAGAATTCCCAGGTTAAGCACTAACATTGCTTGCTTCATCAAAACAAAGATAAAGCAAGAAGTATTTAAAAGAGAATACTAAGCATATATCAACTCTTATTATAGAGACCAATGAACTAAGTCCTCATTCTGCAGTGATTATCTGGGGGAAATGAAAGAATTAACTAAAGACATTGATAAATATTTCTATCAATTTGCTCAGACAAAAATATTTTTAAACTATAAGCTATAGCATAATTATTGAAAATAAATAGTAATTAACTGAACTAAATCAAGCAACACAAGGGTTTGCAAATTTACCCTGTGGTTTAACAGCTGTGCTTTTTCCTGTCTGCACTGTGAATTTATACTCATGCTTTGAGTTCTCAAGAGGAAGTGGAAAATTGAAACACATTTGAGAAGCATATTAAATATAGATAAAATAACTAATTTAGTTACTCTGAATCATCTGGCAAGGAAAATTTTATCTTAAAACATCATGATGAAACACATTTAATATCTTCACTGGGCACCTACTGTATTCCAAGAACTGTATGAGTCATGGGCATCTAGATTTTAATAAGCCATTTAGAGCGCAAATAGAATGAAAAAGAGAGGCGTGATAAAAATGTCGATGGATTACTAAAGTCCAGGAACTTGTCACATTGTTCCAGAACAATGAGCAGATTTCTCCTCAGAACTACATTGAACATGGGTTTGGTAAGCAGAAAGTTAATGTACAATCTCTGGTTTGGTGGTGAACTCACTGATAACTCTGTCTTGATCATTCCGTGGCCTGAAAATTCTGTAAAGTTTTCCTCTTACGTGTGTGTGTGTGTGTGTGTGTGTGTGTGTGTGTGTGTGTGTGTGTATGATCTGGGATATTCCTCAAAAGTCTGCTGGGGAGATGTTATCAGTATTACAGTGCTGATTTCAGTAGCTATTTTCACCACCAAGAGGACAGCCTAAATTCTTACATTCCTAACCCTAAACACTATAGCATACATCCTCTGATGATAGTGAGCAAAATGCTTCCTAAGAAAATGAAATCCACTCTTAAATACTAATGCGCCTACCTTTCTTCCTAGACACACTTCTTGTTATTTCTGAAGATTCCAAAAGCATAATTTTGATAATTCAAACATGTAAGAACCTTTACCAAGCACATATTACGTTGAAAAAAATCTCACTAGAGATATTTGAGACATAGAACAAAAAGACCTCATAAGATCTTATCATCTTATTTGACATAGTTTAGATTCCAAAACTTACTGCTTATGAGCTCATTCAATTAGATAAAATTATCATTTCATCTTCATGCAGATGATCACTAGACCAATATTCAATGTATAAATTTGTAAATCTCATTCAAGTCTAGGAATTTATGTCATCATAGCAAGCATGCGTAGGTCATTCAAGGGCTGATATCTATCCCAGCTAGGAAAATGAGATAAAGGGAAGTACATATATTTTAGAAAGAAAATGGTGCTTTTTAAAACATATCCCTATATTCAGTATGTATTGTGATAAGAAATATACTGAAAAAATAAAATTATCTCATTTAATTTTCAGAGTACTGAAGTAGATACCATTTTTTTGGTCTTTTTGAGAAAGGGTCTCCTTTTTTAGTCCCAGCTGGCCTGTAACTCACTATGTACACGAAGCTGGCATTGAACTCACAGAGATCCATCTGCCTCTGCCTCCTGAGTGCTGAGACTAAAGGCATGCATTACCATGGCCAGCAGTAGATACCATTTTTTATATCTAAACTTTTACAGTTATATGCCATGATATAGTTTATAGATAGATGACTAAGGCCCTGAGAAAGTGAGAGGATTATCAAATGTCACACAGCTGCCTTGTTTACAAAAGGAGACTAAACGTTTGCAGGGGAAGCCTATAGGAGAATGAAGACTTTCAGTCTACAGTGAAAGTTACCTCATACACAGGCTGTTTTCCGAAAACAAGCAGGTGGCCAACCAGCATTTCTTTGGACAGGTTACCAGATTAGGAGAAAGCTGGAATGATGACTCAGTGCTTGACAGCTGTGACTATCCTTGCAGATGACTCAAGACCATTACCTAGCACCCATATGGCAGCTGAGAATCATCTGTAATTCAATTTCCAGAGGATCTCACACCATATTCTTCCCTCCATGGATATTCCATGCATGCAGTGCACTTACATACATGTAGACAAAACACTCATACAGGAAAAATAAAAATAAATCTTGAAAAATAGTAAGCAGTGCAAAGGTGAAGACTAGAGATAGATTATTGCACAAAGAGGTTCTCAGTGCCTCAGCAGAAACCATAGATCATTGAAAGCTTTGAAATATAAAAACCTTTGGGACCTTCAAAGATGTGTGAAATCTAGAATTCAGTTAGGGTCCATGGAGAAGAAGGAATGCCTTCCACAATTACTCTTAAAGTCCTCTGAAACCATCAAGGACCAGTGACATAAAATGTTCAACATACAGTGAGAGACAGAAGAAATAGGAAGCAACAGCTGCTGTAACATGAAATGCTACAAGAAAGACAAGCATAGCAATGCTGACAAGCCCGCAGGGTAACCAGCCTAGATAAACCCACCCATTTAATCATAGAGACCATCTCAGTAAATGATGGCAAGTTTCCAGCCACCACAGTAAGTGGAGGCAGTTTTAATTATTCTATTAATTCCAAAACTTTGAAATAACTAAAAACGACTGTGCTTGGTTTTCTAAACATACAGCCAGTACATATTAAGACAATCCATCATCATATGAAGGAAAACTATTTTATTTTATTCTTACATATAATTATTTTTATTTTATGTCTACAAGCATATTGTCTGCATGTATGTAAGTGTACCTGTGCCATTCAATGCCTTGAGAGATTAAAAGAGGGTGTCAGATCCCCTGGAACTGGAGTTGCATGTATATAAGTGTACCTGTGCCATTCAATGCCTTGAGAGATCAAAAGAGGGTGTCAGATCCCCTGGAATTGGAGTTATAGACATTTGTTAGCTGCCACATGTGTGTTGGGCTTGAATGTGGGTCCTCTGCAAGAGCAGCCAGTGCTCTCAACCATTAAGCCATCTCTACAGCCCCAGAACACTTACTTTTAAATTCATTTTAATAGAATTGAAATTTTAAGAATTGTCATTTACAGGTTTTTTTGGTTGTTTTGAGACATGGTTTCCCCTGTAGCTCCAGCTGGCCTGAAAATTGGTATGTAGATCAGCTAGACCCCATCTCACAGAGGTATACCTTTCTCTGCCTCCCCTGTGCTGGAATTAAAGGTGTGTGCTACCACTCTGGACACAGTTAGTTATGTTTTATGGAATCATTTTTCTAAGTATTCATTACAGAATATTATTTCAGTTAATATCAGAATGTACCTTAAAGGTAGCAAAATCAGACTGAAGCGATGACTCAACAGTTAAGAACATTTTCTGTTCTTCTGGTGGACCTGAGTTCAATTCCTAGCACCAGCAAAGTGGCTAAAAACTGTTCCAAACTCCAGTTCTGGGGATTCAACTCCTTCTTCTGACCACTGAAAGCTTTGCATGACCAGGTACACTTATACCCATGTGGACAAAACATTGATACATGTATTGTGGAAATAACAAATAATGTATTTTTAAAAGAAGCAGAAGCATTTACCAACTCACCTAAAGGGAAATTAAGTATTGTATAACCATATTTTGATATCTAAATCACCATGAGCCTAGGAAATTCTGCAAACACCAAATCCATGCGTACATGCTGAAGGCTTCCTTGTAAAACAGAATTGTATTTTCATATAAGCTGCACATAAGCATATTAGTTCTTTTGAATCACTTCAAGGTTACTTACAATAATTATACAATTTAAATAGCTGAGTGTATTGTCTGGGTATAATGACAAAAACCATCCATGTGTATAATACATACAGGTTTTTATTCATGAATGTTTTCAACCATGATTGATCGAGTCTGTGAATGTGAAAGAATCAGATACAAATAGCTGACTAGATATGAGTTAGAGTTACAATTTCAGAATCTGTTCAAGGAATTATGTATTCAAATATATATTATTTATATAATTAAATTATTTATCTCTAAATTATAGCATATATTTGAGCTTTTGACACCTTGTTTCAAAAGTGTTAAATCATTTACAAAGAACTTTCAGTATTATATTTTTTGAGTAATCGAATGCTTTGAGTCATTTTATGTAGTATATAAAATGTATCTGTTTTGTGAAATACAGATAGTATTTCTGCTCATATGTAACAGAATTAAATAGGTAATTGCTTTATTTATATTCATTTATTCACCCTGTCTGTCTCAATTTTTATAGCATCCTTTAAGTCCATCTCTCCTCCATGCCAGGATGTTGATAGGCCCAATATTGTTATCACAGCTGCTGATAACATAAAAATTCCATGGTAATTCCATGCCTTAGTGTTCACAACAATACATCCTATATTCTGATTCTTGTATTCTTACGTCTTCTCTTACATGATGTACTCTGAGCCATGGAAGGGTAGAAATAAATGTGTCATTAATGGCCAAATATTAAACAGTCACCGTTTTTTCAAAGCCAATTGTTATTGAAACTTTGTGCATGTCATACAAAATTTCCAATCAAATCTAGACCTGTGCCCCCTTCCTTGCCCCCCACCCCACCAGAGCTCATGCATTCTTCCAAACATGTTTTTCATCTTTTTCACAGTCTCTTTTAAAATTTTCGATGCAGAAATTTAAACAGTCACTTTTTCTTAACACTGATCACTGGAAAACTAAAGCTTCTCTGACCAAAGCTGTCAACATCACAACTAAACTATGGAGAGAAATATAAATATTTTAGAAGCCATTTGGTTGTCAGTTCATTTCCATTATGTAAAACAACACCTGCAGCTTTCATAGTGGGGGTTGAAGCTTCCCAAGTCGTGGGCTTTTGAGTAGAGTTACAGAAGAGCAGCTCTCAATGCCACTCAGAAACCTGTTAGTTTACAGCCACAACAGAATTTCTACTATTGCACCATGGGCGCATCTTGACTGGAAGGTTAATATTGTAGAATACAGAGCCTTCAACACAAAACATTGATGACAATACACCCTCAGCAACTTGTATAAAACCTGATCTCCCTGAAGACTACCTGTCATATTTTTGGAGGACACTATGGAAGTGTTAATGGAGAAGAAGAATTGATGGTCAAAACCCAGATTTAAGTCCTAATGACCACAACAATGACTGGCACAGCACACCATATTGGGTCAGCAATGGCACTTTATCTTGAGGGTAAACAACAGCTACCTAATTGGAGATAAAGCCTACTCAATGAGAGGGAAGTCATGTGGTATTTTAAACATGGCAAAATATGCAGCTTGAGAAATCATAGATCTGAGAGAAAACTTCAAGGCTGTCACATTTGTCTAGGAATGTGACAGCCTTGAAGTTTGAGAGGTAGCCTAGTGGGGTTAAGAACACCGACTGCTTTTGCAGAGGACCTGGGTTCGATCCCCAGCACCCACATGTTGGCTGAGAACTGTCTGTAACTCCAATTCCAGGAGAACTCTAGTTCCAGGGGAATCCGAGACCCTCTTCTGACCTCTGCGGCATTGCACGACATGGGTGCACAAACCTACAAGCAGACAGTATAAAAATAAAAAAAAAAGATTCACAAAGTTTTTTCTCCTCATTAGAGTTTGATCTGAAGGGAAACTATGAGATTAGGAGCCTGTTTATAAGATTGTAATTTTTTGGAGAATTATCAATACCTACATGATCTGCAATAAGGAAAATATCAAATCCAGGTTCAATAAAAGACTGATATTTAATTATACAGAATGTGAAAAACACTTCTAAAATCTTAAATGCACACATACAGATATGTTCAGAGTACCTCTATTCATAAGCTTTCATCAAATCTGAAATAACCAAAGTGTCATTCAACATAACAATGGATAAATAAGGACTGTCATACCCATAAAGCAAAATATAATTCACCACAAAATAGATGAGCTATCAAACCATTAGAAGAAATTTAAATACATAGTGCTGTATAAGTCATTGGGAAAAAAATGCATAGTATTATATGTATCTTAATGCATACAAACACACACACATACACACACAGGAAGTTCCTCAAATCTAAAAATGGAGGTGCTAAAGAGAATGATCCGTGGTTGAGAGCACTGACTGTTCCATGCATAAGACCCAGGCTTGAATCCCAGCACACACATGTTGGCTAACAACAGTGTAACTCCAGTTCCAGGAAATCTGATGGCCTCATCTGTCCTCAGCAGGCACTATGTGACACACATGCATGTATATAACACTCCTACACATAAAATAAAATAAAACACACAAAACCAAACTACATATTCTCTTCTTAAATTGATCCAGGTTATATACTCAAAAGAATGTAATTTAATATAATGTGAAGAAACTTGAGCATCCAAGTTTATAGCTGCCCTGTTCACAACACGCCAGATACAGAATGAGAACATATGCCTAACCACACATGAATAGATAAAGAAATTTGGTATCTATCTACACAACAGAGCCCTCTTCAATTGTAAAGCAGTGAAATTATATCAATTTGTAAGAAAATGGACAGAACTGGAGCATAATATATAAAGCATAATAGGAGGCTCATAACTATCAGGTTATCTCTCTAACGAGGAGTAGACTTTTAAATGTGGTGTGTGTGTGTGTGTGTGAGTGTGTGTAAAGATATGAGAAAGTAAAAAATTCAGTAAAAAGGGCTAAATAAGATTGGGAAAAATGCAGATTTGGAGAAGAGCACAAAACTTTATACGTTTCAGTCATCCGTGGAATCTAGATTAAAGTATGCATATGTGTGCACATGTCTGATGCATGTGTTTGTGTATGATATCATAAAGAAGTAGAAGTGGGAATCCAGAGACATGGAAAGCACCAATGATAGTAGGAAAGGAAGTAGAGTGAGTAGGTTAAAAATGAAAATCGTGCATGATATATGTATTAAAATATAACAAAACTCATTTTGTATACTAAATAAATATTAAAATACCACATACTCCCATTGACTGAGCATTAAGTCCAATTAAGTAGCTGTTGATTACCCTAAGGTAAAAGTGCTGATACTGCTCCAATACAGTTTGGTGTCCCAGTCATAGTTGTGGTTTTGAGGCCTTAAGGCTGGGGTTAGACCATCTACTGATGTTCGCCCTCAGCAGCTTGCATAGTGTCCTCCAGAACTCTGTGAGAACTAATTTTCATGGTGGTGGCTTTTAGATCTGTGGCAATGATTACTTCAAAGTGATGGAGAGCTGATATTCTTTAAGGGAGAGACTCTAGACAAGCTGACTAGACCCCAGTAGATGACCTTGCATGGATAGGCAGCTGGGTACACTAATGAATTGACAGGGCTTAACATATATGACAGAATACATGAAATCCTGGGGAGGTCTCTTTGTGGTGTGTGGATTGGGGAAGAGGTAGAAACATAATTAAGATGATTTGTATGAAATGTAGAAAATTCAATAAACATGCACAAAAGGTAAAATAAAATAAAATAAAATACCACATGATGTTATATGAATTACATGCTGTGCTGGATAGCTTTAGTGTCAACTTGACACACCTGGATTGAGGGAGCCTCAGTTGGGGAATTGGCTCCATTGGATTGGCCTGTGGCCACATCTGTGGAGTATTGTCTTGATGGTTGAGCAGTTTGGGAGGGCCCGGCCCACAATGAATGGTGCCACCCTGGGCAGGTTGTTGTGTATTATATAAGAATGCAGGCTGGGCATGAGCCAGGGGAGCAAGCCAGTGAACAGCGTTCCTCCATGGCCTGTGCTTCAGCTCCTGCCTCCAGGCTCCTGCCCTGAGTTCTTGCCTTGGGCTCCCTGAGTGAGAACTGTGACCCAGGAGATGTAAGCTGAATAAACCCTTTCCTCCCCAAGTTGGTGTCGGTCAGAGTGTTTTGTCACAGCAATGGAAGACAGACTAGGATAGAAATTGGTACCAGAAAGTAGGGCATTGCCGTGACAGACCTGACCTTGGTGTTTTGGGAAGGATTATGGAGGCATTTGGAACTTTGGGCTGGGAAGATCATTGAATACCTACAGATCATTGCTGTGGAGCCTGGAGCAGTTTTACTGAAGGAGTTGTAGAAGATGGAGGCCTGGCTTGTGAAGTTTCTAGTTTCAAAGGGGAGCAGAGATCATCAGGACTGTGTAATCTGTGGGTTCTGGTCAGCTGGGGCTGAAGAATCAGCTGTAAGTAACAAGAGACCAGAACCTGAAGTGGAATCTTTGTTGTACTGGGGCAATTGATGCTGGTTAGCTGGGGCTGAAAAACCAGCTGTAAGTAACAAGAGACCAGCATCACTGTGGTGAAATCTTCTGGGAAGAATTTCTTCAGGGTAAGCACACAGAAGCTATGATCCGGAAAGGGCCTGAACCTCCATCTCAAGCCAGAAGCAGGACTTGGTAGTGTGTAAGAGTCTCCTATATGGTTCCAGTGTTGAAATTTGAGGGGGTCACAGAGAGCAGCCGAGGCTTGGCGCTGTGAGAGGTCAGGAAAGACCATTGGTGGAAGTGCACCTCGGTTGCAGTGAAGACCCCAGGATTGCAGGGGTCATGGAGAGAAGCTGAGGCTTTGCACCAGGAGAGGTCAGAAGAGACCATTGGTGAAGGTGCTGCCTCAGTTTCAGTGGTGACCCCAGCTTTTTGGAGATGCCAGGACCATGGGATGACCACCAAGAGCAGTGGCAGGTGTGGAATAGAGTCGGCCTGGGTCTGCGAGATGAGCTATGTGTGCTAGGGATGGCCGAGTAGGAGAAGGGGAGCTGCCGAGACCCTTTGGAGCCTAGAAGATCGTGAACGAATCCCAGGTGTCCAGCCTTGAGCTACTTTGCTGGACTTAGGTTTTGTTTGAGAGTGCTTGATTCTTTCCTTTGAAATAAGACAGTACTTGTTTTGGATTTTACAGCAGCCCACAGTTAAGAGACTTTTAATGGACTGTGAACTTTTAAGTGTTTGAACATTTTAAGGACTGTGGGATTTTTAAGGTTGTATGTCTTAGGTTGTGATTAATGTTAACATACTTGGGGATAAGAACTGGAAAGGTGGTGGTTTAATAGTGATGTGTTTTGTGTGTCAAGTTGACAAGGGGTCAATTGTGCTGGATAGCTTTAGTGTCAACTTGACACACCTCAGTTGGGGAGTTGGCTCCATTGGATTGGCCTGTGGCCACATCTGTGGAGTATTGTCTTGATGGTCGAGCAGTGTGGGAGGGCCCAGACCACAATGAGTAGTGCCTCCCTGGGCAGGTGGTTATGTATTATATAAGAAGGCAGGCTGGGCATGAGACAGGGGAGCAAGCCAGTGAACAGCATTCCTCCATGGCCTGTGCTTCAGCTCCTGCCTCCAGGTTCCTGCCCTGAGTTCTTGCCTTGTGCTCCCTGAGTGAGAACAGTGACCCAGGAGATGTAAGAGTGTTTTGTCACAGCAATGGAAGACAGACTAGGACACATGCACTATGAAACGTTGTGAAGATAGTAAAACTATAGAGACAAGAAATCAGTGTATGTTGGGGAGTAGCAGGAACAATGACACTGTAGAACACAGGATTTGAGGACATTTGCGCTGTTCTGTATGACATATGGATAATGTATCCACAACGTCTTATCTCTGGGTAAACCCACAGAATTAGACCATGTAAAACCTGAAACTCAGTGTGATTTATAGACTTCAGTTAATAGAATTTCACCAATATTTGTTCATCATTGTACAGCACCTATATACAAGTTGTTAGTATTTTGTAAATTTGAGGAAGGAGAAAAAAATAGGTAAGAACTGCTTTTTTGTTTAACTCTTCTATGAAATGTAAAACTTCTTTAAAAGTGTTAAATTTAAACATTTATATAAAGCTAAAATATGAAATAAATTATAAATTTAAGAGGTTTAAAATTAATACTTTGCACGATGAACTAAAAGTCCTGTGAAACCTCTGGGTGAGTTCTGTGCCCTTTGTGTGATATTTACCTTGTTATGTTTTGTGTTCTTTCAAAAGACTCTTTTCTAATTAAGTAAAAGGTCAAGTAGAATTCAATCCATATTTATTATTATTTTAAAGATTCTGTACTGGAAAAATCCTGTTACCCTGTTTTGTGCAGGTGCCCTTGTAGATGGTCTTTTATTTTTCTGTTTTACTCAACAAAATCTCTGCATCTGTTCCACTATTTAGGCTGATTTGCGGGTTTAGAGAGTTGGCAAAGATCAGGTCCCTATGTCTAGTATGCTCTAATAAAGGGAACTAAGTCAATCTGACACAAGAAGGGGGGGGAGAAGTGGAGATGAATTTTAGACTAAACACAAGTGAACTATCTTATTACAGTTTTCACAGTAAGAAAACTAGATTCAATTTCTTTTGTTTATATTAAAAAGGTCATATTAAGTAGGATTCTCATTTACAAAAAAGAAGATATTTGGAATTAGCATATTAATTATATTCAAAGACCTGCTTAAACACCCCAGTAAGATTTTAATAATAAATGTAATTATAAATGTTCATTTGTATAACTTACAATTTTTCTCTCTAAATATTAATAAAAATGCAACAGCAAAAAAAATATGCAAACTCCATGCTATTTGAAGGCCACGGAGCTTAGTGAAGGGTATTGACTTGGCACTCTGACAAACAGTTTTCTAAAATTTGGAAAGCCACTAATGAGAACTGAGACATTGTAAAGGTCAATTAAGATTTGAGAATCCTGGCCTCCTCACCTTATCCTCCCCAAAGGAGACAGTAGAGGCAGTTGATGCCCTTGATCATTGCTAGCTCCCCTGTGCTACTAATGCCATCACTCTCGAGGCTGAAAATGTATGTGTGTTTTAATTACAAACATATTTCAACAAGACTTATTTTACCAAAAATAAATAGAATTCACAGTAAGCAAAAATACTTTCTTAAATATTATCAAATATAGCAAAAATGAATACTTATTTATAAATTATCAACTTTAATAATAATCTTATATGTCCTATCTTAGAAATTCATGTTGATTTTCAAATTAACATTGAACTATCAGCTCTTTTTTTTTTTTTTCAGCCAGCTGTGCAGTTTGATGCCAGTCAGTGGGATGGAAGGAATTTTAAAGTATTCAACCTGGCAAAATAAAAACAGACTGTTACACGATACTTGACAGAGATACAAACCAAGTAAGTTTCAGCAATTTCATACTTGCTACATTCCTATCTCTTCTGCTGCTCTAAGCATGTAAAATTGAAACAAGAAAGGTTCAATAATTTCAAGACATTTAAGTCAGTATATTTACACCTCGAGGAACCTGAAAATCACTGACAAAGCTTAATTATTCTGTTTATGTAACTCCTTGTATTTTTACTGATTCTAAAAAGTTTTTTTTTTTTTCTTGAAAGATCTTCTGGTCATTCTGCATCCTGGGCTATAGCATGTGTGCAATGCTATTGTATTGTGATATCTGTCTCTCATCCTGTTCATTTTACAAATGAGGCAACAGAGTTTTTGGTGCATTTGGGCATTTTTTTTATCATACTCCCAAACATCTACATGTTAGTGTTTTTATTTGAGTTGGTGCTACTGAGCTCTTGAGTCATGCTTTAACTGATTACTTTAATTTAGTTTACTAATTTAGAATCCTTTTAGAATGGTCCCAGAGAAGATCTCATGTGACGGTTCACATAAGGAAATTCTGCTGAAACTCATTGCTTTTGATTCAATTTCTGGCTCTGCAGATGAAAAATGATTTGTGGACAGATACCAAGATTAGTATTTTTGTGGCTCTTGCTGCATTGCACACAGCCTGCTGTTCATTAGTCAACATTCAGCCTGGTGGAAGGAACTGGCAGAATGTGAAAGAATACATGTTGGCAGGGCTGTAAGTATCTAAGAATGATCTAGTCTGTATGCTATCTGATTGGACCAAGGGATCAATCTGAGAAACATGCCAACACATTTTGGCTCTCTTTAAGGAAACCTGTCCAAATTTAGCCCAGGCTCAGAGAGTGTTGTCATTAAGTGACCACAGTAACATTTACTATTTCCTAAGGTCAAATCCCAAAGCAGAGAGAAGATAATTGGAGACTGAACTTTATAATTAAAACATTTATAATTTTAAGCACAACTATGATTCTGAATCTATCAGAAATTCAAGAGTCCAATATTTGTTTACTTTGCTGTGTCTCTTCTTCTCATCTGGTTCACATTAATTTGATATTTATGCTGACAGAATATTACCATTCAGTCACCTTGTGTTCAAACATTTATTTTTTTTAATTTTTATTTAATTTATTTTTGTATGTGTATGAATGTACTCTCTGCATGTAGGTTTGTACACCCATGTTGTGCAATGCCACAGAGGTCAGAAGAGGGTCTCGAATTCCCCTGGAACTGGAGTTCTCCTGGAATTGGAGTTACAGATGGTTCCTAGCCACCATGTGGGTGCTGGGGATCGAACCCGGCTCATCGGCAAGAGCAGTCAGTGCTCTTAACTGCTAGGCTATCTCTCCAGCCCCGTGTTCAATCATTTATAAAGATCACTGCATCCACATAATATTAAACTTTGGAGTGTCACAAATTATTTTCTTTTCTGTCCACCATTTGGGGTGCTTTATAGATAAAAGTATCTATCATAGAGAAAAATAAGAGTTGTGTAAAACTCCTAAAAATTCCTAGAAAAAAACTGGTGTGTTCTTTAAAATATAAACATGATGGTACATGCCTAGGAGTGGTATGGCTGGGTCGGGTGGCAAGTTCATTCCAAGTCTTCCAAGGGTTCTCCACACTGCTTTCCATAGTGGCTGCATGAGTTTACATTTCCATCAGCAGTGGATGAGTGTTCCGCTTTCCCCACCACCTCTCCAGCACTTGATGCCATTTGTTTTCTTGATCCTAGCCAGTCTTATTGGAGTAAGATGATATCTTAAAGTGGTTTTTATTTGCATTTCCTTAACGATTAGTGATGTTGAACACTTCTTGAGGTGTTTCTAAGCCATCTCTGACTCCTCACTTGTGAAGTCTCTGTTCAATTCTTTGCTCCATCTACTGAGTGGGTCATTTGTTTTCTTTCTTCTTTGTTTCTTGGAATGAACTTGCCACCCAACCCAGCCATACCACTCCTAGGCATGTACCCCCAAGACTCACCCCACCGCAGAGATACATGCACGGCCATGTTTATTTCAGCTCTCTTCACAATAGCAAAGAGCTGGAACCAACCCAAATGCCCCTCAACTGATGAGTGGATAGAGAAAATGTGGTACATCTACACAATGGAGTTCTATGCAGCAGTAAAGAAAGACGACATCATGAGCTTTGCAGGAAAATGGCTGGAGCTAGAGGACATCATGCTGAGTGAAGTAACACAGTCCCAGAAAAACAAACGACGAATGGTATCCCTCATCTGTGGATGCTAGTGCCAATTACCCAGTTGTAAGTATTTCCTGTGCACTGGCCCCTTGAGCTTTTGTCCAAAGCAGTTGGATGATACATATTGGAAACAACAAACAACAACAACAACAAACAGACAACAACAACAGAAAGGACTGCATCAAAGAAACTGACTGAAACAGTGAAATTCTACTACAACAGTCAACTTCCCCATGGAGAATATTGAGAAAGACTGAGAAAGAGTTGAATAGCATGTTTGGCAGAATGCATGAGCTCTGGAGGGGTTGGGGGATGGGGGGGACACGGGTCTAGATATGATAAAAAAAATTATATGGAAACACCATGTATCCTGTAGACAGAGTCTGGGCAAAACTGGATACTTGTTTAACTCACATCAATTAAATATTCACCAATCGAATATATACCCGTGTCCCTCTCCCACCCCTCCCACCCTTAAAAGTTGCTGTTGTCCACATTAGCTTTAATTTAAAAACTGTATAACAATTACTTTGGGATTTTGGTATAAAACAAATGTTCTCTATAATTTTTGCTGTCATTATAGTATCACCTTGGTAGCAAATCTCTTTCACCATAGGATGATTTAATTTAAAAATAAAGTTTGTTTCCCAAGTTAATCACATACAGTAACCCAAAACAGCATGGGTGAACTTGATGAAATCTGTGCCTTGATTCCACCCTATAGGTATATATAATAGAACTGCTTTTTTGAGACTCATGGGTCAAAAATAAAAAAACCTAAAATAAAAAAAGAAAGAGGGATATAGATAGATACAAAATCTTTTTGTCAAAAAAACCTTGCAATCCAAATTCTAAAACTAACCTATGGGAAAGATTTGTATGTTTCAACAGGCCAGAGTATTCACCAACTTAATGGCTGAGAAAGAAAATGCAGCTTTTCAGTGAGTAGGATGTACCAGAAAAGTGCCAGCAGAAGGATTGACTCCTCTTGGGCATTGAAGGGAAGAAATACCTAGATTGCTGCAGACATCAGGCCCCCCTCTCTGGATCCTACTAGTAACAACGATTTTTAATGATTCCTAACAAAGCTTATCTTCTAGGTGCTGCAAAGTTTAATACAGAGACTTTCTTAACCCCCCCCCCATAGAGTAAGGAGAAATATGATGATGATGGTCGTTCTCCAGCTGTAGATTGGAGCCAGCTCTTATAGAGGTATTCTCTTGTAAAAATCAGTAAAACTGCCCTTCTTTAATTGACTAAGGACATAGGAACTGTGAAAAGGAGTTTATTCTCTATTCAGAACCAAATATAATGTTAAAGTCTCCTTAAGCTATGCACTTAAGCAAAATATATTAATACAGGAGCTCTGACATCAACAATGGATTATTCTACCAAGGAGATGTTGGCCAGGGGATCCAAACCCCCACAAAAGGTAAAGGCTCCTTGCCTGCAAACTGGGATATCTGCAGGAAGAGAGGCGATAAGGCCCTGCTGTTGAAGACCTGATATAAACATGGGAGAGATGTATGGAGACCACACTTGCAAGCATACGGATGGTCTCTGGAATGCCAGAGAGTGTTACCAAAGGCCACTAAACCAATAAAGCAAATATAAGTCTCCTTGAGTCAAGCAAGACTCCTCCATCAGCATCAGCTACACCTCACCTGCCTGGAAATACTCTGCAGAGTGCAGCCATAGTCTGTATATCCCAAATTTAATTGGCTATTAGCTCTCTCCTTGGAGGAATAACCCACGGCTGATGCCACAAGCTTGCATCCTCTAATGGTTGAGAAGTGTTATAAACCACATGAAGACCTGTCATACTTAACAGGAAGAAAATGTAATTCATGGATTAACATACCATCCAAACATCTGTGTCTATACCTAAGTAACCTACCATAACAATTAGTGATGTTTAAAATACCTATATATCTAATTGCACGTGTCTTCAGTAGTAGGATGAAGAGGCTATATATTATACTGTTTAAATACCTATATATCTAATTGCATGTGCTTCATTAGTAGGATCGAAAGGTTATGCCTGGACAAGCTGGCAGCCCATGAAAGAAAACAGCCAGAATTGACTAGAGACCAAGACAACAGCTCCAGAGAAAGTAGACTGTTTTGCTTCTCATCCACCTGTGCCCCTTTTCTAAGCCTAGGGAACAATCTGCGGAAGAGGGGGCATGGTAGAATGTAAGGGCTGCAATTGGGATGAATGGTGAAACTACAACAATATAGACTGGACACTCATTTGATCAACTTGATTCAACATACAAGCCCCCCCTGCTGGATGGTGGGACCCATGAGCTGTGTGGGTTTGGGCACAACTGCTCACAAATTGGCTTTACATGAAGGATGCTTGTACTCACAAATTATCACTTATTGTTAAAAAAAAATGAAAACAAAACAAAACAAAAAATCCCAGAAAGATGCAGAAAAGTTACGGCAGAATGCATGATCTGGGATGGGGGGGGAAGGGGATACATGCCTGAACTGTCTGTAACTCCAGTTCCAGAGGATCTGACACCCTTTTCTGACTGCTGTGGGCATTGAATGACATGGGTACACTAAAACACATTCAGGCAATATTCTCATTTACATATAATAAATAAAATATTATATGCTGAAGAAAAAATAAAAATATTATTTTAAATATGATAGGAGTATATAGACATAAATTGGTGAACACAATTACTATTGATTTCACTAACCAATGTGGTGATATTCTGTGTGTGTTTTGTCACATATGTAACTGTGTCACATGCATAATATGCATGCAGAAGTCAGAAGAGGTAGTAAGAGTCCCTGAAACTGGGTTTATGGGTTTTTCTTAGCCACATTGTGGATACTGGGACCTTAATGATCAGGGTTCATGATGGGAACACACTGGTACTCTTGATTCCTGCTCCATCTCTCCTGACCCCTAAACTTTATATTTTAAATTAATAATATTATATAGCTAAATGGTAACTGAAACTTATTTCAAAATGTTCTCAATACAAAGAGGAAAAATATAGAAAAGTTGATTTTGAGCTAGAGTTTAGAAAATTTATTGAAGATGTGATCATAGGGTTAGTAGAAAATTAGACTTAAATAGAAGTGGTTTTTAAATACTAGTACAGAAAATATTTCATAGCCTAGTGGTTCAATCATAAAGGAATATAAATTAAATACAAACTTGTTATAATTTAATTATACTCCTGCAAGTCTCCAACTCTAGACAAAGTGGTCTAAGGAGTCAATACTTAAGTAGAAGGAAGAATATGTTTTTCCAGGTAAAAGATTCCTGATAATTTATCCGATCCCAAGGAGACAATGGTAAACATATACATATAAACAATAATAAATGGACTAAAATGACTCAGTAGTTATGTATATAGATGCAAATATGTATATTTAGTCATAACACATATAATTAAAGAAGTCACACATTATGCTTTTGTGCACTGTATTTTGAGCAGAACTGGGCAACTTACAGTTCTTCAGCATGTTTACGTTAGCATGATTAAAGTTTACTTTTAAAAATGTTAAAAAAAAAGGGGGGGGCTGGAGAGATGGCCTAGCGGTTAGGAGCGCTGTCCGCTCTTGCAGAGGACCCGGGTTCGATCCCCAGCACCCACATGGCGGCCGAGAGCCGTCTGAAACTCCAATTCCAGGAGAACTCCAGTTCCAGTGAAATCCGGGACCCTCTTCTGACCTCCGCGGCATTGCATGACACG
The DNA here is from genome assembly GCA_009823505.1 of Rhizomys pruinosus. Lineage (NCBI taxonomy): Eukaryota > Metazoa > Chordata > Mammalia > Rodentia > Spalacidae > Rhizomys > Rhizomys pruinosus. The sequence goes on along the minus strand of VZQC01005485.1, from coordinate 3,694,759 downwards.
GGTGCACAGACTTGCATGCAAACAGTACATTCGTACACATATGGAAATAAATAAAATTAATAAAAAAAAATTAAAAAAAAATGTTAAAAAAAAAAAAAGAATCTTGGGGATACACTGATTCAGAGAGTCCATGGCAGAGCTCTCCACTCTTCACTGGTGGCTGTCCATCCCAGGCACTGACACTCACTTCACTCCCTGGATGGACAGGGTTCTGTGGTCCTGTGGTACACCCTTGTTCTTGCAGGCTGGAACCTCAAACAAGACCCCAGCAGCACTTGGGCAGCCTGACTCTCTGTGGGTTCTTCCCCAGGGTTCCACTCCACTTTTCCTTCCAGATTCTTTCTTGGCCACTGTGGACAGATTTCCCAACACTGGATAAGAAACCTAATGGAGTTTCAGATTGGATCATTGCCTGGAAACTTCTGCATGCTACTGAACCCCACCAGGGCTGCCATATCTGGGCGGCTGTCCGAATCAATCTGGAGACAGCCTCTCTGCCTTTGGAGTCCCGGCCGGCCCATAAATGCCCAGCTCCCTGCCCAGCGAGTGGCCCAGCACAGGGCCCAGAAACAGCGTTCAGCACACCAGTCTGATGTCTCCTGCCTCTTTCTTCGTCCTCGGTGGATTCTCTTGGTCCTGGTCTCCTTGCACATTGCCTTCCTGATGAGTGGTTCAAAGAACATAGAATCCCCTGGTTCACAATCTGTGCTGTGTGGACATGGTCTTCATTAGCCAACATGAGTATCGAACACCTGAATTCAGGACGTCCAAATGTCAAAGCCTTAATTCACAGATACATAAAATACCTTGTTAGTAATTTCCATTTGATCCCATGCTAAAATGATGCTGTTGTTTTGTTATATTGGATTAAATCAAATACATGATTAAAATCTATTTACATATTAAAAAAAAGAAGTCACAGAATAGAAGGGGGGTCTGGATGAAGGAGGAGATGTGAAGGAGTTAGAAATGATGTAAACAGGGTGATTATGTATGAAATTCATCAAGTTTTAAATGAAAAAAATAATGGCTGTACAGCACATATTATTTTTAAGCAGAAAAGAACTATTAGAGGCTGCGTTAAAGCAATTTTCCCAGCTACTCATATATAAGTAATTATATCTTCAATGATTAATTCAGTTAAAGAATAGACTATATCATTCATATATATATATATATATATATATATATATGTTAAATTTTAAACTGATATTCCAAATGAATATATTCATACCAAACAGTACAAATTACAACCTATAAGTGTGGTGTGCATAAATTCACAAGTATAGAAACACGCACACATATATGAACACATACATATATTTCTTGAGAAATATTCATACAGATTCAGCTACACAAGGGTGCTAAATGCAGAGAGAAAGGAGAGAGAAGAAGAGAGAAAGAACAGGAAAAAAAAAACAACTTATGGTGAAAAATAGACTCATTACAGGGGATTGACCCTGAAATGATTAAAGATGAACATCTTCATTGTTGATTGAATTTTGAAAAGGCATTTCATCATTGAAAGAGCAGGTGGATTCTGTGAGGCTCCAGATGGTCTTCAAGACAGCCTATTAAAACATACCTCAGAGATGTAATGTACCATAGAAAATAAACATATAGAAGTAAAATGAGACGAACAAAGACTGCACAGAATAGGTCAGTGCTTATTCTGAGCTTTTATTATAAACAGGTTTTTGCAAAGGTATAGAGCAAGTTTTTATGAATTACCTTACAGAGCAAAGCTCATGAGGAAAAACATTCAAAATCTCTCACAGTTCCTTCCTTCATTGCTCCTGTTCATGTTGTTTAGTTCTGACCCATGTACTCATTCTACTAAAGTTGGAAGGAACACATTATGCTGCCTAAGGATGGACAGTATCATCATTCTCAACAAATGGTTAGGAAAATGTTACAAATACTTGGTGAACCTTTCTGGGAATGAATTCTTTAACTGAAAAGAGTCTTTCAAAACAAAGTGTCAGTAAGATAACACACACACACACACACACACACACACACACACACACACACCCCAAAAGGACTTTCAGTACTTTCCTGGAATGTACTAATGAGTAAATATCCAGTCTGAATAATCTAATTGAGTAAATATCCAGTCCTAATACTCAATCTAATTCATTACTTATTTTAATATGTCTTTGTAGTCATCCCTTAATGTTATCCAATGTAGCTTTGAATTATTGTACCTATTTTGAATTGGTCAGATAAGATTAGTGCAGTTTTATCTATTATTCCACCTGCTCTCTTTCATTGACTATGTTATTGAATAAGTTGTGATTTTATATGCTAGGTCTTACTGTCTGTTTTAACTAGCTCCAAACTCTCTTAGTCCTAAAATTCTAAGAGAAATGAATATGTATATATGTATAAAAATATATAAATAAAATAAATAATATTTTACAAATAATTTCCTTTTATGACTAATTTTGAACCTATGCTTTATGACAGCTATCAGATAATATATAAGCGGTTTCTTCCTGCAATGGATGGCACTTAATGTACAAACTCACAAGTAAGGGATGGAGAGATTGCTCAGTGTTTAAGAGCCCTGGCTACTTTTGCAGAGGACCCAGGTTTGATACTCAAGCACCCACATGGTGGCTAATAACTATCTGTTTAACTGCAGTTCCAAGAGATCTGATGCCCTCTTCTGACATCTTTGGATATTGCATTACATGAGTGCCATTATGTACTTGCTGGCAATACACTTATATACATAAAACATCAATAAAATATATAAAATATATAAAAGAAGTTCACAACTGAACAAAGTGCAGAGTGTGCCAGTGGATCTCCTATCCACAAATCAGGCATTTCTATCACATCCTTCACCAAGGGCTCAATAATCATTTCTGAAGAGGGGGCAGATTGATTTGAAGAGCCAGAGTTTAGTGAGGACTGTTTTGAAAAAGTCTTCTGTAAATACCAAGAATTTGGCCCTCATGAATCCATTTCAGGTGTTGTTGCCTGGATAAGACTTACACAAAATCAATCCAGGCAATGTTTCAGGATGGAGGAGTGAGGGATTCTCATATCTCCATCCCTACCTGAGAAGCTTTTGATAGTGGGTGGAATTTGGGGAAAAGAGAGCCAGTTTTCTTTAAGGATGCAGTTGCTGGTATTTACACCAAGCTCCAAATATACACATATTTGGGAGGGACCGGATGGGTGATAGGTGGATATTTTGGAGTTACATATAATCAACATACATTATATGAATGTGTGAAATTACTTTTTATTTAAAAATGTTTTATTTTTTTGTTGGACTCCTTTGGAATTGAAGTTATGGATGATTGTTAACGAGGATATAGGTGTTGGGAATTGAACCCTCTGTAAGAGCATCCAGTACTCTTAAATACTGGGCCATTTCTGGATCTCTATGCATGAAATTCTTAAAGTATCATATTGTTTAAATATGTGAGTTAAAGTTCAATCAATACTATGAACTTATTTTTGCACTCTTATCAACTATACACACAAATATATATATTGAGTTAAGGGTCCTATTTGACTGTGGACTAATATTCTTTTTTTTTTTGTCTTTTAGAGACAGGGTCTCCCTGTAGCCCCAGCTGTCCTGGAATTCACTATAGACCAGGATGGCCTTGAACTTACAAAGATCCACCTGCCTCTGCCTCCCAAGAGCTAGGATTAAAGGCGTGCACAACCACGCCCGGCTTGGACTAATATTCTTTACTAAAATATAGTTAAAGGTTATGCTTAATTTTACCAATTATGAGAACTAATTTTTATTTAAATTGCTAGTAATTCTTTTTAACATGAGATAGTTGAATTATTGAAGATAGCATTATTCGTAATTAATCTCATCAATTGAAACAGAGGGAATCACAGAGCATGCACAAAATTCTCTAAAAATCATCTAGCAGCAAATAAAATGCAACCATCTATTATTTGTAATCAATTATTATTGACTAGATTGAATTTGGAAGAATTGGCTACTTTCAAAAGAATGGCACATTTGTGAATTAATATTGACTCAGCTAGGCTGAACTAGAAAACATCTTTTCTTCCAAGTCAGTAAGCTTCAGAGAAGACTATGGAGAGTATCAAATAAACCACACTGCCATCCTCCAACTAAACAAGAGGAATTATTTGTCCTTGGATGTACTTTGAGCTATGGGGAGAAAATGACAGAACTAAAAATTTTACATGGTTACTGAGTGCACCTTCCTTTGCTAGACACAGGAGCTCAGCACACCTTTTGATCTCCCATCACATCTTTATAAGGATTCTCTACTGCGGACATTTCACTGGCAGTCATTTTCTCCACCTCTAACTGCTTTTCCTTTTCAAAGTAAAAAAAAAAATAATTCCTCTTTCAACTTGCCAACAAGCAGCTAATCAAGGGAATTAACAACAAGCAAAATGGGAAAGAAGCCAATTGCATAAATCTCAGTGGCTATCCATCTCCTCTACCCAGTCCACACTAGTACTAAAAATAGTCTGTCCTTATGTTTCATCCAGGACCTCCCTTCACAGTTTCTATTGCAATGAACTATGGTAAAATTTTAAGTCTGAAGAGTTATTAAAACCTTAATGACCACATCAAATTCTGAGTAAAATTTAAGACACCATCCTACTTGAAATCAGTGATGTCAGTTGCAGGTGAAATTTGGGACATTGGGACACTTTAAGGCACAGCTTCCTGCAACAGCTTCAGAAATGAACTTTGGACAATGACTGCCAGAGTTGTTCAGAGGAAACTTAATGATATATAAAACTTACAACAAGGCTGGATATGCTCAGCTTAGAATCTTAGGATCATCAAAAACTCACCATACTGTGAAGCATGGTATAAAATCTAAGTGCAAGGAAACTTTTTTTCAGTAAGATTGCATACTTCCACAGGGAGATTGTAAAGAATAAATCAAATTGAGATTGTTTTTTAACCTTGGAGTTCTGTGGCTGGGCATATTGCCCACATTTTGAGCTGGTTCTATCAGATAAATTTTATAGTATTATTTCCTAGAAATCAAACCAGATCATATCTCTCCTTTCAAAATTTTCAGTCTTGTCACTTTATCTCTCATTTTCTTTTTGCTGCCAGAATTAATATCTCTTTAAAAGATTATGATATTCTGAATTATTATGAGGAAATTTTAAATGAGAGCACTATGAGTTGGACTGCCACTTTTTACTGTTAAACATGTAGGAAAGTTTTTAATGATTTTTTTTCAAAAACAGAAAAGAATGATGATGCAGTATGTTTTAAATTCCTCCTGTCACAGCTGATTTCAAGATGGTTTAGAATTAGAGGAAACTATGTTACTGAACAACACAATAAACCAACTGGACCTCACAGATATCTACAGAATATTCCACCCAAACACCAGAGAATATACTTTCTACTCAGTGCCCCATGGAACATTCTCCAAAATTGACCACATACTGGGGCACAAAAGAAACCTCAACAAATACAAAAGGATTGAAATTATTCCATGCATTCTATCAGACCAAAGTGCAATAATGCTCAATATTTAAACCAGGATAAGCTCCACTAACTATAAAAACACATGGAGACTAAACAACACAATACTGAACAATAAGTGGGTCAGAAGAAATAAAGAATGAAATAAAAGCATTCCTGGAACTAAACGAAAATGACAAAACCTGTGGGATACATTTAAAGTCCTAATGCTGTTTAAAATGAGAAACCCTCCAGATCCAAAGCCAAATACAAATTTTATTTAGAGGAAATATTCCCCTTTAATTACTAGCTTTAAATTTTACAGATTTTAACATAATGATGTGAATCTAGTGTAATTAGAACGCTATTACCTAAACTTTACTATGGGTATAACCCTGTCAGGAAATAAGTGCATTGTCTGTGCTTATTCATATCATGAAATAATAAGGAGAACCATGATAAGTTAAGATGAAGTCCTAAGAGAGATTAGGGGAAGTAGAATGTGATGGGATACAAATGACATGATCAAAGGAGAGGAGACCAGAAAAAAAATGGCAGAAATAATGAATTTTAGACATGATAGGGAAACTACACCAATGAAATATCCACAATACGGTAGCCTAAGGAGATCTGAATAATGACAAAACCAGTTGTTATGCCAAGGTAGATGGAGGGAATGTCAGAGGCCCACCTGAAGATGTAGAGCAATCAATGGATAATCAGTCATCTCTAGGAACAACTCCCTGAGAAGTTATCTAATTCCAAATGGACATCCAGATAACATTAAACACAAGAATACTCTGGCACCAAGTGGACTCATATAATATATACATTAGTGGGGGATTATACTCATATTTGAAATTTTCAATAATAATAAAATATCTTTTACAAATTTTCAAAAGAAACGATAATATATGCTAACTAGGGAGACAGCAATACCCAAAACTTGATTAAGAACTGTCCTCATATTATATTTCAAAACTGTATCCTAAAATGTCAAAGATAGGTTTTTCTCTCTCTCTCTTTTGTTCCCGTTTGATTTTATATTATTACAAAATATCCATCTATGCACCCCACACATGAATTAAAATTGCAAAATCTGAAAATAAAATATAGGTTAATTCCAAAGCACATTTAGAGATTCACATTTTAACAGTAATGTTGCATGCAGGTAAAAAAGAAGTATAACTTTACATTTTCTCTCTTTCTTTTTTAGAAAATAGGGAACTCAAATTTAAATTTCACATTAAATCTTATTGTTATCCTAAAAAAAATGTCAAAGATAGTAGTTGGAGAGATTGTATAGTTGGTAAAGTTCTTGTTCCTCAAGTGAGAAGACCTGTGTTTCCCTGAGGCTTGAGGCAAGTGAGTCTCATTTTATCAATGAGCTCTAGATTAAGTGAGATACCCTGTCTCAGAAAATAAGGTGGTATAAAGATGGAAAATGGGAGAATAGAATAAGCAACATTACATGGGATGGGAGTTGTTAGGGAGGGATAGAGGATTGAGTATATGGGGAAGAATAACTAACATTAAAGTTTTTAAAAAATGCACATGGAAACCTACTCTTCTGGAAGCTTCCTAACATATATAAGTAGACATATGTAAAAATAATTGAAAAGGAGTTATCCTGTATCAGAGGTACATTTCCTCTTCTAGACACCACAAGCTAGCAAATTAAAAGCCCAGTGCAGGGAATAGGTTACCACTTCCAGAGTTGCTGGCCAGTGGTGTTGCATAGACCTCCAAAGATTATTGCTTATTGTCATTTCTCTTGGTTATCCTCTTGCACTTCACATTAAGATCCTATTACTTACCTGAATACTTGAATCACAGAGCAAGAAGGAAGCTGGGACTGATCTTAAAGCTTCATCTCTACTGATAAGGCATATAGTGCTAGAATGTATGGTGCAAACTACTGGCAGAGAAAAGTCATCATCAACCTTACCTGGTACTAAACCCTGAGAGCTACAATAATGATTGATCTGTCATGGTTTGCCCAGTGTGGAATAGTGGGTGAGAATGTTATGGGATTAAACAATGACTTCATGGCTAGATTTAATACCTACTTCACAAGATGGAATCCATAACTGACCTAAGAATCTGTGGCAAGGTAAGTCGTAAACCCTAAGGGAGATCATATCAGTACTATTCTCAACAGAAATTATTTTATATGTAGAAAAGGAAATACCATTTTTCAACTAAAAAATATAATATGGAGAAAGATGTAGGTACACATCCAGTGTCAACAACACCTGGCTTATACAAACACTGAAAGAAAGTGTGAGAGAGATTTAAATAAATAAATAAATAAATAAATAAATAAATACTCAAAGAAAAATATCTGGAGTGATGGAACCAACCATAATCTCAGCATTTTGGAAACAGACAGGAGGCCAGCTTATCCTACAATGACATCCTATCTAAAAAAATAACAATAATTATTAAAAGAAAAAATCATAACATTAGATATAAAATGACCAAGTGTATATCTCTGGTCTTTGTTTCTTAAAAAAAAAAAAAAAAACAGATACCAGTTTATGAATTACTATGCTTATCATTGTCAGGGCCTTATCATTTACATACTGCAAAGGCACATTCTAGCACAGTGATTGGCTCCATTCTGTGAATTTTGTGCATGTCTCCTACAGGCATTGTGGGTACTGTAAGTGTGTTCATGATTACAATGGCCCTGTCATGTCCAGAATAACCTACTTGGTAGCAGTCTTCATAGGTTTCTGGCTCTTTCAAGCATTCTGTACCTTTTTCCAAGATGTTCCTATACCATAAGAGAAAGGGGTGATGCAGATGTCACTTTGAAACTTTCATCAATCACTAAATTTTCTAAGACACTGTGTAGCTATAATATAAATAAGACATCACTAAATAGAAATTTCGCTCTTTTGGAAATATTTATAGGCCTTCGTAATTTAGACAATTACACACATTATGTTAAAAGTTAAAAATTTAATAGATTAGCACTTGCAATTTATCTTATCTACATAATTTAAAATATAGAAACAGTATATTTGAATGTATTATATAAAGAACACAAAAAAACTTTTACATAGCAAATACTGAAATGATACCAAAGCATAAAAACAATTACTAGGAAGGAAAGATTTATTGTAGGGGATCAGGGAGATTAATAGCAGAAGGAGGTGGGTAAGTGTCAAGTAAAACTTAACTGAAATGAAGTCACCATAAGAATAACCCTGTTTGTTAAAATAATTAAAAATAACATTTTAGAAAGTGTGTTTGAATGTGAGTGGCATGTGTGGATAGAGAAAACTGATTCCAGAAGTCATACGCTATTACACGGAAATCCCAACGGCATGTATGTCCTAATCACCCTAATACTTATTGGTCAGAGAAGTACCCTGAATTCTATATAACAATATCAGCAATTGCCACTGCTATTGGAGGCCCACTAGAACTAGATGGTAAGACCCTATTGCTGAAAACAGTACTCACATGGAACAGAGAACACAGAAAAATCAAAATGGAGCAGAGATGAAAGCTATTAGAAGAGAATTATGATCACCTGTTTCACCAAGCTAGGGATACTGCTTGCAGCACTACTGCCAAGCAAGATTACAGACTAGTAGCACAAATATTTTCAAGCCTAGTAACATAGACAGCTACCATTGCTTTGCTAAATGTTCATGAAGCCCCATACATTGCCATCTAAATAACTAGGCTTATGCACTCAGATTAGTATTTCTATTAACTTTAGCCAGAGACATATCATTCCCATTCCTCTGTAAGCAATGCTAATGAAATTAAATACTTTGAAAATAATGATATAATGGTAGAGGAGAAATAATTGTAAAGAAGAAGAAGACCAGCAAGACTAGGAAGGGGACAAAAGAAAGATAATGGGGACATATGTGATTAAAAATATTATATGTGACACATATGAAAACATCACAGTATAACTCATAATTCTCTTGATTGATCTATGCTCATAACACATTACATGCTGAAACTGGAAAATAAAAATGTAAATTCTTATTACATTCAGATTCCTTACAATAGAAATAATTTCTTTTTTTTTTTTTTTTTTTTATTTTTTGGTATTTTCAAGACGGGGTCTCCCTGTAGTCCCAGCTGTCCTGGAACTCACTCTGTAGACCAGGCTGGCCTTGAACTCACAGAGATCTGCCTGCCTCTGCCTCCTGAGTGCTAGGATTAAAGGCGCGTGCCACCAGCCCGGCTTAAACTTTTCTTTTTTTTTTTAGAATAGAAATAATTTCTTCCCCAATCTCTTACATTGCTTTTATTATTTTTATTTTATGTGTATCACTGTCTTCCCTACATTTATGTAGCTGCACCTGTGTTATGAGTGGCCTTGGAGGTCAGAAGAAGGTGTTACATTCTCTGGAGCTGGAGTTGTAAGATCGTAGTTAGCTGCCATGTGGATCCTGGATTCAACGCAGGTCACTTGCAAGAGCAGTCAGTGATCTTAACTGCTGAGCCCTCTCTACAGCCCCTTAGATCGTTTATTTTAAAGAAGAACCTAGGTATTTTACTAATGTACACCTCTGTATCATGGAGATCCTTTTATCTCTTTTGGGTTACACTTAATTCTCCATCAACTGTCTTACTCAGTATATACACAGCTTGCAACACTACTGACTAACAAAGCAAAATGTGCCCACTGGCTTAACAGTGGCACATATGCTATGATGGTAACCCACAACTGAGTAAAAAATATTGATCAATGTTCTCTAATAGCAGGCCAAGTAGCATCTTTGGGGCCATAGGCCTAACCAGCAAAGGGGAACCATTAATTATTTTTCCATTAATTAAGTATTCTGATCAAGAAATAATTTAAAATCAGAAATGTATATTCTATCTTAAAAGATTTTCCATCACCATTTCTTAGTAATTGTTTCTTATTAGAACTATTTGCTTAGTTTATGAATATTACTTCTACTCACTTTTTTCTCTAAGACATCTACTAAAGTTAACTAGAAATATTTAGTAAAGTATGAATCTTATCAGTACAATCATTATTTCATAATCATCATAAATAAAGTCCAAAATTCTTAACACATCCTGAAGATTCTTCACTGTCTGACTGAGGTGAAATGCCCCAGCCACATATAATCATGATTATTAGGGCATGTTTTATTCTTTATACTCATGCTTATTTACATAACATTTTCTTATTTGTTAATGTGTACAACAATATTGGTCTCAATTTTATTAATTATCTTACACAGACTTCTTTTTACCTTTAGATATACTTTCTTAAAGATTTATTTTTTATTTTTTTATTTATGTTTATGAGTGTACTGTCTGCATCCAGGTAGGTGCACCCATGTAGTGCAAGGCTGTGGAGATCAGGAGAGGGTGTCAGATTCCCCTGGAACTGGACTTAAAGATGGTTCTTAGCCACCATGTGGGTGTGGAGAAAGGAACCCGGGTCCTCTGTAAGAGCAGTTGGTGCCCTCAACTGCTGAGACATCTCTCCAGCCCCCTTATTTTTATTTTAATCATGCTCATGATTATGTGTGGGGGGGTGGGGTGGGGGAGTGTGAATGTGTGCCATGTCTGCATCAGATCCTAAAACTAGAATTACAGGTGATTGTGGGAGACCTAACATGGGTACTGAGAATCAAACTCTTATCCTCTTCTAGAGAAGTACATTTTCTCAAATGCTGAGTCATCTTTCCAGCCCATTAGATATCCTTTTTAAATGTATATGTTTATAATAGTACAAGACAATTATGTGTAATTTCTTACTTAGTAATTTTCTGTACTAAATTTTTGCCCAGTATTTTCTATGCTTGAACCAGATGACATGGGCATATAGTCTTAGTGTGAGCAGTTGTTTGAAAGCTATATTTTAAGAATATGAGAACCTTACTGCCCCTGCCCTTGGGAGTACATTTCACCTACAATATAACATAAGAGAACTAAAATCCATCTTTCAGTAGTCAAAGTACAGCTCAGTTCATGCTTCAATAGTAGCAGCCACACAAAGTTAACGATAGGCAAATATTCAATCATATTCAGACAAATAACATAAATGGTGATCTAAATGACTGTGGAGCAACACTTTCCTAGCCAGGTGCTTTTACCCTAAAACAAAGGCCTTCTGATGAAGATTTGCCAACAAATCACAGCATGTTTAAATAAGGCAGATGATAGTATTCCCCTAGAGAAAAACATATAATTAAAAATCACAATATTTATATATCTCACAAGGTTCAATTGTGTCATAAAAATTAAAATTTATTTTGAAGTTTTTTTAATATATATTTTGTATAAGATTATCAAATCTACATCCATGTTCAATTGATGCTGCAAAAGCCTTTGACAAAATCCAGCATCCCTTCATGCTTAAAGTCCTAGAGGGAACTGGATTGGAGGGATCATTTCTCAATGTAATCAAAGCCATATATAGGAAACCCACAGCCAATATCATCCTAAATGGGGAAATGACAGAAACATTCCCTTTAAAGGTAGGAACTTGGCAAGGCTGCCCCCGTCACCACTCTTCTTCAATAAAGTGCTTGAAACACTTGCTAGAGCAATAAGGCAAGAAAAGGAAATTAAAGGAGTACTAATTGGAAAAGAGGAAGTCAACCTATCCCTATTTGCTGATGATATAATTGTTTACTTAAGGGATGCTAAAATCTCCACCAGAAAACTCCTAGAAATGATTAACAGCTTCAGCAAAGTGGCAGGATACAAAATTAACCTTAAAAAATCAGTGTCCTTTCTTTACACCAATAACAAGCAACTGGAGAAGGAATTCAAGGAGACCCTCCCACTCACAATAGCCTCAAAAATAATAAAATACCTAGGAACAAACCTAACCAAAGACACTAAAGATCTCTACAATATTTTGATGTTTTTATTTACTTATTTTTTAATTTTATTTATTTTTGTATGTGTATGAATGTACTGTCTGCATGTAGGTTTTTGCACCCATGTCATGCAATGCCGCAGAGGTCAGAAGAGGGTCTCAGATTCCCCTGGAACTGGAGTTCTCCTGGAATTGGAGTTACAGACGGTTCTTAGCCGCCATGTGGGTGCTGGGGTTCTCTGCAAGAGCAGTCGGTGCTCTTAACCACTAGGCCATCTCTCCAGCCCCCTATTTTGATGTTTTTAAAACAAGAGAATAAAATAATAGATTACATTTTTATATCAAGTACATAAAATTATATGACAGAGGTATGAACATTTAAGTGCAGCTTCAGTTAAAATTTCAAAGAATATGTCAAATTTTGGCAAGACAAAAAATAATTTCAGACATTTGTTTACATTGTGTTCTTGAGATGCTTTATATAATATAATTCCAGAAAGTAAAAGTATTCTTCTGAAAAGAGGTCATTTCAAAATTTTGAAAACTGTTCAAAAATTATAGGGCGAAGAATTACATCTTAATATTTTATTTCCATTAGGGAAAGATGATAGAATTGAAATTTTTCTTCTGTTGGAAATTCTCAATTAATATTTTTTCTATGTCATATGACAAAACACCAGTAGGAGTTATAAAATAAGACACAATATCTAATCCTTCTCTGTACTGTTAATATAAACAACTGTTTCTCTTTAAATCGTCCCTAGAATTGACAGCATAGGAAAAAAAAAAAAGATAAAACCCACCCACCAGCATTTGCATGCAGAAGCAATGAGATGTTCTCTGTAACATTAAAATACTACTCTGTTCCATTCTTTGTCTTCAGTTGGGAAGAGAAAAGTAGCAAAGAAGTTAAGTTGCATATAAGTGTCAGAGTCCACAGGAAAATGCCAGTGGAATATGTATGCCTCTGATCATATATCAAATTCCGGAATGGTTTAATACCAATATGTGATTTTCAAGAAATCATTATTGAGCATTCATCCAAAGCATACATGATGCTACAATAATACATCTAATAAACTTAGATATATATTAACGATAATTATAACTTACAGTTAGTTTTTGTCTCAAAATATTTGAGAAGTATTTAAAAATGTTTATCAATTCTTTGAGACTATCATATTTTAATCATATTCTGCCCTTTCCCAACTCCTCCCAGATCCATTCTAACCTTCCTACACACAAATGACATAATCAAGCTCAAAGGGGAGAAAATCAGAACAAGTAAGGGGATGGACTCCCACCCTTATCCAAGGAGCTATTGCCTTTTGATAGCCACTGGGACAGGAGGAGTCAGTTGTCTGTAAGGACATTACCCTGGGTAGATCATCCAGGGGTATTTTGAAAAGGAAAGAATGTACCTCAAGAAGGACATTTTTAAATTCAACTTTAGTGACTTATAATTTTATTCAGTTTTATGGAAAAATAGTACTTTACATGACTGTTATTAAACTTAGTTTATTCTCTAATACTTTAATAATATGTTCTGAAAATGAAACACATCATTTTATTCATTCAAGTACATGATATCTGGAAATAAGGAGTGATAGTTATTACATTTGTTCATATTTTTTAAAGTGGATGTTTTCCTTCATGGATATGGGTCTTTAATTTTTGTTATTTTCCACCTGTAAGTCTTTTACATATTTTGTCATATTTGTTCCTAAATATTTCATATTTCATTGATATGGTTATAAAATACATTATCATTTTAAATTTAAGTTTTTATTAATATATGCAATTGCAATTAATTTTTCATGTTGAATATGTATCTTGAAAATATGGTAGTCAGTGTATTTCTTTAGAGTCCATCATTTTTTCCCAATTACACCTGTGTTTGAGTTCATTTTCTGTTTCCCTGCTAAAACACTGACTACAGGGAACTTGAAGAAGGAGAGGTTTTGTTTGGCTTACAGGTTACGGAGTGTGACCAAGGGATGCCAATGCCGGGGACTCAAGGCAAGAACCTGGAAACAGAGACCAGAGAGGACTGCCTCTACTTACTGGCTTGCTTCTCTGGTCTTCCTCAACTAGCTCTTATATAAAAACCAGGCTCAGCTCCCAGGGATGGCACCATCCTCAGTGTGTTCTCACTTATTACATCAATCAGCAATCAAGAAAATGCCTTGCAGCCAGATATGATGGCACATGCCTTTAAAGAAAAGATGCAGGACCCAAAGGCAGTGCAATATCTGTTAGACTGAGGCCAGCAAGGTCTGGATATTAAGTTCTAGGAGGAGTTCAAGAAGGGAGGAGGAAGAAGAAACTGCAACCTCACAAACACGCTTAATCTTACTTAGGAAGTTCCTTAGTTTAGGTTCCCTCCTCTGAGTTGATTCTGCTTTGTGTCCATTTGACCAAAAAAAAAAAAAAAAAAAAAATTACCCACCACAAGATGAATATTGCTTTGTTTCATTTATCTTAAATCATTTTTCTGCAAATGAAACAGTGTTTTCTTATAAAACTGTCTTATTTGTTTTGCTTCCTTATTGAACTCACTACAAACTTGAATGCAATACTGCACAAACTTAGAGGATGTGAGCTTCACCTTGTTCTTAATTGAAAAAATAACACACAGTTTTTCAGCATTATGATTTAGTTGTAGACTTTTAGTCTATTCTTTTTTAAATTTTATTTATTTATTTTTATGTGTATGAATGTACTGTGTGCATGTAGGTTTGTGCACCAGTGTTGTGCAATGCCGCGGAGGTCAGAAGAAGGCATTGGATTCCCCTAGAACTGGAGTTCTCCTGGATTTGGAGTTACAGACGGTTCTCAGCCACCATGTGGGTGCTGGGGATCGAACCCGGGTCTTCTGCAAGAGTGGTCGGCGCTCTTAACTGCTAAGCCATCTCTCTAGCTCCGACTTTTAGTCTTTTCTTATTGATGCATTCATACTCTTCTGTCGAGATAAACTTCACTATTAACACATCCTCTCTCACCTTAGCATACTGAATGTTTAACTGGCTTTAGCATACTAAATATTCTCCATATTTTATACAATCATCAATTTGTGTGATTTAATTTAAAGTGCAGTTGTATTTGGCTGTTTAAAAATCCTGTTCAGGTTGGGTGTGATGGAACACGCCTTTAATTCCAGAACTTGGGAGGCGGAGGCAGGGGAATCTCTGTGAATTCAAGGCCAGCCTTTTCTACATAGCGAGTTCCAGGACAGCTGGCTACATGGAGATCTTGACACCAAAAGACCAAAATAAAATAAAAGTCTCATCTTTTGTAAAATATAGTATTTTCTCTCTTTAGAGACTGAATGTGAATTTCAGTTATGTTTACTTGAACTACTGAGATAGTTTTGTGACAGTCTAACACCATGTTATGTGTATATTCAAGGCGTTATCTTTCTTATCATGTCCTCTTCGTGTTTTAGATTGACTGTTAGTTTTTAAAGATCATTCTTCTTCTGTCTTGAATAGTGCTTTAACATTTTATTAATTTAATGGTTGACCTTAAAATGATAACATATCTATAGACTACCTTCAAATGATTTAGTAAATCTTATTTAATATTAAAAGCTCTAAATCCTATACTTTCATGTTTTCTACTCCAACTCTTGTTACTATTGCCATATGTTTGATTTTTAATTTACAATAAAACTTCATAAACTACACAACATGGTCCTGTAATTTTTTTAATCACAGGAAGCTTTTCTGATTTAAATAAAAATATAATTTTCCATGTATTCAATAAATCTGCTGCTCTTAATTTTTTGAGTAGATAATTCTATTTCTTTCTGTCTCGATAATTCTTTTTAGAACTTCTTGTATAAAATACCTGTTGCTAATGAATGATTTCAACCATCATATGTTGAAAAAAATTATTTCATTGCCAATTTTAAAAAGAGCTTGATGGTTTATTGAATTCTAATGAGAATTTATCTCATTATAGTACAGTCAAGCTGCCATTCTCATCTTCTCACTTGTATCATGACTAATAAAAACATGCACAACCCCAATTCTTATCCCACAGTATACAGTACTTATCTTCTCTGATAACTATAATATTTCCCACTTATCACTTAATGGTTTAGAGAATTTGATTACAATGTGTCCTGTGCTGTGCCTTTCCTTATTTCTTTTCCTTAGAGTCCATTAAAATGTTTGAAGTTGTGAATTTAGAGTTATCAGAATTAAAATTGTCATAGAATTCATTTTTTCTTTATTTATTAGCTTATAAAGAATTACATTTCAGACCAAAAAAAAAAAAAAAAGGGTGGATCTCTGTGAGTTTAAGGCAAGCCTGGTCTACATAGTGAGTTCCAGGATAGCTGGAGCTACAGGGAGACCTTGTCTCAAAAAGATGAGAGAGAGAGAGAGAGAGAGAGAGAGAGAGAGAGAGAGAGAGAGAGAGAGAATTATATTTCATTATGCCATTTTTAAAATATTTTATTTATTATTTTTATTTAATGAGTATAGGTGTATTGACTGATTGTAGGTAGGTAGATGCAATCATGTCATACAATGCCCGTGGAGGTCACAAGAGGCCATCAGATTCCCAAGGAACTAGAGTTACAGAAAGAATTTTTTTTCTGTTTCTATCCTTCCTTATTCCACATCTTCTCTCCTCCCTCTCCTGTGCGTTTCTCATCCCACTGTCATCCTTTCACATGGTTTAAAACATTGTTCTTTCACCTCCCCCTTCTCAACACCTCTTGATCCCTGTGGTTGATTGAATGAGGATTGTCTCTCATAGCTCCAAGCACTTTGCCCCTACTTGATGGGGAAATTTGAGGAAGTTTATGCTGTATGGCCGTGCTGGAGGAGGCACTACACTAGTACGAAATTTGGGAGTTCACAGACTTGCTATTCACACTTTGTCTTTCTACTTCCCATGCCTGCTGGAAGATTTGAGGGCTCATCTTTCTGTTCCATTTGTCTTCTGTCATGCCAGTCCACTATGATGGACCCTTATCCCTGTGAAACTGTAATCTAAATGAACCATTCTTCTATGACTTACCTTGTTCATGGTGATTTGTCACAGCAACAGAAAAATAACAAATACAGAAATTAGTACTGAGATTGGACTGCAGTTATGAATAACATGCTGACCATGTTGGTTTGGGGAGGAATGTGGAAGACCAGAAATTTGAGCCAGAGAAGAGGTTGAAAGCTATAAACAGAACAGACTGGGCCATTCTTGCTTGAGCAAGAGACCTTGCTCAAAATATTCCATAGCAGGTCAGGAAACAAGGACTGAAACAGCAACTAGAATGTATTTACAAAGTTTCTGGTTACAGTCTCATATTGCTCTAAGAATTTTTCTTGAGGTTAATTGTAATTTAAAATTTCTGTTTATTTATTTTTATTTTATGTGTATAAGTGTTATGCCTACATGTGTGGTAAGTGTACCTATGATATGCAGTAAGTATCTGTGGAGGACAGAAGTTGGCAACATATTCCCTGGAACTGGACACTTGCGTGCTATAATGTGGGTAGGTGCTGTTGTTGGAACCCAAGTCTTCTCTGCAAGAACAGCCAGTCAGTCCTCTTAAGGGTTGAACCACCTCTCTAACATTGTTTCCTTGGTGGAAATAAAAGCTCAGGCCAGCATAGCATACAATATGTGGCATGATAATTAACTGTACACATCACGTAGATCTATAATGAAAAATAGCAGGTCAAGAAGAAAGAAATAAAAATACATAGTTTGGGACAGAAAAATATCAGTACAGAGCTTGTTGTTATAGCCAAGACACGTCCTAGAAGAAAGTATCTCCTTGACAAGGGGAGTAAAGCTGCTAGTGAGAGCCTGCTGCTCAACTGAACAAGGGTAAAATGACCCTGATGCCAACACTTGACCTCAGTAAATTTCCACATTATAAAGGAGAAAGCCTAAAATGTTTTCAACACCTAGAAAACCACAACATACAAACTGGTAATGAGGATAAAGGGTGCCAAGTCCCATCTGAAGCTGACAGTTCAATTTCGCAGTGTCCTTCATATGGTGCTGGCTTTAAAGGCATGAAAGACAGAAAGGTAAGAATAAGGCATTCATCAATATTTTGTCCACAGTTTCAGAGAACAGCTGCTACCAAGTTCGCCTGTAAGGAGAATGCACTAATGCATTTAAGAAGCTCTTAAATGTCATTGCGTGAAGTGGCTATGGTCACGCCTAGGCTATGGCTACTCAAGCTAATAACTTAGGCATGAGAAGTAAGACATCTGCCAAGAACTATCCATAGGGAGTGGAACTAGCCCAAGAAAGAGTCACATGTTATAGGCCACAAAGCTGGAAAGACAGAGGAAGCTAAAGTCTTTATAAATAAAGTCCAAGCCATTAGACATTGAGCTAAATAATTTGGTATTTCCATGCTATTTCAGTCTTAGTTTTTGTGGTATTTCCTAAGTAAGCCCCTATTCCTCATTTTTGGAATGGGAATGAGTAATCAATGCCAGGGTATTTAATTTGTATATAATTTGCTTTCTGATTTGTAGGGGTTTACCATTAAGAGAATGCTTTGGATCTCCAAAGAGGCTGTGGAATTCTGAATAGTATTGAGAAGGTGAAAGGCTGTGAAGACTTTTAAAGTTGAAGGAATGCATTTTCCTAATATTATAATATGTTCATGAGCCTATGGGAACCAGGGAGTGAAATGTGATGATCTGAATGAAGAAGCTCCCCATAGGCCTGAAGATTTTAGACACTCTGTCCCCACTTGATTGCACTGTTTGGGGAGCTTAATGGGGTATAGCTTTAGTGAAGGAAGCATGACACCGGTGTTGGGCTTTAAAAATTCGTAGTCTTGCCTATTTGCAGTTTGTCTCTCTCTTTCCTGCACTTGATTGAATACATGAGTACTAGCTGTCTGCTGCAGCTTCCTCCTGCCATGTTGCCCCTTCATGATTGACCTGGCAGTCAGTACCCATAAGCTAAATAAACTTTTCCTTCTATGGTGATCACAGTAACAGAAAAGTAACTAATACAATCTCCTTTCCTGGTTCTTATCTACTTCCATATCTATACCCATTCTCACAACCACTAATTTATATAGATACAAACACTAACATGTAGTAGAAACCTAAGAGAGAGAATGTGTGATTTCTATCTATCTATCTATCTATCTATCTATCTATCTATCTATCTATCTATATCTATCTATCTATCTATAATCTATCTATCTACCTATCATCTATCATCTATTTATCTATCATTTATCTATCTATCTATCTATCTATCTATCATCTATCTATTTATCTATACCATCTATCATCTATCAGCCATCTGTAATCTATCATTTATCATCAATGTATGCATGTATCTATATACCTATCATCTATCTAATCTGTGTATATATATTTAAAAATCAAGACTAAATTTCATCCAGATTATCATATGGTAGGTGACAAAAATACAGAATCATACTAAAACATGAGAAAACTAATCCAGTCATAGCATAACACATGTAAAACACCTGGGTTTCAACCTGCAGAAAAATGAAACTGGACCTTATTTCTTTCTCCACCAACCTAAGTTCCAAATTGTTCAAGAACCTCAATATAAGATCAGATATCCAGAAATTGATTGACAAAAAAAGAAAGGAATATAATTTAATTTGCAGGTGAAGGATAAGTAACCTAAGATGTAAGGCTAAAATTAAACAGAAAATTATCAAAAGAAGGAACTAAAATGTTAAATAGTTAAAATATTAAATGGTAAATAGTTAAAAATATTGTTCAACATCTGTATTTATCAACAAAATACAGATTACCCATCTCATTCCAGTCAAAATGGTCATTATCAATATGCAAATGACAACAAATGCTGTGTGGAAATCCATATGTGCTGTTGGTGGGAGTATAAACTAGTACAGCCACTTTTGAAAACTGTCAGCAGGCTTTTCAAAAATCTAGAAATAGAACTAGCTTATAACCCATCCATACTGCTGCTGGGCATATACTCAAACTTCCTATGAGGCAGGTGGATCTTCAAGGCCAGCCTGGTCTACAGAGGGAGTTCCAGGACAGCCAGAGCTACAGGGAGATCTTGTCTCAAAAAGACCAAAAAAATTGCTGTTCTATATACAATATCTAGGAAATGGAATCATCCTAGATACTTCATGAATGAATAACGAAATTATAGTACATGTGCACAACAGTGTTTTATTCAGCTGTTTGGAAAAATGAAATTTCTACATTAGAGCTGGAGAGATGGCCTAAGGGTTAAGTGTGCCAACTGCTCTTGCTGGGGACCCAAGTTCGATCTCCAGCGCCCACATGGCGGCTGAGAACTATCTTTAACTCCAGTTCCAGGGGAATCCGACACCCTCTTCTGACCTCAACGGCTTTGCGGGACACAGGTGCACAAAAC
The DNA here is from genome assembly GCA_009823505.1 of Rhizomys pruinosus. Lineage (NCBI taxonomy): Eukaryota > Metazoa > Chordata > Mammalia > Rodentia > Spalacidae > Rhizomys > Rhizomys pruinosus. The sequence goes on along the minus strand of VZQC01005485.1, from coordinate 3,674,108 downwards.
TACATGCAGACAGTACCTTCATACACATAAAAAAAAATAAAATTAAAAAAAGAAAAATGTTTTAAAAAATAAATTTGTAGGCTAATTGATGGAATTGTAAAAAAAAAATATATTATGTAGAGTCACCCAGTGCTGAAGAGATGAACACATGCTTTCTTCCATATGTGCATCCTAACTTAACTCCTTTGTCTTTTGTTTGTTATATTTTTATAAATTTTATTTATTTTGGTATGTTTATGAATGTACTGTCCGAATGTAGGTTTGTGCACCTGTGTAGTGCAATGCCTTGGAGGTCAGAAGAGGGTGTCGGAGTGTCGGATTCCCCTGGAACTGGAGTTAAAGACGGTTCTCAGCCGCCATGTAGGTGCTGGGGATTGAACCCGGGTCCTCTGCAAGAGCAGTTGGTGCTCTTAAACCCTAGGCCATCTCTCCAGCCCCACTCCTTTGTCTTTTGTAATTAACCTAGAGTGTATATAGAAGCCAGAAAACAAGAAAGGTGCTATTGTAGGGTGTATTAACTGAGGGGGTTCATTTAATATAGGTAAAATGAAAGTAGAATAGCAAAGAACTTGGGCAAGTAAGGAGGTGAGTGGGTGTTCTGGGGAAGGAGGAGGTGGAGGGGTATCCAAGTTTAAGAGTGTATGAAAACGTCTTATGGAATAGTAGAATACATGTGATATGAGGTAGGTGGTACTGGAGGTTAAAGTTTGAAGTGAGGGAATGCACAGGGAAATGAAGGTAAGATGGTAAGAGGTGGATTAAGTAAAACTAAGAATGTATGAAATAACCTTATGAAAACTCACAAGTTTGTAAGCTAATTATTATATTCAACAGAGTCTGTATATAGATGCCTGAATGAGTGGACAATACTGCTCTTAGAAGATGTATATCATTAAATGAAATCACAATCCTAGTAATTGTACATTTGAATACAGGATAGTGATACAGAGAATCCAAAGGCCTCCAAAGTATCACAAGCTGTTGCTATTGCTCTTGTTTGCCTACTGCAACTAAATGTCTTATCCTTATGCTGAAAGCACCACACACTATGGTTTCAAGTTCAATCTCAACTGACCAGAAAACTCTTTCTTGTTTGGATACCTTTCATATTGCCATAAGATGCTGTGGAGGCTTTGAGCAGAAAGTGCGATCAAATCATGCTATCCAGTACTGGACCCTGCATGCTTACAATACTAAACTATTGGGGAAGATGCGCCCAGTGATACAGTAGTAGCATCAATGCTATGGGACCAATCTTATTTGAAGTCTATACCACAGAAGGGAATTCATGATTCTGTAAACCTTGTTGAAATTTCATGACATAGGAGGTCATAAGCCCCACAGGCAATGTACTACTGCTCTTTTGCCAAGTAGTCATGCTGTTAAATAAACTTCTAAATATTTATGTGTATAACCATAAGTATGGCCTTTGTCAATCTTTGTTAGAGAAGCTGAGGAAGTAGTTAAATCAGAGACTGACAACAAGTCAAAGGGTTGAGAAAAAGTAATTTTAATGTTCAGCTCTAAATATGACCTCTATATCAACCACTTCTTCAAGATTCGAGAATTATCTCAGATAGAGATATTCAAAGAATTTAAGAGCTGGAAGAAGGAGGAATTCTGTTGGAGGGTCTCTTCCTAACATGACATATGTTGCATCCACAAATTCAGTAGTTGTGGTTACCTATACAAGCCCTGTGGAAGAAGAAGCTAGTCAAAATTCCATCATAGAGGGGCAAAGAATGCATGAGGCCTCACCACTAGCTGAGAATATATTAGGAGTTGATGGTAGGTGGGGAAGGGATAGTCATGTTTCTTTGTGTTTGTGGGCACTTTTCAGATGATGCCCATATTCCAGTGAATCCCACAGCCATGCAGGTATGGGCAGCACTAATTTAATACAATGGGGTGGTAAAACAAAATAAAAAACATGCATAAAGTTGAGGGAAGTGTGGGGAGATGCAAGGGGAAATGGAAGAGAAATATAGATGTAGATATGATTATATTACATTGTACACATGTATGAACTTTTCAAAAAATAAGGAAAATCCTATTTTAAAAATTCTGACTTTCAGAAGTAGAGTTTCTGTGAGTTCTGCAAATCAGTATTTTTACAATCTAGGTTATACTCACATACTATTGATTCGTGCAAAGTAAAATACATTGAATGTACCATAAATTAGTGAAGAATTATGTTTCTTAATAGCATGAAGTGCACCAAGATCATAGGGGATTGCCAATGTTCACATTACACAATTGAATTTCATCAGGCTTTCCTTTTAAAAATATTTTATTATTTTTTTTTATTTTATGTGTATGAGTGTTTGTAAGTGCACCCATGTCATGCAGAGGTCAGAAGACAGCATCAGATCTCCTGGAACTGCAGTTATAGACAGTTAGCCATGTGTTACTGGGACCAGAACCCATGTCCTCTGCAAGAGCATCTAGTACTCCTAACTTCCTGAACAACTTCCTGAACAGTTTTTCTTTCAAAATCCAAGTTCTTAATATCACCCAATATAACTATGACAAATATTAATTGTTCATCATAATTTATTAAGGATATGATCTATGCTTGAAATAAAATGATGAACCAGTATACATACTTTCTTCATTTGGAAATTTCAGATAGAGAGAAAATATAAAATCAACAAGATATTAACTTATGAGTTTCAATGATAATTGAAGAGTGCAACAGTTACTCTCTAAATGTAAGAGATATTGATTCACTTGTAGATGAAGAAATTCTTTTCTGAGAAATGTTATATTTGTGACATCTTAGTGATGAACATGATGGGTGAAACATTTGAGGAGCAAGAATAATTCTGTAGAAGAGGAAATTAGTTTGTGAGGCCAACCTCTGATCAGTTATGTAAAATAACCCTGGCTGGGCGTGGTGGCACTCACCTTTAATCCTAACACTTGGGAGGCAGAGGCAGGTGGATCTTTGTGAGTTCAAGGTCGGCCTGGTCTACAGAGTGAGTTCCAGGACAGCTATGGCTACAGGGAGACCCTGTCGCGAAAAGGAAAAAAAAAAAAAAAAAAAGAACCCTGGACCCTGGAAACCTGAGTGTGAACATCAGAGGCTGACTGCAGTCACAAGTTAGAAACAGATAGAGAGTGAACGGGTAGATGTCTTTTGTGTGGATACCAACGTGGATATTGTGATCAGTGTTTCATGATGCACATTATTATTAAGGAGCAGTGGAAGTCTTTGAAGGAAATCATAGAGCAAGGAATGTAGAAAATATCCATTCTTTATGGTTCATTTTCATTGATTTCAGTGTTGTAGAGGACTGGATTACATAATAGAAAACAAAGATTGAGGAGGTAACACAAATGAAGGTTGAGTTGAAAAAGATATCAACTTGGTCTGTTACATGAAGACCAAATATTTGAGGTGAAAATGTGTGGAACCAAAACTGGAGAATGTTTAATGAAAAATAGCTATTTGTTAAATAATGAAAATAATATAAAACATGTCGATAAATATGAATCTGGATTTTTTAATGTACACACTAATCCATGGAGGGATGAAGAAAGGAACTGAGCAAAATAGAAGGGCAGTTAGCTAAATTCTTTACATATTACACTTAAATTTTCTTTGTTTCATCTATGCTAGTTGTCAGGAGGATAGATGAGTATATGAGACAATAGTTAAAAGGAAGTTTATATTTAGAGATTCAAAACAGGAGTCAGTATCTCTGGAGAGCAGCTGAACACAGTTGCTTGCCTACACTCTACATATCTAGAATCAGAGAGAGAGAGCAAACAGGTTAAACATGGAATATTTTCTTCTATAAAAGATAATTATAAACTACAATAAAATATTGTTTTGGTCTTCTTTTATAATGTACATAATTTGGAAAACATACCAATTATGTGGAATTATATATTTTTGGCTAAGTATTGACATAAAAGTAGTGAATTCATGACTAATAGTAAATATCAATAGCCTACTATTTAAAACATTCTTGACACCATGATCAAGGTAGTAGAGGACAGAGAACTGTTTAGGATGGCATATATAGTGGGTGTTTTTGCACTACTAGATGATAAGATGATGAATTTAGGCAGTGAATTGTATTATCTCTATTCCCACTGCTTTTCCACTTAAAATCCATGATAATTTTATCTTCCAAAATTCTAAGATTATAGGAAGCTTTGCTATCAGTGCCCTATATCTGCTGTAGTAATGACATATTTAATCAATTAGGCTGTTCCTATAAGTGTTAAGCAATATCTCGAACTAATGCTAGGTCACATGAATAAAGAAATAAATAAAAACTGTGTAAAGAAAATATTAAAAAAGCAGCTCATCCTTGTTTTATAGGTAAAAACTAATTTTAAATAGAATTGATAAAACAAATTGTAAATATTAAGTACACTTCAGATGTTTTATTACTTAGTGACCCCTAAAAATAATGTGTAGGGCTTGGTTTGTACACTCACTGATAATTGTGAGTACTATATAGCTTTCCTGGATATTAGATCTACATTCCTGATTAGAGTGAATAAAATTTTGAATTTGAATAAAATTCCTATAAAATTTATTATCTTTGAAGTCTTATATCTCTTAGGAAAGGAGCCCTACCTTTGCCAGACATTAAAATATTGTATTTTAGCCAAGTGTGGCGGCACATGTCTTTAATCCCAGTATTCAGGAGGCAGAGCCAGGTAGATCTCTGTACAATCAAATTGAGTCTGTTTTATATGGTGACTGGGAGACCCTGTCTCAGGAAACAAAACAAAACAAAATGAAACAAAGCAAAGGCAAAATAAAAAACCCATTAAAAAACCTTCATCTTGCTAATGATTAAGTGCTGAGTTTACTGTGTTTTCCTTAGTCAGTAGCACTGTGCCCATGTTCTGTTAAAATATAAGAACACACACTCATACTTACCATATCTGAAAAGCTCTTGGTGGTAACCGTTTTTGTCCAGAAAGAAATTTGTATTTACCTAAGTGACTTCACTGGTAAGAATTTTAAAATGGTAACAGACTTCATTTTAAATAGTTGCAACATACAAAATATTTTCAAAAGTAAGTCTGATAAATTATTATTCCTAGATGAGTTCTTGTTATTAGTTTCATACTGTAAATTTAATTATGTTCTATTATTTCAGTTTTCTTTTAAGAATTTTAATTTTCCAACTTTATATTAAAATCTTGATAAACTGCAGATACCCAAACTGCTTCACTCATTCAAAATATTATGAAGGTTCTTTTTAAATAAGAGAAATGAGTATTCTGAAAAGGTCAAATCTTTCTAATTGGCTTGAAAATTTTAAAATATATTTGTAATTGTATAGAAATGTTATGGAGGCTGGAGAGATGGCCTAGCGGTTAAGAGCGCCAACTGCTCTTGCAGAGGACCCGGGTTCGATCCCCAGCACCCACATGGCGGCCGAAAACCATCTGAAACTCCAATTCCAGGAGAACTCCAGTTCCAGGGGAATCCAAGACCCTCTTCTGACCTTCGCGGCATTGCACGACACGGGTGCACAGACCTGCATGCAGACAGTACATTCTTACACATAGAAAATAAATAAAATTAAATAAAAAAAATTAAAAAAGAAATGTTATATAATATACTATTTTTCAAGAAGAATAATGGTTTCCCTCATTTGTGGATGCTAGTACCAAATCCCCCAATTGAAAGAAAAGCTGAGTAATGTTATTGTTATATTTCTTTCTATCTGAAAGCAACTGTGAGGTTAGAATGTGAATATCTTAATGAGCCCTAGAATTAACTTACTACCTACTTTCAGGCATGGTAATTAATGTACATGGATGGAAGGTATATGTATTCATATTTTGGAGTAATATAAAATTAAAAGAAAATCTAAACACCTGAACATAATAAAAAAAAATTTTCAATCAGATACTACTAAAAGTTCTAACTATGGCAAAAAAAAGGAAACTTTATTTTGGAAGGGGTTGTGGGGGGTATCTAGGAGAAGATGGAGGTGGTATATTTGATCTAAATATATGAAATTAGCAAATAATGAAAATTAGAAATAATGTTTCAGCAAATTGGTAGTTAATCTAGTTTATAAACAAAGTCTACTACTAAATGTTTACAAGAACTTTCATCTTCCACAAAGTTTTCTACTTGCCCATAATCTCAGCAAAATTTTTACAGAAAACATCAGGAGCACCCAGCAAATAGATACTTTTATACCTTCATAACATTAATATCAAACTATTATTAGTTTAATAAAATATAATACTTAATAGAATAATAGAAAGCTTACATCTAAATCTATATATAGAAAACTTTTCACCCATTTGAAAATTGGAAAGATAAATTTCTTCCTCAGGAAATTAATAACTTTAAATTATATCAAATATCTTTATCATTAGCACATGGTCAAATCTCTTACAATTCATATTATAAGATAAATAGTATTTTAAAAATAATGTTTGTATTTATAGGAGCACAATTTTAAAATAACAACAAATTATATAGACTGTGTGATTTATTTTTTCATACAATAAATTTCATAGAAAGCTGATTCTATTAAATGAAATCTGAAAACTTCCTTCTGTTTCTAATTTTCTCCTCAGAGAGAATTAGACATTTTAAACATGCTTATTATAGTTTTACAGCATTTCTTCTACAGTAATGTATTCTGATATCACATGAATTTAAATGTAAATCCTCTCATATTCTCATCTAAGCTCAAATGAATAATGATGTATTTAGAATAATAATGACTCAGTTCCCTAAAGTTATAAAATTCAGAATTTGATTCTGTTGCAAGGACTTTTCTACATCTCCAAAGTACCAGAACTCCACAGTGTGCCATGCTAGAAATGAACATTATCTTAGTACTTAGCATGCATAGTTCCAATGCTGAGTTTTAAAAAATCACAACTGAAAACAAAGGGCATTAGCAACAGTTTAAAGATTTACGTTGAAAAAGGCAAAAGTCAGCAGAAAGTACAATGACAAAAAGGAGGTTGTGATAGAGCCAGGCCACATGGGCAAGAGGGTGGAGCTATGATAAAATTGCTGTCTGCTTTTCTGTTTTCTACCTCATCATTCCTCAAACACGGATTCAAGCTTCATGGATTCTAGATAGTCATGCTGCCAGTACATGAAATACATTTTGATAAGTTCAAAGCCAATTTAACCTCACATGAGATTATGGCAAGATTTAAAATTTAATGACAGAAGGTGATAGAAGGACACTATATCCTAAAAAGTATGAGAATTATTCTTGCATATTTATTTGAAAGTCACAATTCTGAAAACTTGCTAAAAGAACAGTAATATGTAAGAACCAATAGAAATTAATGAACAAAAGTTGTAATGAGATTATTATCCCAACCCCAGGTAATAAAATCCCGGCTCGCATCTAGCTCAAATTTTCTTCCTGAAGCATTTTAAAGTTAGTAACTACCAGAGAAAAAGGGCGATGGGGTGATGAGTTGCTCTGAAATGTGCCGGCGGAAACTTACTGTACCTGTGTCCACATCCTTCACCTGTTGCCTGGATGGAGCTAGCTGGCTCCACTTGAAGCTCCTGCAGTACCAACCCTTTGTTGTGTGGTCCACGAAAGTCCATGCCTGTCACCACTTCCTCCTCTAGAGACTCCACATAGAAAAGAGTCCTAGCCGGCTGCTGGGTGCCCGGCCCAGGAGCCCCTTGCTGCAGCCTGGTGGCAACTGGTAGCAAGGTGCCATTCAGTGGATTGAAGGAAGAGGACGAAGAGGACGAGGAGGACGATGATGAAGAGGAGGAAGAAGAGGAAGGTTTCTTCCAGAAAGTGCTCAAACTGCCCCGCTCCTGACTTTTGAGCAGCCGACTCTGGCTGGGTCCCCAGTGCTCAAAGCTGCTGCCACCGTCCTGTTGTAGGCAGCTGCCCCCCGCTGGGCTGCCTGAGGATGGCGAGGGATGGCTGAAGAGTTTCCAGCGGAGTCGGAGGATGTGTTTCACATCGAAGTCTTTTCTCCCGGAGCCTGACATGCTTTATGCACGGAAGGCGATAGGACTGTAGCTTACGCACCAATAGCCTGGCCAGCAAACTGGGGAGGCCAGCAGCGTCTGGGGACAGTGGCGAATGAGGGATGCTCCCGGTGCACTCAGGGAACCAAATGTGGCCAGGCAGGCTGGCACACTAGCACTGAAAGCCCTTTGAAGAGCCTCGCGGCTCAGCCACAGTGGTTTTTCTAGAACCTGGGCTTGAGAAAACGACTTGTCTCGTTCAGAAGCATTGATGGGATACCACGGGCTGAGAATCCAGGATAAGCGCGGGGACTCCCGTGGTGACCGCCGGGAGGAAAGATCCTGAGGCAGGAGATGTGAGAAGGACAGAGGTCTGTGCACTCCAAAGCTCCAGCGGTAGTGGCAGCTGGATACACCTCACCGAGATAGACTCGTGGCTGAGGTGTAGCCTGAGAGCTGTTCCCAGCTCTTGTCCTTGCAGTTCAGAGTTCAGTGCATGAGTGCAGAGAAAGAGCCCCAAGTCGCGAATAAGTGCACCCCCAGCTTTCTCCGTGCACCTGCGCCCCTGTCCCTGGCCACTGGGAGAATGCCTCTTAGCTTGCCCAGTATCTGAGGGAAAGTCAAATGCTTTCTGAGATTCTAAAAATGGGTGATTTTATATAGTCAGTTTGTAAAAGAGAAAAATAAATATCTCAGAAAATACAGAGAGGCAAAGGAAAAGCCCGCCCAGGGATCTGTCAAGGTCCTCACAGTATGATTTTCTCTCTGCCTCAGCGCCTCCTCCTTCGCCGTCAGTGACGCAGATGTGCACTGGGGCCTATACTGAGAGATGGAGGGAGGGAGGGAAGGCTTCAATCTTCTTTATGCAAGTGAGTCTGATGCTCTTTTTGTCCCCTTGTGTAAGTCCTGTCACCTTTTTTCAACCTCTTTTCTCACTACATTACAGGGTAGCAATAAAAGTAAAGCAAACAAGCAAAATGCTTTAGCATCAGTAAATACCAAACATGAATCACGACAATGTAAACTTAATAGGCCGCCTTGGTTTGCAGGTTGCAGGTTAATGGCTTGAATTATTTAATAAGCTGCATCCTTTAACCTTTAGCCCTGGTTCCTCTGAAGTGAGATATAGCAAAAGCAGGGAAGCTGCCATCAAAGTGTGACGATGCCACCCTTCCCGTACCATCATTTTAATTCTGCTGTTAATACACTCAGACAATACTTCACCCCTGGGGACCAGTAGCACACAGTAGAAATTCGAAGATGGGCTGAACCAGGAGGGTTAGAGGGAAAGCTGTTCTCAGTGCAAAACAAGAATGGAATAAAATGACAGCAGAGCATTTCCAGAAATAACCTTCTAGAACATAAATCATGATATAAAATGCACAGAAGAGAATGAACAATAAACGAGCACACCCGGGGGCTACTATCCAGCAAATAGACGTTTGGAGATGCAAAATGTGTTTTCCCTTCATAACTGTATTCAAAAAGGTGAAGACTGCAGTACTTATAAAATAAACAAATAAAAGAATAACTTGAAAATGCCTTATCATTTTGCTAATGAGCCTTTAAAATAGAACCCAGTAATCTTTGCTTAAGACGAGGGACCAAGGAAGTAATGAGTTCCCTCATTCCACCAGGAAAGGTGGTGAAGGTTCTTGAAATTCACAGCTTCAGGTAAAGCCAGCAACCCATAGGAATTGCTAAGGTAGTTAGATTACTGTTCTGTTTTCCATTGTTGAGCAGCAAACTTAAGCAGAAATTAAAGTGAAATGTGAAAACTTTCTTAGGCAAAGTTGGGCATTTTAATGAAATAAGAAGTTAAGTTCACAAAGGCCTTGATTTCAAAGAAATAAAAAAAAAATCTCCATTGTGCATTTTAAATATTGATTAATGCCACAACAGCTGGACTGAAATCCCCTGTGCCTGGATTTTCTTCTCACTGTTCAGTGATAAAAAAAAAAAAAAAAAAAAAAAAAAAAAAATAGCAACAAAACCGATAGACATTCTAAAGCAAATAAAGGTGACAGTTCATTTTTATTCAAGAGTGGAATCAACTATATCATTTAGGAAGCAAACAATTATGTGAAACTAAACATTACAAACAAAGCAGATCAACTTGCCATGAGGAGAGGGCCTCATATGATTAACTTTTTGAATTCTATAAAATTTGAATTCTATAAAAATAACATTCCATGAATTTTCTACCATGATTTAAAAATTAAAATTATATACACAGTCAAGAATCATAAGTTTAATATACACCTATATTAATATAATATGTAATAGCAACATTTAAACATTAAAATGCTACAGATTTACCATACTATTATTATAGAGCCACAATCAAGCACAAGTAATTATCTATTAAATATGATTTAATATTTAAACTCATTTATATCAAAATTCAACACTATATATTATTTAGGTAGGCCCTATAAAATACAAACTTATACAGAGATAAATTTTAAGAACTGGAAGACAATTAGTAGAATTTCAAACAAAAGTAGTAATACAGAAATATAAAATTCATAAAAACACCATATACTATATATTAAAATAATTACACTTCTTTGGGAAGATATTTCAATGTAAATAATTTGAATTACCTAATGAAATAATAAAATGTACAAAATGAAGTTCTCATGAAAGAAGTTTCAAGTGAAATAACAGAGGTTTACCACTGTATTATCTTTGCTTTGTGCTATTTCAAGAAAGAAATCGTGAAGAAATATTGACTGGAAAAATGAAGGAAGATCTAAAGGAAGGAAAGAGAAGGATATACAAAGAAAGGGAAGAAGGAAGGAAGGAAGAAAAGAAGGGGGATGGGAGGAAGAGAAAAATGGCCCCGAAGAGGGAGGGAGGAAAGAAAAGAGGAAGAGGGGAGAAAAACAAAGGGAGAGAGAAATGAAGGGAGGAACAGGAATGGGGGAGGAGAAGAAATTGCTTTTATTTTGCCACAGTATATTATATAAGATCCTTGAAAAGATACATCTTGTAAAATGTTGCACTATTTATTTATCCAGTATTCAAAAGCTTTAAAAAATTAATTGTACTCTTACCACCCAGATCCATTGCCAGTAGTAGTAAAGATGAAAGACTGGTGCTCCCTGCAGCCTGCTGGGAGAGTTTACACAGGAAAATGGCTTAGCTTCTTCTCATTTATAATTGACTTTCATGTCAATTAAATTAAAATTTAAGATGAACAAGATTAAAGAGAAGAGAACATTGACGTATCAAGATCACATTTAGAACCTCAGCAATGGCACACATTGTTTAAAGATAAATTTAATTATTGTAACAATATTTTTTATTTAAGTTGAACTTTCGTTCAGTCTGTCATGCTCTGTCAATGAGTATCCATATACTCCCCATAGTTCCCACACAATCTAAAGCGAAAAAGTGGAAGTCAAAACAGAGACAACCGGCACAATGCTTCACTAATTGATACAACGCTCAGATACAAAATTGCTCACAGGATAATTAAGTTCCACACATTGTAAATATAACAACCTAAAAATTGTCTACAATACAAATGTTTACATTTTAAGCAAAATTGGATTTGTATCCAAGTAATTTCATGGCTGAAACTTCTCACTTTTCCTAATCATTTTGAGAACTCAAAAAAAAGTGTACTTATTTAATAATAGCGATTTTTATTCTCTTAGGTGTTTGTGACTTCCATTCTACAACATCTATAAAATTGTTTCTAAATAATAATATTCAAGACTAATAATTTAAAAGATGAGTATGCTCCAGTTTGAAAGATTTTGCTTTTTGATCGCTCGTATAGCTTATAAAAACGTAATCTTAATAAAATATACCTGTATTATAGAATAAATAAACTCTTAAATTTAGTGAATTCCACTTAAAATAAGTGTAAAATTCGGGATGTGTAAATTAAACAAGCATAATTGTATGATAGCCTTTTCTTCTCATATATGATTGAAAAATAATGCCAAATAGCACTAATCTAAATTATTCTATGTGTAATGTCAAAGGCTTAAAAGGCTTATAGACTTAAATTTTTTTATTTATTTTATTTCTTTATTTATGTGTATGAATGTACTGTCTGCATGTAGGTTTCTGCACCCGTGTCATGCAATGCTGCGGAGGTCAGAAGAGGGTATCAGATTCCCCTGGAACTGGAGTTCTTCAGGAATTGGAGTTACAGGCGGTTCTCAGCTGCCATGTGGGTGTTGGGGATCGAACCCTGGTACTTTGAAAGAGCAGTCAGCTCTCTTAACCCCTAGGTCATCTCTCCAGCCCGAAAAAGGCTTATACACTTTAAAAGAAACAAATAGAACATATCCAGAGTCTATTAAGTCTTCATCATAATATTGGCATGGTTTATAGATAAGTAACTAAGTGACTTTTTAATAAACACTTATAGCTGTTTATTGATCTTCAGGGTCCTTTTTTTATCCACTTACCTCTTGTTTGCTTAAAGTTTTGATTTAGAGCTGACCTTATGTAGTAAGGTTTCATGAACCTTACTACATAAATTACATGAACTGATGAACTCAAAGCATTTTAAAATGCATTAATATAAATAATCACCCAGGTTTTATTTTTATTTAGTTCCCAAGAATCTATGCAGAAGGTTCAAGGTAGTTTATGAAAATTCATTATTTTTTCCCTTTTCCTTGGATATTGCCTGGCTAATCACATGCTCAGGGGTTATGATTCAAATAAACAGTAACCTTCATGCTGGTGTAGCTCTTGACCAAAAGCAAATATGTAAGTATAGATTTTTCAGACACATATATTGAATATAAGTATGCATATAGTCCATATGTAAATAAATTGTAATAGTATTTCATTTCCAAGAACATTTCTTGGTGTATAAAGCACCGGTTTGCAACAATGGTTTAATACACTGGAATCATTACAAAATGATGCTACAAGGATTTTTCTTGCAAGTGATTTATGTTTGCCTAGTATAAGAAAATTATTTCATTATTTTATATGATACACTTAAATTTGCATTTAATACTGAAGTGCACCATGCATTCCCTGAAGCAAAAATCACTGTGATCAAAATGATATGCAGATTTTGCACTTTATATGGTGTTCAAGTAATACTGACTTCATAGAAGGAATTTGGGAGTGTTTCTTCATTTTCGATCTTATGGAAGAATTTGAGGAGTATGGGTATTAGTTCTTCTTTGAAGGTTTGGAAGAATTCTGCTCTGTATCCATTTGGTTCTGGCCCCTTTTTAGTTAGGAGGTTTTTAATTACTCTCTCTCATTGTTTGTTAAGGGTCTGTTTAAATTATTTATGCTATTTTGATTTAATTAATTGTGTTAAACACAGTGATAGAAAGGAAACATATATCACTTTTTTTGAGTAAAGGTTTGTCAATCATCTCTCCAAAGAACCAACCCTTCATTTCATTGATTTTGTATTGTTTTCTTTTCTATTCCGTTAATTTCTGACTTGATTTATTTATCTCTTCCCATCTGCTCTTCTTAGGTGCTGTTTGTTCTTGGATGTTCAAAGCTTTCAGGTACATCATTAATTTATTTATGTGAGATGTTTACCCTAATCCTCTGATGTAGGCATTTAATGCTGTAAATTTTCTTTTTGGAACTGCTTTCATTGTCTCAAAGATTTTAGTATATTGTGTTCTCATTTTCTTTCACTTCTAAGAAATTGTAATTTTCTTTCTTGATTTTTCCTGTGATCAAAGAATCATTGAAAAATGTAACTTCCATAATTTGTGCTTCTCCCAACTCTATTGTTGTTGATATCTATTTTTATTTCTATCTGGTCAGCAAGATAACATTTTGATTTTTATAAATTTATGGAGACTTGCTTTGAGCATGTAGAAAATCCAATTCTATGGGCCACAGAGAAGAAAGTGTATTTTGATGTTTGGATAGAACTTTCTGCAGATGTCTGTAAAATCTAGTTGGTTTTTGACGTCATTTAACATCAGGTATTCTCTGTTTAATTTTTGTCTGGTTGACATTTCTATTTGTGACATGGGGTATTAAAGCCACCCACTATCACTGTATTGGAGTTAATGTGAGGTTTTAGAGGTAATAAAATTTCTTTTATGAAATTGTATGCCCCTATTTGAAGTGCATATATGTAATTTCTTCTTGGTGGATTTCCTATAGTGATTAACATAGAAACCCAGAACCGACTAATGTACAGAACACAGAGTGATTATTTGTGAATAAGATAGCTATATCAAACTTCAGCCTCCCAAGGTTCAGGGATCATTGCAAAAGAGGGCGCAGAAAGATTATAAAAGCCAGAATTGACGTATGACCACAAGTAAACTGCTGCTGGGAGGAGGAAAGACAGTCTATTACATGGATGAGGCTCTCAGTAAGTTAATCAGATTCCAGTGGATAGACTCACACTGAAGGCCATTTAGGGACACAAATTATTAATATGTATGCATATATATTAAATTCAATTGGGAGGAGACAATCAGAGGTGTGGATAGATGGGGAGTTCTAAGTTTCATTAGATTATATTGTATGACAATCACAGGAATTCAATAAAAATCATAATGAGAATGCAGACTGGAATCTCTCTCTCCCCCTCCCTCTCTCTCTTCTCTCATCCTCCTCTCTCTCCTCTCCTCCTCTCTCTCTACCCTCCCTCCCTCCCTCCCTCCCTCCCCCTCCCTCCCCGGGTGTGTGTGTTGGTGTGTGTGTGTGTGTGTTGTATGTCATACTGTGGCCTTTTTGCCTTGAAATGGGTTTCACCTAACTGAAGATTGTCATTTGACTAGGCTGCCTGGCCGAGCTCCTGGGACTGCTTCTCTACACTCAATGCCAGCTTACAGCATGCACAGCCATCCCAATTTTTTTTAACAGAATTTGGGGAGTCAGAGGCAGATCCTCAAACTTGCAGAGCAATTGCTTGCCATTTCCTAAATCCTGTATTTGGAGTTTATAAGAAAGTGTATCTAATATGCATATAAGGGGGATAAATTAGCAGAAACAACATAATTCCAATGTTATGTGATTTTCTTAAGTAGAGGATACTTGAAAATATTCTCTTCTTCTGTAGAGAATCTTGATTGAAATTTGCACATAGAATTTAAGTTTTATATGCCTCTTTTTAAGGCACAGGCTCCAGAACAGTTTAGGTTTGATCTCATTCAAATTCTGCACTTGTCTTTCAATCTAAATGTTTTGCTGCTCCGTTTTTATATTTTCATTCAATCACATTATCCAAGGAACCTTTGAAATTTATGATGAAAACAGTGTCTACCTTATAAGTTAATTTTTTTTCTTGGGGACTGGAGAGATGGCTCAGTGGTTAGAGTGCTGCTTCTCTTGCAGAGGTGCCTGGTTCGATTCCCGCACCCACATGGCAGCTAAGAACCATCTTTAAGCAGAGCAGGTGGTGAACGCCTTTATCCTAACACTTGGAGGCAAAGGCAGGCAGATCTCTGGGAGTTCAAGGCCAGCCTGGTCTACAGAATGAGTTCTAGGAAGCTGGGGTTTATAGGGAGACCCGTCTCAAATTTTTTTCTCAACATGTTTCTGATTATCAGAATAGAACTGAATGCAAATAGTTACCAATTCCTTTTTCCAAGTGCTCATGTATAAGTAGTACATGATTATAAAATGTTAAGAACAATGTCTTCTTGGTACTGTGATTTAAATATTTTTTCTTTTGAAGCTCAGTATGGAGGAACGATAATTACTGTAAATGAAGAATATTTTCCTAGAGTAGATGTATCTAGAATAGAGTTATACTTGTCTTATTATTTTTTTAATTTTATTTATTTCTTCTGTATTGTTTTGATGAATGTACTGTCTGGCATGCAGTTTTGTGCACTGTGTCGTGCAATGCCCGGCAGAGGTCAGAAGAAGGGTCTCGGGATTCCCCTGGAACCTGGATTTCTTCCTGGAATTGGAGTTTCAGAGGTTCTCGGTCCGACCATGGGGTGCTGTGGGGATCGACCCGGGTCACTTCGTAAGAGCGGTCGGCACTCTTAACCGATAGGCCATCTTCTATGGTAGACATTGTAGGCACTATGAATTCAACATGTCTTATGTACTTTTGAATCATCAGTGCCTAACAATGTTAACATGCATGAGCTATCCTCACAGCCACCTAATTTTTTTTTTTTTTTGGTTTTTTGTCTTGAGCAGGGTCTCCCTGTACCCCAGCGGTCCTGGAACCATTTTTTTTTTTCTGTAACCAGGCGGACCTTGAACTCAAGATCCGCCTGCCTCTGCCTATCCCAAGTGGCTAGGATTAAAGGCGTGCACCACCATGCCCCCTTGCACAGATACCGTATGTTTTTAAAATTTGGTTAGAAGTGTTTAATGGTTTAAAAGAGATCTTATTTTATAATGTAGGTGGGGCAGGAGGCCTTCAAAAGATAAAAGTATAACTAAAACACTCAGTGGTCCTGGAGATATTTCACTACTGTCATTTGATATTTCTAAAAGACTCAAAATATTCAAGAAAATATAGCAAACATTATGCATACACATTTTAAGAGAAAAGGCTATGCAATATGCAATATAGTTTGCAAGATGTTTTATTGAAATTGTTACAAATTTATCTTAAGAGTTTTGTGCTTAAATTCATAAGCCTAGGTTACAAGAAAGACTCTGAACATTATCATCTGTCAAACTTCATTTATTCAAATATATTTTGAGCATTACCTTATATCTAGGCCATGGTACAAGGTAGCAGGGATCATCCAGCTCTTGTTGTTTATTTATTGACCACATTCTGTGTCTTTCTTTAAATTGTTATTCAGATAACTAAGTCTATATACCATATATTAAAATTCTCAATAGTAGTTATATAACTCCCATGATACAAACACCTAAGAAGATAGGAAATAACAGAAGAATTATAGAAGGTTTCAGAGGAAAGGAAGTTGAGGTTAAAGTTTTCTGATTGCACATGACCACTGATTGGTGGCAATTCAGAAGTGTCCAAAAGGAAGTCAAAGGACTCTTAACCCAGACATAGAGTGTAAAATGTAAAGTCACTGGAGCATGTGAAATTCTAGCTGATATACGAGGTTAAGCTTCTGAGAATTGAATGGAACTAGGAGTAAGCTTACAGAGGCCAAACATTACATTATAAAGAGGATTTTCAGGCAAAATCAAGGTTGTCAGACTTTATTCTAAATGTGATAGCAAGCCTTTGAAAAATGTGGAACACTGGTGTGTTGGAATGTGAATTTCATTTGCAATATCATTCTGACAGCTGTGTTGATGCATACAAGGAACAAGGTAAATAAAGTAAAACAATCGTGATACCATAAAACTGTTAAAGAATAATGTAAAGTTTTACTGGAAGTTTTGGCAATGTCTACCATTCTTTGGCAATAGATTATTTTTGTCAAGGAAAATATATTTTTAAATTATTCTAGATGTATATGTTTAATCACAGTCTTGTCCATTTTTGCTACTCAAGACGAAAGCTCCTTTCTGCTCCCCCCCTCTTTCTTCCTCTCTCTTCTTCCTTTCTTTGATTTCCCTCTCCCTCTCCTCCTTCTTTTTTCTTTTAAGAAGAGATATTTGTAACATATAATCTTTTTATTTCCCTTCCATCCCTCTCTTTTCTTCCTCTATTGGTATAGGATATTCATATAATCTAAGTCATGACTAATTACATGTTACAGTGAGTAAAAATTGCAGTTATGTAGGATAAATAAGTCAAAGTATAATGTACTTGTGAGAACTAAAGTTAATTAAATTTTGTCTGTCAGATTCCTTGAGTTTATGTGTGTACCACATTTGTCTGAATGCTTAATATGACCAAATAACTTGCGGTTTCCTGGAATTGTTACAGGCAATTGTGAATCACCTTATATGAGTGCTGGAAACCAAGTGGGATTACCGCAGAGCAATAAGCAGGTTAACCATTTAGCTATCTAGTCCAGGTCGTAATGAGATTCAGATGGGGTAGATTGTTTAAGATAGGTAAAGTTTCAGGTGTGACTTAAACAAACAGATATAAAGAGGTGAATGCATGATAGTGAGAGGTATAGTAGCATATTTAGTATGGTGTATACGATACCCAAACCAAGTATACAGTAAATACACCAAACATAATAGTGTTAGGTAGTATTAAAAAAAAAAAGATATAGATAGTAAACACATAGAGATAGATAGGGGTTTAGATATATTTGTTTTTAAAAAATTTTTTAAAAAAAAAGTAATAAAATAAAGATATAGAATATAAGAATAGGTTCTAAGACCATCAATAAGTATATTACATATAACCAACACCAAACGATATATACCTATTGTGTAGAAAAGATATAAAACCAGAATATAGGGATATAACAGTGATCACTCATATTAAATGTAGAGTATATAATATAGTTAGAATGCTATATAATCTGGTTTGGGTAATAATACCCCCGCAGGTCCGTGGGTTAGTCTCAACGATGATGATACTGATAAGTGGTTCGGACAGCTTAGATGACAGTAAATTTATAACGTAGGAAGAAGTGAATCACAGGGCATAAGCTTGTGGGATCTGTGGTCTTGTCTGTGGCATCTCGATTTTTCTGTCGGATTCCTTGCACACCGGATCAGGCAGGGAACTGGGAATGTACAAGAAATTGGTATTTTATTTCAGCTGCAGCCTGGTCCAACAAGCTNTGGCCATCTTGACCAAAAGGTTGCCCTCTTGCTCTCTAAAAATTGATAATGGGACTGGAGAGATGGCTCAGCAGTTAACACTGGCTGCTTTTACAGAGGACCTGGGTACAGTTCCCAACCCCCACATGACAACCAACAACTGTCTGCAACTCCATTTCCAGGGGATTTTGATGCCCTGGTCTGGCCTGTGTGTGTATTGCATACATGTGGCCTTATTGCCTTGAAAATGGGTTTCAAACCTAACTGGAAGATTGTCATTTGACTTAGGCTGCCTGGCCAAGAGCTCCTGGGACTGCTTTTCTCTACACTCAATGCCAGCATTACAGGCATGCACAGCCATCCCCAATTTTTTACAGGAATATTGGGGAGTCAGAGGCAGATCCTCAAACTTGCAGAGCAATTGCTTGCCATTTCCTAAATCCTGTATTTGGAGTTTATAAGAAAGTGTATCTAATATGCATATAAGGGGGATAAATTAGCAGAAACAACATAATTCCAATGTTATGTGATTTTCTTAAGTAGAGGATACTTGAAAATATTCTCTTCTTCTGTAGAGAATCTTGATTGAAATTTGCACATAGAATTTAAGTTTTATATGCCTCTTTTTAAGGCACAGGCTCCAGAACAGTTTAGGTTTGATCTCATTCAAATTCTGCACTTGTCTTTCAATCTAAATGTTTTGCTGCTCCGTTTTTATATTTTCATTCAATCACATTATCCAAGGAACCTTTGAAATTTATGATGAAAACAGTGTCTACCTTATAAGTTAATTTTTTTCTTGGGGACTGGAGAGATGGCTCAGTGGTTAAGAGTGCTGACTTCTCTTGCAGAGGTGCCTGGTTCGATTCCCAGCACCCACATGGCAGCTAAGAACCATCTTTAAGCAGAGCATGGTGGTGAACGCCTTTAATCCTAACACTTGGGAGGCAAAGGCAGGCAGATCTCTGTGAGTTCAAGGCCAGCCTGGTCTACAGAATGAGTTCTAGGCTAGCTGGAGTTATAGGGAGACCCTGTCTCAAATTTTTTTTTCTCAACATGTTTCTGATTATCAGAATAGAACTGAATGCAAATAGTTACCAATTCCTTTTTCCAAGTGCTCATGTATAAGTAGTACATGATTATAAAATTTAAGAACAATGTCTTCTTGGTAATGTGATTTATATTTTTTCTTTTGAAGCTCAGTATGGAGGAACGATAATTACTGTAAATGAAGAATATTTTCCTAGAGTAGATGTATCTAGAATAGAGATACTTACTGTCTTATGTATTTTTTTAATTTTATTTATTTCTGTATGTGTATGAATGTACTGTCTGCATGCAAGTTTGTGCACCTGTGTCGTGCAATGCCGCAGAGGTCAGAAGAGGGTCTCGGATTCCCCTGGAACTGGAGTTCTCCTGGAATTGGAGTTTCAGAAGGTTCTCGGCCGCCATGTGGGTGCTGGGGATCGAACCCGGGTCCTCTGTAAGAGCGGTCGGCACTCTTAACCGATAGGCCATCTCTATGGTAGACATTGTAGGCACTATGAATTCAACAGTCTTATGTACTTTTGAATTCATAGTGCCTACAATGTCTACCATAGCATGAGCTATCCTCACAGACACCTAATTTTTTTTTTTTTTTTTTTTTTTGAGACAGGGTCTCCCTGTAGCCCCAGCTGTCCTGGAACTCATTCTGTAGACCAGGCTGACCTTGAACTCACAAAGATCCGCCTGCCTCTGCCTCCCAAGTGCTAGGATTAAAGGCGTGCACCACCATGCCCTGCACAGATACCTATTTTTTAAATTTGTTAGAATGTTTAATGGTTTAAAAGAGATCTTATTTTATAATGTAGGTGGGGCAGGAGGCCTTCAAAAGATAAAAGTATAACTAAAACACTCAGTGGTCCTGGAGATATTTCACTACTGTCATTTATATTTCTAAAAGACTCAAAATATTCAAGAAAAAATAGCAAACATTATGCATACACATTTTAAGAGAAAAGGCTATGCAATATGCAATATAGTTTGCAAGATGTTTTATTGAAATTGTTACAAATTTATCTTAAGAGTTTTGTGCTTAAATTCATAAGCCTAGGTTACAAGAAAGACTCTGAACATTTATCCATCTGTCAAACTTCATTTATTCAAATATATTTTGAGCATTACCTTATATTAGGCCATGGTAAAGGTAGCAGGGATCATCCAGCTCTTTTGTTGTTTATTTATTGACCACATTCTGTGTCTTCTTTAAATTGTTATTCAGATAACTAAGTCATATATACATATATATTAAAATTCATCAAATTAGTATATAACTCCCATGATACAAACACCTAAGAAGATAGGAAATAACAGAAGAATTATAGAAGGTTTCAGAGGAAAGGAAGTTGAGGTTAAAGTTTTCTGATTGCACATGACCACTGATTGGTGGCAATTCAGAAGTGTCCAAAAGGAAGTCAAAGGACTCTTAACCCAGACATAGAGTGTAAAATGTAAAGTCACTGGAGCATGTGAAATTCTAGCTGATATACGAGGTTAAGCTTCTGAGAATTGAATGGAACTAGGAGTAAGCTTACAGAGGCCAAACATTACATTATAAAGAGGATTTTCAGGCAAAATCAAGGTTGTCAGACTTTATTCTAAATGTGATAGCAAGCCTTTGAAAAATGTGGAACACTGGTGTGTTGGAATGTGAATTTCATTTGCAATATCATTCTGACAGCTGTGTTGATGCATACAAGGAACAAGGTAAATAAAGTAAAACAATCGTGATACCATAAAACTGTTAAAGAATAATGTAAAGTTTTACTGGAAGTTTTGGCAATGTCTACCATTCTTTGGCAATAGATTATTTTTGTCAAGGAAAATATACTTTTTAAAATTATTTCTAGATGTATATGTTTTAATCAGTCTTGTCCATCTTTTGCTACTCAAAGACGAAATCTCCTTTCTCTCCCCCTCTTTCTCCTCTCTCTTCTTCCTTTCTTTGATTTCCCTCTCCATCCCTCTCTTTTCTTCCTCTATTGGTATAGGATATTCATATAATCTTTTTATTTCCCTTTCCATCCCTCTCTTTTCTTCCTCTATTGGTATAGGATATTCATATAATCTAAGTCATGACTAATTACATGTTACAGTGAGTAAAAATTGCAGTTATGTAGGATAAATAAGTCAAAGTATAATGTACTTGTGAGAACTAAAGTTAATTAAATTTTGTCTGTCAGATTCCTTGAGTTTATGTGTGTACCACATTTGTCTGAATGCTTAATATGACCAAATAACTTGCGGTTTCCTGGAATTGTTACAGGCAATTGTGAATCACCTTATATGAGTGCTGGAAACCAAATTTGGATTATCCTCAAGAGAAATAAGCAGTCTTAACCATTTAGCTATCTATTCAGGTCTAATGATATTTCATTATGTTTAGATTTTTTAAGATAGTAAATTTCATGTGATTACAACAAACATATATAAATATGTTATATTTATATATGTTTATATATATAGCATATTTATATGGTTTATATATACCCAAACCATATATACATATATACCCCAAACATATATATGTTATGTATATTAAAAAAAAAATATATATATATAAACCATATATATATATGGTTTATATATATATTTTTTTTTAAAAAAATTTTTTTTAAAAAAATTAAAAAATATATATATATATATAAACCATATATATATATATATGGTTTATATATACCCAAACCATATATACATATATACCCCAAACATATATATGTTATGTATATAAAAATATATATATAAACCATATATATATGTATATATACATATATGTATATATGTATATATATATATATATGGTTTGGGTATGATATATACCCCTGACATGATCAAGTGTTAGTCTCCACAGATGATGCTACTGTAAGTGGTTCTGGACATCTTAGATGACAGTAAATTTTAACTAGAAGAAGTGAATCACAGGGCATAAGTCTGTGGGATCTGTGTCTTGTCTTTGGCATCTCTATTTCTTTCTGATTTCTCTGCACCAGGATCAGGCAGGGAACTGGGAATGTACAAGAAATTGGTATTTTATTTCAGCTGCAGCCTGGTCCAACAAGCTCAAACCACAAAATCTGGACCCAGAAGAGATGTAGCACTTTTCTGTTATACCTTAGGAACTGGGTTACTGTGAGAAGGAAACTGACATATTGATTAATTATCAGCAAGGACCTAAAACTAGCAAACTATTGTGAATTTAAAGTGGAAAAATATGCTAAAAGATCCCTTGTCTGAAAATCATTGCAGAAGTCTCTCTGAGACAAACACAACTGAGGAGGTTTTGTCAGGACCTAAGGCTAGCTTCCAGCTAGCTCTCTCATCATTTTAACCATGAACTTCTCATCTGAAACTTGTGGACAGAGAGAAAACAAGGATAAAAATCAATAATTTCCTTAAATATTCCATCAGGCTCTACATCACCACAAAGTGAGGGCTCTGCCATCTGCCACATACTACACCCCCTTTTACAGAGTTCTGTCTCCTCACAGCACAGAATTAATGTAGTGAAGTACTATGATGCATCAATCTTCTGAAACCATGAACCTAAATAGTCATTTCAAGTTGATTTTCTTGGGTATAAATTCTAGCACATATATGTTGGCTGGATAATATATAGCTTATTGTAAATGAATAGATCCATTTATATAATTTTCAGACCACACAGCACATGCTACCTGATGTTCCTGTGCATGTGTATATGCGTGCATCTTATTATTATGTGAGGAAATTTGACATTAATGACATAGTTCAGGCACATGTTGGCTTTTCCATTACATCATTTTGAGAGCTGGTTTTTGAAGCTATTATGACTTGACTATCTAAAGGAAAAACGAATTAAATAAAAATTTAAAAGACAACTTTATCATCATGTATTTCATTCTTTCAATAACTGTTCATTGAGAATGCTACAAGTGCTCAGCACACTACCAAATGGGATCTGAATTTGAATTTAAATGCTTATTGAGTGCATAGGTTTCTAAGCATATGATTCTGAAAAATTAAACTTTAGAATGACCAGTGGCTTAATAAGTGACAAGATCAAAAATATTATACTTTTATGTGCAAAGCTCATGAAGGCCAAAGAGGGAATGGTTGGTAACTGCCATGTGGATGCTGGGAACTCTATCAGTTCTTTGTGAAAACAGCCAGTATTCTCAACCCCTTGACCCATCTCTCCAGACCCAAATTATTGATTCTTAAATAATGATAAATACTTTGATTATCTTTAAATTTTGTTTACTTAAATGATGAAATTATTTAAGAAAAATTCACATGTTCCCCTGGGTTATACTCTGCCAGTGAGTGCCTGAGGTTAACCTCCATTTGTTGGTGAGAGCCCCCAGTTGCTCCATTCCAAACTCTGTACGTACTAGCTCAGGTGCACCTGAAGCCTCTTTTGTGGCTCCAGGTTAGGCTCCTTTGCACTTGGACCCCTATCCTGTCATCTCCAGCCCACCCTGAGGCCCTGTACCTGACCTCCACATGGTGCATCAGTCCCTTGGTTTCAAGCCTGCCTGATTGATATTGACTTGGGCATCTGGAGGAAGTCCTAACTAGCTGGACAAGAATTAGCTGGTTCTTCCAACACAAAATCAGAAATGAGAACCAGAAACCTAGACCAACAAGCATTTCATACCTAATAAGAAGACAGTGAAGACACTTGAAGAATACGAAGTCAGTGTTCAATTCAACAAAAGGAATGCTTGCATTTAATACCAGAATCACAAAAAAAAAAAAGAAACTCAAATTCCAAAATCACAACAAGGAAAACAATAACATGAAAAACTCAAATAATATGTCTCAACTAAATAGTACTAGTCCTTTAGAAGAGTGCTACAATGAGAACCCCCTAGATGGAACCCAGGACATATAGTTTTTTTTTTTAATTTTTTAAATTTTTATTTATTTTGGTATGTGTATGAATATACTGTCTGCATGCAGGTGTGTGCACCCGTGTCGTGCAATGCCGCGGAGGTCAGAAGAGGGTGTCGGATTCCCCTGGAACTGGAGTTCTCCTGGAATTGGAGTTTCAGACAGTTCTCGGCCACCATGTGGGTGCTGGGGATCAAACCCGGGTCCTCTGTGAGAGTGGTTGGTGCTCTTAACTGCTAGGCCATCTCTCCAGCCCCCAGGACATATAATTTTAAAGAACTATCATATACATGAACAAAACATTCAAGGAATAATCAAAGAATTAAAAGAAGGTAGGAATAAACTAAAAATTAAAAGATAATAAGCTCCTGACTGAATTCACAAAAGAGATACAAATAATGAAAAAAAAACCTCAGGCTGAAACGAAAAAAGGAAGTGGAACCCTCAATTAGCCATCAGTAAGGATGGAAGAAAGCCTAAGTAATAGAATAAATGAAGTAGAACATAAAATGTCAAAAGTGGATGATAAAGTGGAAGAATCAGACCACTCGAGCAAAGATAATGAATTAAAAAAATGTATAAAGGATGGATACTTAATGACCATACTTAATGCCCATATCAATTTGGCCAAGGGTCTTAAGGCATAATTTTGTCCCTTGCCCTCAGAGGTCAACTAAGTATCAGGGAACTATGCATGAGGACATCTCCTGAAATGTCCTGCAAATTTGAGTCACCAGTCTTCCTGTGCAGGGAGGTCTTGGAGATCCACTAATGGGACCTCAGCCAGTGTCCACTCAATAAAAAGGGAAGTCTGCTCATGCTTCAAAAAGGGAAACCTGGTATAACAAGACCTGACTTTGTCCTCTAGTGGATGGAACTGGTGATTGAAAAGCCAAAAGTATCCAGCGACTCCCTCCTCCCCCCCCCAAAAAAAAAAACTTGAGCGACCCTTGAGGACCAGATCCTCAACTGACCTTGAGGAAACAAAAACCTTGGTTGATCAGGGCTGTGTGGCCTTAAACATCCAAAAGGAAACTATAAACAGAAATAAATTATCAGTAAGCCCTGAGAAATTGTACTTCAGGTATAAAACTTGAGATCTTAGTAAAAAAACAAAAAGAAAATAAATAAATAAATAAATAAATAAATAAATAAATAAATAAATATTAAAAAAGAGCACAGTTGTTTTGCCTGTCTTACTGGCAAGTGCAGCTACCCTGTGGCTGCCACTGCTTTTACCATCCTTCAAAGTCATGAGTCACAGCTTTTCAACTTTCCAATATGGACTGAAGACTCATGTCTCTCCAAGAATCTTTCAAACTTTCAGTGCCAGATGGGGACTGCTGAGGCATCCAACCTGTGGACTGAGCTACTACTGGGGTTTACGCCTCTTCAGAATATAGACTGCCATTGTTAGAACACCCAGGCTGTGTCACAGAGACCAGTACAGGAAAGATCAAGATAGGATGCAGTGCTTACTGGACCTCATTTGGTGACTTTGGGAAGGGAAAACCCCAGTGTGGAACACAAGGGCAGAACTGATGGTGGTTTGGACTTGACAAGGATGAGACTTCAAACATGAGATCTTTCAGCCTAATAAAAACAATCATAAGCTGAAGATGCTAAAACCTATGATATATGTGTCATGCATATGTGCATATTTTGGAGTGATGCATATTGGAAGGAACAACAACAACAATAACAACAACAGAGAGACTGGATCAAAGAACTGACTGAAACGGTGAACTTCTGTTTGAAACATCTCCATCGAGAATTTTGAAAGAGACTGAGAGAATTTTGAGAAAAAGTTGAAAAACATGTTTGGCAGAATGCATTTGCTCTTGTGGGGTGGGGGGCAGGGAGGGGTGCACCAGTCTAGATTTTATTTGTAATGTAATTTTGTATGAAATGCACAGAGCTTCAATAAAACATTGGCTTTGAAAAAAAAAAGTTCCAGCATATTATATGTGGATACTTTAAAAACCTATACTCCATTAAATTTGAAAACCTAAAAGAAATGGGTGAATATCTGAAATAATGGGAATCACCAATGATTAAAAAAGAGATCAACAGCTTAAACATATCTATTACATGTAAGGAAATTGAAACACTAAATGCAAAACCTCCCAACTAAAAACATCCCAGGCCCAGATGGATTTACAGCAGAATTCTACCAGGCCTTTAAAGATGACCTAAAACCAATATGAGTTGTTATTCAAAATGAAAGAAACAGAGTGAAAACTCCCAAATTCCTTCTATGAAGCCAGCATTATTCTATTTCCAAAAGCAGGCAAAGATACAACCAAAAAAGAGAAGCATAAATTTATATTATTAATGAATGTTCATGCAAAAATTCCCAACAAAATACTTGGAAAATACATACAGGCACACATCAAAAAGGTTATCCACCATGATCAAGTCATATTTATTCCAGAAATGCAGGGATGGTTCAATATACATAAATCAATACATGTAATATGTCATATAAATAGACTCAAAGGGAAAAACCACATGATCAACTCAATTGATTTAGAAAAAAACTTTGATAAAATTCTACATGCCTTTATGTTTAAAGTCCTAGAAGGAATTCAACTAGAGGGAACATATGTTGAAATAATTAAAGCTATATACAACAAACCCACAGCCACCATCATTATAAATGGAGAAAAATTTGAAGCATTCCCCTTAAAGTCAGGAGCCCTGCAAGGTAGCCCAATATCTCCACTCCTTTTCACTATAGTGCTTGAAACTCTTGCTAGAACAATAAGACAAGAGAAGAAAATTAAAGGATTCCTAATTGGAAAAGAATAGGTCAAACCTTCCTTTTCTGTAGATGGTATGATATATGTAAGGGATACCAAAAATTCCACCAGAAAAATCTTAGAAATGACTAACAGTTTCAGTAAAGTGACAGATCACAAAATCCTGAAAATAATTAGCCTTTGTATATACCAATAACAAGCAATTGGAGAAAGTTTACACAGAAAGAGGGTTCCTGGAACAGAGGCTAGTAGGTGATTGGTACTACTAAAGGAGGAATGCATAAAATCAGGGTACTTAAATGGAAGGGCAGAGGAAGGGTAATAGAAGTAAAGGTAGGTAAGAGGAGAAAAAGGAGAACAAGAGAAATGGGGCCATGAAAGCCTGGCAGTATCAAGGGAGAAAGTAGGAAACTCTAAATGGAGAGGAGATGGAGAAGACACGGAGGGAGGGCTAGACAGGTAAAGGGAAAGAGGAGACATAAATAATTCCCTGTTTTAGTTAAAAGAAAAAAAATCTTTGAAAATAATATTAGTCTAACCATTTATTGACAAATTACACACACAATTTCTCTACATGTGTCCACATGTAAAGATGAAAGCTGCATACCAAAAACAATACCAGGAAGGAGAAACCTTCCTTTGAGATGTTGGCCAAAATTACACAGTCTAGTCACAGCCCTTGGTTGCCTCCAAGAACCTGAAGGTAAGACTCTATTGCTGAAGACAAGATACAGACACCATGTCTTGAGAAATAGAGCTGGATCTGACTTGGAATCCACCTCCCCTAAAGGCTAGCTCTCTTAGCTTTGGACAGCATTATGCATGCCACTAAGCTAAGGGAGAACATCAATCATTGGTCCAACATCATCCTCAAGACCAAATATCCATGTCAATGACTAGCATAACATACAACATGAGTACTTCTATCCCAAGGAAATGAATAGCTAACCAATTGGACCTTAAGCCCACTCAGTGGGAGGAAACTCAAGTGTGATATTGTTAACATACACAACTGTAGAAGTCACAGATCTTAGACAAAACCCTACGCTAAGGTAACATTTTACTAACTCCAAAAGAATCATCCTTATAATTATAAACACATAACCCAGACATCACTCAGAAAAGAAACTTATTTTGTGCCAGATGAGAAAAGTACAGAGTCCCACAACTAGATAACACAAACATGGTCTGTGAATTGCTCTTATCTAGGTGACACATCTGCAATGCAACCTCTACACATAAGCCCTAAGCATCATAGAACAAGAACCTAAGAAGACATTAACTACCAATTAACTCTTATTAAGGAAGCTCCTCAATGCAACAGGAGACCAGGATCAGAAAAGGGCATGAATGGTCAAACTGTCAAGATTAGGACTCTACAGAATGTGGTTCCATGGACAAGCTGCTTATATTCAGCTTCAGCCACCCAGGGCTCAGGGAACATTGCAGAAGACGGGGTGGAAAGATTGTAAGAACTAGGGAGTTGATGAAAGACCAAATTGAAATGAGTTTCTGGGTCCCTGTTCTTATGAACCTACAGCATTGATATCAGCATGCACAAGATCAATGCAAGCTCAGCTGGACAAAAACCCAGCCCAGAACTGCAGAAATGGGTTGCAGAGGTGAACTTAGCTGAGGAAATACTGGCAGTAGATGGCAGTCAGGTGAGGAAAATCTGGTCTTCTTTAGAAAGGAGACTGTGGACAGGCTGACTAGAGTTCAGGAGATGAGCTGGTACTGAGGAGTGAGCAAGGGCAGTAATATGGTGCAATGGACCCCAGCAAAAATGACAGAAGTTGTGAACTACGGGGAGTTGGGACAGCGTTGAAAGGGTGCCAAGGGAGAAGCAGGTGTAAAAGCAACTAACGCTGATTGAAAAACTGTGTATGAAACATAAAAATTCAACAAAATAATAATAATTTAAAAATAAAAGAAATCTCGGGGCTAGGGAGATGGATTAGTGGTCACTGCTTTTTCTGTTCATGAAGAGGACCAGGATGCAATTTGCAACCCCCATATGACAATTAATAACTCTCTGTAATTCCAGTTCCAGGGAATCCACCACCTTCCTCTAACCTCCACAGGCATTGTATGTGCCCCTACATACATGCAGGCAATACACTCATACAGATAAACTAAAATAATAAATAAAATAATTTTCAATGTTGATCTTTTAATTTCATTTAAAGAATCATCAATATTCATATCTGACTTCATTTTGTGTACATTCCCAAGGAAAGGCATTAAAATATTCACTTGAGTTTACAAATATTTTAAAGGATCCTCTCCTTTGAACTTCACGAACAAAATGGGTAATAAATGAAGTAAAAACAAAAAAAGAAAAAGATGTTGGCAAAGAACTGAAAAGGTATGATGATGCAAAGAACTTAAAAGTTATGATGATGCAAAGAAGTAAAAAGGTATGATGATGCAATGATTGCCTAATGAGAGTATGTTCGAAGCAATGAACTGTTAGCAGGAAGTCAGATCTTATTTTGAGAATATTAGAACTTGCCTGTTTCTACTTATTAAATTGGATAGAATTTATGGATGTTAACCAACAAATAGCATTTTATAAGGTGATTGTGATTATTATAAAATTTTAACTTAAAATATGTAAAAAATCTAATGGTTTTTGTGTTAATACTGAATGGAATACTTCAAATTAATTTTCTTTTAAGACAGATTTTCACTCAATGAATTTTAATATTCTATTGTTTTTATGAATACAATATACTATTGCAATAATTCACATCATAAGATAGTCTTAACTTTCCCTGTGACTCTCAAGAATTCTCAACTGGAAAAACTAAAACTGAGAAATATGTACAGTAATTCAAGAAGCTTTGTTCAGGATATTTTATCTGTTAGTACACATTTATGCTTGTATAATATCAATTTAAACACAATGATTTCTCAAACTAATACAAACATATAGTTATGCAAAATTTTAACTTATAATTTTAACTATTTTTAAAGTATGATTAAGACACAAAAGGAAATACGTTTGAAAAATTCTAATTCTTATACTATGTATAGATCTCTTACAAACTGTTTCACAATTATTTTAAATACTATGTTTCCAAACTTGTTTTTTTATTTTTTAAATGCCTTTATTTGTTACATTTTATTTTATGTGTATGAGTGTTTTGCTTGCATCCATTTAAGGGAATCCATGTTTATAATGCCCACAGAGGTCATAAGAGAGTGTCAGACCCCCTGGAACTAGAGTTATGGATAGTTTCCAGCACCATGCTAGTGCTGGGACTTGAACTCACATCCTCTGCAAGAGCAGCCAGTGCTCCTAACTACTGAGCACTCTATCCAGCCCCTATTCCCAAACTTGTAAAAATAAATCTTATTCTGACTCACTAAGTAATCACACATGGAGTTTGAAAGGATTACATCAAAATTCTTACACTCAGTTCACAAGGTTGACTTTAAAGAATAAACATGTGTTTCAATGGTAATTGCAGTAGCAATGTTAATGACAGTTTTAGATTGCATTGCTTGATTAATAGTGACGTATGGCAAGATTTATCAAAATATTTGTTCTTCATCATTGTCAGTGAGAATCTTTTTTTTTTTTTATTTATTTATTTTTATGTGTATGAATGTATTGTCTGCATGCAGGTCTGCGCACCCGTGTCGTGCGATGCCGCGGAGGTCAGAAGACGGTCTCGGATTCCCCTGGAACTGGAGTTCTCCTGGAACCGGAGTCACAGACGGTTCTTAGCCGCCATGTGGGTGCTGGGGATCGAACCCGGGTCCTCTGCAAGAGCGGTCGTCGCTCTTAACCGCTAGGCCATCCCTCCAGCCCCGTCAGTGAGAATCTTAAAAGTGGTTCTGAAAAATAATGTTCTAATGATTTTTAAAATTCCTACCAGTTTTTAGTCCTAAAGCACCCTTATATCTCCAGTGTATGACCTGAGAAGAAAGGTTATACAGTCAGGACTGGAGAGATAGCTCAGTGGTTAAGAGCGTTAGCTGAAGCAGGGTTCAGTTCCATCCCATTTCATATGGCTGACAACCAACTATAGCTCTAGTTCCAGGGTATCTGATGAACCCTTTGGCTTCCACAGGTGCTTGCATGCAGGCATCCAAATACAGACAATCAATCACATACAAACACACACACACACACACACACATATATATATATTTTTTTTTTCTGTATATGTATATGCATAAATGCAATTTTTAATGTCATAGTGTAAAGGACCTGGAAAATTTTTGTTAACTGATACTCTTTAATGTATTTTTTTGGTATTTTTGAGACAGGGTCTCCCTTTAGTCCCAGATGGCCTGGAGCTCACTCTGTAGACCAGGGTGGCCTTGAACTCACAGAGATCCACCTGCCTCTGCCTCCCAAGTGCTAGGATTATATTTTTTAATTAATTTGTTATTTTTTATGTTTATGAGGGTACTGTCTGCATGTAGCTTGGTGCACCTGTGTCGTGCAATGCCGAGGAGGTCAGAAGAGGGTGTCAGATTTCCCTGGAACTGGATTTAAAGACAGTTCTTAGTTGCCATGTGGGTGCTGGGAATCAAACCCGGGTCCTCTACAAGAGCAGTAGGTGCTCTTAACTGCTGAGCCATCTCTCCAGCTCCAACAATTGATACTCTTGAAAGTTCGTTATGAAAAGCCTGAGCATATGACTAACTGACTAGGAACATTCCTACATTCTGAGAACAAGAACTAAATGACAACCATTTTGTTAAGAATTCATCATTAAGTAATAAGCAATATACATCAAAAGAAAAGCCTAGAGACAAAGGAGTTATTTCCACATAGAAAATCCTACTCATAATAAATATTTAACTCAATGCCTGCAGTTTTCACCAAAAATTCAACTTACTTGAATTATCATATTTATTTAAGGTAAAAAAATGTATGAAAAATATGTCAGTTCAGTTGCTAAAATGACATTTCAGATTATGCTAAACAGAAGATGTAGGCTTTTTGAAAATAAGATTCCTTTAATGAACTTCAAACAGGACTGAATTGATTTTGTTAATCTAGTTAAGCAATACATTCAAATGTGCAAGGTTAAACCCAATTAAAAGAATTATTTGTTATTGAATTTCATGTCATATTTGTTCATGTTATTCCATTAGAATTCATACAACAAATAACATACAGTTCTTCTTACATTGTTTTCTGCTTTGTGTATTATTGAATAAATTTCATTCCAAAAATCAAATCCTTGTTGGGGAGTGCGTCTCCATTCATTTTAAAATATTAGATAATAACATTTCCAGTTTCATATTTTTGTCAAACTCCATTTTAGGCATTCTCTCAGAGTTCAGATGCTACTGAAATAGACAAACAAATAAGTAAATATTGCCATGAAGATTTAATTACTATGTAGAGCAGTGAAGCAAGTAAAGAAGCAGAGGGTTGCTGGGCGGGCTGCAACAATTATTTTAGAAAACATGGTTATAGAAAAATCTGTCTGTTCAGGTAACTTTGAGAAGAAGTCTTAATAAAGTTATGCCAGATACAAGGAACTCTGCTGTTACCAGGGCAATAATCATTGCAGCATAATGAGAACCAGGAGAAAAGCTCAGAGGCCTGTGCTTGACATGTGAGGCCTACCAGGACTAGAAGGGAAAACAATCAACTGAATAGCTCAATTATCTGCTCTCTCTCTTTACAGAAATCTCAACAACACTCAGTCCTTTATTTATTGATGTCATTGTTTTATCTTTTGATTTATGTTTCTTCTCATGTTGTTCTGAATTCTGCTCACTTCAGGAATAGCCATACAATATAGTATAACTTAAAAATTTACTTTCCTGAAGATACAGTATTTTTCTATGTCTTCCTAGGTAAATTGTATTCTATTATCATTATAAGATTCTAATATTTTCTCTATTCTACATAATCAAACATTTTTTATTATTTTATTTTATTATAATTTCTGACAGGGTCTCCCTAGTTCCAGCAGGTCTAGAATTCACTGTGTAGAATAGGATGGCCCTTATCTAACAGAATTTCACCTGCCTCTACCTCCTGAAGTTTGCATTAAAGGTGTGTGGCACCGTGACCTGGATGATTTGACATTTTTCATAAGACATCAGTGTTAGTTACATTTTTTGATGGAATAAAAGACCAGGATCCAAGCAACTTAGAGAAGAGTTCACTGGGCTTGTGGTTCCAGCACAGCAGAGTGCATTGTGGTGGGGGGAATCATGGCAAGAGGCAGCTAGAGCAGAAAGCTGATGACTCACATCATCAGGTAGACACAGGATGCAGAGAGATAAACAGAAAATGGACAAGGCAGAAGTGCATTCCTAGTGACGTGTTTCCCCTGCAGTGCCACATATTCTGTAGGTTCCATTACCTTCCCCAAGCAGCACACTGATTACTGAATATGCAAATTCTTGAAGCTTGTGGGAAATGATTCCTCATTTAAAACATCACAGCATCTAAATGGACTTAGTTTTATTTTTTTCATTCATTCTTCTTTATATACAAGCCTGAGTATACATCTGTCTGTCTCTCTGACTGTCTCTATTTCTGTCTCTCTGTTTCTACCTCTGCCTCTCCCTCTCCCTCACTCTCTTGATCTACCAAGCACACACACATATATTCTTAGAATATCAATTGAAAAAATATAAAATTATGGAAGTTTCATATGCCTATATATTTTTGGTCTGTAACTATGTAAATATACTAGTCTTTGTCTTTTATAACTAACTGTCAGGGGATTCTCAAGTTTTACACTAATTTAATGTATACAAAAAATAGAAGAGAAAAAATGTCATATCTTTCACTCATACAACATGAGAATTTCATGGAGAATTTATAAAAACACGTCAACTTATATCCATACTTCTTATTTATTGACCTCCGGATCTTTTTACTTTAAATCTCACATCTTACACAATTTTATGTGTAAAAATTAATGTGTATTTAACAATAAAGATTTCTTCCTTTAAGGATTAAGCATAATACCATCTCAATAAAATGAAAAAGAGCTCCTTGATAATTTTGACAATTTAATATTAATTGTACTTCCTCATACAATGTACACATCTTTTGGATGTTGTCTTTGTTTACTTGGCATTGAAATGGAAGCCATATGGTACTAATTTCTAAATTATTATGTGCACGCTTTCAGCTGTTATTTTACACATGAATAAAGGTTTAGTTACTTTTATTTTCTATTTACTATTTCTTTTCTTATTTTCTTCTAGGAAATTAATTTTATTTTCATTTTCAAACTTTGTTTTATCCAAAGTCCATGATATTCCTGAGTTAAAATGGCATTATGAATTCCTTCATTAGGTATAAAGAATATACACTGTACTGATTAGTTTTTATTGTCATTTTAATCCAACCTAGATTCACCTGGGACTGGGGAACCTCAGTTGAAGAATTTGTTTGATCAGATTGATATGTATCCTGTCTGTGAGGTGCTGACTTAATGTTTTATGTGCTAGGACTCAGCCCACTGTGTTAGGCAGCATCCATAAGCAGCTGGCTTGGTGTCATGTAAGGAAGATAGTAGCAAGTCAGTGAGAGAACAACATGTAAGCAATGTTCTACTGTGGTTTCAGCTTCACTTTCTACTTCAGCTCCTACTCTGACTTTCCTCAATGATGAATTAGGACCGGAAAGTGTAAGCTGCATAAATCCCATCCTCCCCAAGTTGCTTTTTGTCAGTGTTTCATCAAAGCAACAGAAAAGCAAATTAAGACAGACTCTAATAAAATTAAAACAAAACAAAACAAAAAAAAAAAAAGAGAGAGAGAAATTTTGCTTTCTTTCCTTTCAGGTAACACTGATTTTTGTGAATGCTTCTTAGGCTATCCTTCATGTGAGAATCTCTCCCTCCCTCTGTGAATCCACTGAAGAGGTTTGACTGGAAAACATTCTAGTTGTTGGAGTTTTGCCTGGTGCTTGCTGCATTTTGGAGTGTGCAGGAGCCTTGTTTTATGATTTTGTTTTCCTGCTTTCCTCCTAGGCTCTTCTCACATGCTGTAATTCTAGTTCTGTCTCCAGTCACAGTCTACTCTGAACTAGTAAGCAGAAACTTGTCAGACAGTGATGAGGCAAAAATATGCATGTTATTTTCTTGTGACAACAAATGATACAAATCACCAAGAAAATAGCAAAATCATCTGGGCCTCCTAATGCAAGGTCAGAATTAACCATGTTGCTATTGACTCAAAGACTTCCTTGGTTGTACTTAATCTTTTTTTATTAATGTTTTATGTATTTCATACATCATTTTTCATTTCCGTTCAGGCATATTCCACTATCACTTCCCCCCACCCCACCCCATCCCATTCCATTCCAGATCATGCATTCTGCCATATTTGTCCTGCATCTTTCTCTCAGTCTTTTTTATGTTTAGGAATTCACATTTTCCTCCATTAATTTCATATTATTCTAAAATATGGATACATGTTCTCCACCCATATATAGTAATTACAGAGTCTGAAAATAATTGGTGGGTGGATTCTAGAACCCAAGGAGATATTCACATTATAACAACATAGTTGCTTTCAGATAAATAAAAATATAACCATACTGTCGTTCAGCTTATCTTTCGTCTGGGGGATTTGTTCTTAGCATCCACAAATGAGGGAAACCATTCTCCTTTTTTCTTTCTGGGACTGTGTCACCTCACTCAGCATAATGGCTTCAAGCTCCATCATAGTTGCTTTCAGATAAATAAAAATATAACCATACTGTTGTTCAGCTTATCTTTCATCTGCGGGATTTGGTGTTAGCATCCACAAATGAGGGAAACCATTCTCCTTTTGTCTTTCTGGGACTGTGTCACCTCACTCAGCATAATGGCTTCAAGCTCCATCAATTTACCTGCAAAGTTCATAATGCCATCCTTCTTTACCACTGAGTAATACTCCATTGTGTAGATGTACCATATTTTTGTCATCCACTCTTCTGATGAGAGGCATAGGGGTTGGTTCCAGCTCTTCACTATTGTGAAGAGAGCTGCAATAAACATGGATGTGCATATATCTTTGCAGTAGGATGAGTCTTTGGGGTATATACCCAGGAGTGGTGTGATTGGGTCAGGTGGTAAGCTCATTCTGAGTCTTTTTTTTTTATTTTTATTGATGCATTGTGCAATTCATACATTATTTTCCAATTCAGTTCAGGCACATTTCCCTTTCCCTTCCCCCCCACCCCACCCCATCCCAGATCATGCATTCTGCCATAACTGTCCTGCATCTTTCTCTCAGTTTTTTTCATTTTTTAGTTATAAGTGATAATCCATGAGTACAAGCATCCTTCGTGCAAAACCAATCTGCAGGCTGTTGTGCCCAAACCCCCACAGCCCCATCATCCAGTGGGGGGTGACGGGTTGTTTGTTCAATCAAGTTGATCAAATGAGTGTCCAGACTACATTGCTGTAGTTTCACCATTCACCCCAATCGCAGCCCTTACATTCTACCACGCCCCCTCTTCCGCAGATTGTTCCCTAGGCTTAGAAAAGGGGCACAGGTGGATGAGAGGTAAAACAGTCCACTCTCTCTGGAGCTGTTGACTTGGACTCTGGTCAATTCTGGCTGTTTCCTTTCATGGGCTGACAGTTTGTCCAGGAATAACCTTTCGATCCTACTAATGAAGAACAAGCAATTAGATATATAGGTATTTAAGCAGCACTAATAGTTATGGTAGGTTACTTTAGCATAGACACATGTTTGGATATGTTAATCCATGAATTACATTTTTTCCCCCTGTTAAATATGACAGGGTCTTACTGTGGCTTATAACATCTCCTAACCTGTAGAGGATGTAAGCTTGTGGCATCAGCCATGGGTTATTCCTCCAAGGAGAGAGCCAATAGCCAAGTAGATTTGGGATACACAGGCACATGGCTGCCTCTGCTGCACAGTATTTCCAGGCAGGTGAGGTGTAGCTGGTACTGACGGTGGAGTCTTGCTTGACTCAAGGAGACCCGTATTTGCTTTATTGATTTAATGGCCTTTGGTAACACTCTCTGGTGTTCCAGAGGCCATCTGTACACTTGCATGTGCGGTCTCAATACATCCCTCCCATGTTAACGTCAGGTCTTCAGCAGCAGGGTCTTATCGCCTCTCCTCCTGCAGGTATCCCAACTTAGAGGCCAGGAGCCCTTACCTTTTGTGGGGCCTTGGATCCCCTGGCCAACATCCCCCTGGTAGAACAATCCATTGCTGATGTCAGAGCTCCTGCATTAATATACTTTGTCTAAGTGCATAGCCCAAGGACTTTAGTATTATATTTGGTTCTGAACAGAGAATAATCCTTTTCATAGTTCTTATGTCTATTAGTCAATTAAAGAAGGCAGTTTTACCGGTTTTATAAGAGATTACCTCTATAATAGTTGTCTCCAGTTTACAGTTCATTCTGAGTCTTTTAAGGGTTCTCCACACTGCTTTCTATAGTGATTGTACAAGTTTGCATTTCCACCCGCAGTGGATGAGTGTTCCCCTTTCCCCACAACCCCTCCAGCATCTGTTGTCTTTTGTTTTCTTGATCTTAGCTAGCTGTACTAGAGTGAGATGATATCTGAGAGTGGTTTTAATTTGCATTTCCTTAATTATTAATGATGAACACTTTTTTTAAATTTTATTTATTTCTGTATGTGTATGAACGCACTGTCTGCATGCAGGTCCATGCACCCGTGTCGTGCAATGCCGCGGAGGTCAGAAGAGGGTCTCGGATTCCCCTGGAACTAGAGTTCCCCTGGAATTGGAGTCTCAGACAGTTCTCGGCCGCCATGTGGGTGCTGAGGATTGAACCCGGGTCCTCTGTAAGAGTGGTCGGTGCTCCCAACTGCTAGGCCATCTATCCAGCCCAATGATGATGAACACTTTTTAAGATGTTTCTCAGCCACCTTTAATTCATCACTGGTGAAGACTCTGCTCAGCTCTTAACTCCATCTTTTGAGTAGGTCATTTGTCTTCTTACTTCTTTGTTTTTTGAGTAGTTTATATATTCTTGACATTAAGGCTCTGTCAGATGTGTCGCTGGTAAAGATTTCTTCCCACTCTGTGGGTTTTCTCTTCACCTTCTTGATTGTTTCTTTCACTGTACAGAAACTTTTTAGTTTTATGAAGTCCCACTTGTCAACTCTTGACCTTACTTCCCATGCAGCTGCTGTCTGGTTTAGAAAGTCTCCTCCTACACTTACGTCTTGTAGGTTGTTGCCAACTTTTTCTTGGGATAGTGCAGCCATTAAAGGCTAAGGCTAACAACCAAAAAATGTACTTCATCTTTTAACCTTGCCTAGCAGTAGCAGCTCCCTTTTGCAAGTGTTAAGATATGTTTTTCTCCTGCCACTTTAAATGCATTACCATTCTATTAAAGTATAATCTAAAATTTACTTTCTGTCCATGTTACTTTATTACAAGTGGAGATTTTCCCGCATACATTCCAAAGACAATATGGGTTCATAATTGCAAATATATAATATTAAGGATCCAAAACATTAAGTGAGGCTAAATTGTATAACAATTTATTGTTTTCCCCATTTTCAAGTATGTCAGGTTTAACATGTAGATGTTCATGTACTCTTAAATATTTTGAGACCCTTCCCTACACCAAAATAATTTCTTACTGCATTCTAAATATGTATCCTTATATTCACAGGCAATTACACTTCTCACTATTTGCCAAATAAGTTGCTTTTTGCAAAATGTGGAGAATATTACAATGTTCCACAACTAGTCAAAAACACGGATTATGTCTTTGAGCTATTCATCCCTAAGTGGAACATCTACACTGTATGCTCTACACTCATAGCTCAAGCAACTTAGAAGAACAGGGGGCAGAAAGAATACTAATGTATCTCTCAGCTCTCACCAGTATTATGGGTCATGCAACATATCATGATTAGTCCAGAAAGCCACATCTGGAACAAGTATACTTGTTCAGAGAAGAAAAGAGTATATGAAACCTCTGCACCCAAGGCTCAGGGACCATCGTGGAAGAGATTATAGGAGCCAGAGGTAGTGGACAACCAACAAGCTAACAGAATTTCCCTGACAGGAAGTTGCTCATATGAACTTATATACTGGCAACAACAAGCACATGACTTTCAGAAGCTCAAACCAGACAAAAACCCAGGTATAGAAATGGGGAAGTTCATAAGCAGCCTCAACCATAGCTGAAGAACTATTGGCAACTGCTGGGAAAGGGAGAGTTTGTCATCTTTAAGGGTGTGACACTAGATATGTTAAACAGGCTCCAGGGATGGACACATTGTGAAGGACTTTTTTGAGAAAAGAAACCTGATTCAATAGTCCTTAGTATATATAAAATAATATGTGAAATCTGATAGCAGGGGTGTTATATGAGGGATGCAGATAGGTGAGGGCATCTAAAAGTGGTCAAAGCATATTGAATTATATTTTCAAAAATTCAGCTAAGAAACAAGAAAGGTTTTGATGTAGTGGGATGAAACTTCTTTTTTTAATTTTTTTATTAATTTATTTATTTCTGTATGTGTATGAATGTACTGTCTGCATGCAGGTCTGTGCACCCGTGTCGTGCAATGCCGCGGAGGTCAGAAGAGGGTCCCGGAGTCCCCTGGAACTGGAGTTCTCCTGGAACTGGAGTCTCAGACGGTTCTCGGCTGCCATGTGGGTGCTGGAGATCGAACCCGGGTCCTCTGCAAGAGCGGTCGGCGCTCTTAACCGCTAGGCCATCTCTCCAGCCCCTGGGATGAAACTTCTTTAAGTTACGAGGTATGAAACCTACCCATTTCCAGTCCTCAGGAAGCATGTCAATAGCTGTTCTCTGATAATTAGTCTGAGGCCAAACTTTTAATATAAAAGTTTCAAATAATTTAATATTGGCATTTGCTTTTATTTTAAATATTATGGGTGAAAATTAATAAATATGCATATAAATTCAATAGGTTAACTGAACAATGGAGACTAAGCTTAGAGACTTATGGATATATAAAGAATTATGGCCACCATTTCACTTTATAAAAGGAAAATTTAAAGGCATTGGGAAAGTTTTCATTAGATATTCTG
Organism: Rhizomys pruinosus; assembly: GCA_009823505.1. Classification (NCBI taxonomy): domain Eukaryota; kingdom Metazoa; phylum Chordata; class Mammalia; order Rodentia; family Spalacidae; genus Rhizomys; species Rhizomys pruinosus. The sequence goes on along the minus strand of VZQC01005485.1, from coordinate 3,633,884 downwards.
TGAAAAGAGTAACCACTAAAACAACAGTCTCCAACATTCACAGCAAAACGTATTTGAATGCCTGTCATATGACATGTGAAATTAACATAGCCTATTATTTTCCTCAAACAGAATCATTCAAATTATGTATAGATTGTTTTATATGGACTTGAATCATTAGCATCAGTAAATTACTAGCAAAAGCAATAATGTTTAATAATTAAATGCATTAAAATTAAGTAGTATTTTTTTGGTTTTAGAATTATCTTCTCAAAAATTGAATTATCTCGTTGAAGGCACAGTGGATAAAGTTCACAATTACAAAGGATTTGTCATAGTGGGTGAGATCTTTTTACTATACCTTTTTGCTTTCAGGTATGTTGATTTTTATGTTGCTACAATTATCTTACTAAAATCCACATAAACCAAATATTGCCTAATTATTATTAAAATTGCATGACAGGCCAGAAGAATAATTCAGCATTTTTAAGCACTGGCTTCATAAGACTTAGTATTGGAGTTACATCTTTGTAACCAACAGTGGAAACATAGAACCAACTCCTCAAATTTTTCTTCTGAAACACCCACGTGTGTGCGTGAGTGCACACACACACATGCAAACACACAGAGCGCGGTACACATATGCCTCCTGTATATACATACAATACTACTATAATGAATAATAATGGCAACAATAAACATTTTAAATCTATTACATAATAGTATATTACTTTTTAAATATTCTTATTAATTTTATATTGTTTTCCTAACTTGTGTGACACTTTTCCCGAGGGAGGTACAACACATACATCTATATACCTCAGAAAGGGAAAAAACAAAATATCCAAGTAATGAATGCACCAAAGTCGAACTTGGTGAACCAACACATTTTTATTGGGGTTATTAAGAAGAATAAGAGTGAGGTTACTAACTGGAGTACATATGGCTCAAAAACAACTGGATTACCAAAAAGCCCACATGAGAGGGTGACAATGTACTAAAATTGGAACCTTGGAGCTCTCTGCAGAACCTGAAATGCATGGAAAATGGCCAAGAGCTCTCTTCTACTGGTAACTCTGCTGGTCAGAGCCTCTTTCTCCAGAAGTTGTTTACTGCTTCTATAACACACAAGTAGTCTTCTCTGAGAACCTGACAAGTTTCTGCTTATCCAGAGATGACATTTTTTTTTACCACCTGAGTCTCATTGATGGAATGTTTCAATTCAGATAAAACTGCTCTAGATCCTGGTCCTTTAAAACTTAATTTACCTGACAGGTTTCCTTTCAGTGTATAGACAAAATAACAGTTTTTGGTAGTGTCCATTAAGAGAAAGTGGGAAACAGAAAGAGTCTACCTGGGGTTCACTTTACTAAGATTCCTTTTATCAGTTGCATATCCACATAATTTTTATAGCCATTGTTACCTCTGAACATTAGTATTCCATAGATACATTTTATACCGGTCTTCATTTCTTCCCAATGCCTAAACCTTGTGAAGGAATCAAAAGAATTAATCTGTGTTTATATTTTGGAGGAGAAAACAGGTGTCAATGGAAGAGGAAAACCCATTGCTAAAGTAGAGAATGTACAACAGCAGTAGGCCCTTGAGACCCATATGTCCCCTTGCAATTTAAAGTTGCAAAACATTAAGATTCTCAATAGTAAACATTAAAGGTCAGATTAGTGATGCAGAGGTGTTTGACACACCCCCACCATATTCTCCTGAACCTGGAGCTAGTCTGGGCACCAACAAGATCCAGGGATCTTTTGTTCTCCATACTCCAGTAAGTGCACATGTAAGCAAACCAAGCTTGTTATGGGGTTGCTGAGGAATGAACAGATGTAATCATGCTTTCCCAGTTATTACTCTTACAAATGTCCATGTGATTTGTCTGTCTCCCTCACCCCAAGGTCAATTGTTTCTATATAATAAAAAATAATGAAATAAAATTTATTTATATAATTATACTTCACTTTCTAAAATTCCTTTACCTGTAAGTACCTATAATGTGATCTATTATGTTAGTATGTAGTGTTTGATGTCTAAAATATATTGAAAACAGGCATATGATAGTAATTATGATTATTATTTTGAGTTTTGGGATAGGATTATAATATGGATCCCCTTGCCTCAGCTCTCCAATTATTTAAGTTACAGGCATTCACTACTACCTTGCCTTAAGAGACATTTTTAAGCATGTAGTCATTCTCCCAAAATTTTTCCTAAGGATACTATGTCTTTCGTTAAATTTTATTTTTTTAAATCAATGCATTTAAACAAACATCAAAGTAACATTAAAGTAAATGTAGAAAACACTGAAGTTCTGAGAAAAACGTGAAGCAGAATTAAGTTTGGAATAAAAGAAAACCATCATAATAATGTGCACATAGATAATGGCAAACAGCATGAGAAACAATGAATAAAGCTGGAAAACAAGGAGACAACTTTGCAATGGCATTTCCCAGCTCTCTCTCTCTCTCTCTCTCTCTCTGCTCTCTAGATATATATATATATATATATATATATATGTGTGTGTGCATATCTTTATATGTGCTGATATATGTATTTAATTTCTTCCATTTAATTATAATCTATTTTGCATGTAACATTTTCCAGATTTTAATCAATAACTCATGAATGTGTCAGATGCAGTATTGAATAAGTAATTAATAATTAAGTTGTATGCATGGCAACATTTTAATCTCAATATACATGTTTTATAGTTATAATTAATTTTACTAATATCACACTTTATATTTTCAAAAGATGAAAAAGGCTAAAATAATAAGTGCACTTTTACTAAAATATAAACTGAATGTGGCTATGTATTGCTAGAACTCAAGTAATTAAGCAGAACAAAGAAACAGTTTTAAAGTCCTGAAATGGACAAGCAACATGTACCTAAAATATTTTCACTTCCAGCACAGAATGTACACATCTTCCATGTCATCTATAGAAACTTTTTTAAAATGTGGAGAATACATACTGAAAGAGCGAAAATGTTCAATGTTTCAACACTGAATTGCATGAATAAGCCTGTGGAAATTTGAATTTGGAACATCAAATAAAAGTTCATTGGCTGTTAATTTTCACAGTGGCACTAAACTATATCATCTGCCCTCTTCCTAATACTTGCGGGAATATGCAGTGCTGCATATGTACCATAAGCAGGACATTTTCTAGTATAAGAAGCATATTGATGTGATACTTTGCATATCTTAAGTAATTCATTTATCTCCCTAATTAACAAACCACTCATTTAAGGTACAAATACCGGAGATGCTCCCCTCATCATTTCTCTAACTATGGATTTTTTTAAAATTACAGGTAGAGTTCTATTTTCCTATTGCTAATATGGTCATCTAATTTGTTAAATGAAGCAGAATTCTTCCTATATTTGTGTCTGCTGATGGTTATAACTCATCCTATCTTCTCCCAATTTCATTTCACATATTTCACACATATTCTCTATATTGCTGAATTAAATATTCCTTTTAAGATACAGTTTATTTGAACTTTGTCTCTTATCTCCATATAAAATCCTCTCCATCATACTCCTGTTGAGTCAGTTAATTCTTCCTCAGCACTTGGAGCTCAGCTAATTATCTTGGGAAATATTCTCTAAGAAATCCCAATTACATCTCATCACCTTTCTTTATACTTTAGAAACTTCTATGAATATATTCCACAATATATTCATTTATATTTATATATAAATTTATATTTATATTTATATTTATAAATGTATATTTATGTTTCTATATCCTTATTTTTTATTTCTTCTGTCTTTCATGTTTTGTAAATTCAGTACAAGTTAGAACATGTCTATATATTTCTCTATATTACACCTAACTTTAAACAAAATTTTTTAAGAGTTAGACACCAAGATATTTGTAAATTCATTGTTCCACTCTTTATATAAATGAACAAGTAAATGCAGATACACTCATTTAATCATGTCTGCACCAAAAATATTTATATGAGAACCAAGCGGCTAATAATAACTCTTGTTGATCGTTGCTTAAGCAAATTATTTATTAATGTTTTTGGTCTCATCTTTGGATATTTTTCCAGCATTTATGTTAAATTTATGCCTAACAGTTCAGGTTCATAGTACATTGAAAATACTTAGGAATGTAATAATCACAAGTTGATGTCATCTTTTAAAATATACCTTTTAAAAAAAGATAGCACATACTACCTTAGGATTAAATATTCATTAAACAAATGTTATCTGAGTCATATTCTGTTAAATTCTGGAAATAGTTTTTGTCCATGGTTTAAAATACCATAAACATTTCAAAGTAAAACATCTCAATGTATTTGTGCTTGTTATTAAAATTAGGCTACGTACGTGTTATTGACTTAACAATAAATATTTCTTCATGTGAATTGCATTGAGTGTTGAGTTCATGAAAACTTTTGTACATTATTCTGATTCTGGGTTGCATGGTAGACACTACTCTCAGTAGGGCCACTAAAATCTATAGCTATACCCAAGACTGATGCATGTAATGAAAAGAGGTTATTCATCCATAACTTCCAAAGTGCTTAGAAAAGATGAAGGGTTAGCCATTAAAATATTTAATTCCTAAACTTTAATAATGAAAACTTGTTGCTGGGCATGGTGGCATGAGATTTTAATCCTAGCACTTGGGAGGCAGAGGCAGGCAGATCTCTGTGAGTTCAAGGCCAGCCTGGTCTACAGAGTGAGTTCCAGGCCAGCTGGGGCTACAGGGATACCCTGTCTCAAAAAGACCAAAAAACAAAAAAAAAAAAAAAAAAAAAAAAAAAAAAAAAAAAAAAAAAAAAAAAAAGAAGGAAATCTTGTTATGGCAAATAACTACTCCTCCACAACACACAAAAAGATCTCTTGAAATCTTCATCCCTAATACACCAAAATGTGAAATATTTGTACAGTTAAGTTGATATGAATTAATAATATATTAGGGTGGGTAAAATATGATATGATTGAACATGTTATAATAGAAGGAAACAGATATAAAGAGAAAAATACACATAAAAATGGAGAGTGAAAGGAGGAAAAATAATTATTTGAAGACAGGAGCACAGTGACGTTAAATGGTTACATAATCAAAAATAATTATAGAGTTTTTAGAAGGTCAGCCAGGGGCACACACTATCTGTGCCTAGCCTCCAAGGCTGCTCTGTGCTTTGCAGGAGGTCGGCTGGTGGCCAAACTCAGCAGTTGCCATCCAACTCTAGGACCATAGAGAAGAACTGTGTGACTGGATAGAAGGTCAGCCAGGGGTGCACACTATCTAAACCCAGCCGCCCAGGCAAGGATTCAAACACCCCCCCCCCAGGACCATAGAGAGGAACTGCGTGTATGGATAGAAGGTCAGCCAGGGGCACACACTATCTGTGCCCAGCTGCCCAGGCAAGAATTCAAACACCCCCCGCCAAGCTACTGATACTTAGGTGGAATATGTAAACTGCTGGTGCTGCAGTTTAAAGCTGTTGGGAAGGTACTGCAGTGTCAGAGATTGGAGGATGCATAGCCAAAACTGAGGAAGAAACCAACAGGAAGCAAGCTGAGTGAGCAACCAATCCCCCATATTAACATTTGAGATTAGCAACAGAATGCAAACAAATAAGCAAAGGGGGAAAAAACAACAACAACAAAAATACACATGCCCAAAACACAACGGAAAACCAGCAATATGGGAAAAGCTGAAAATAAATCCCCATGAAACTCAACCACTCCTGTAGAAGATCCCAATGATGAGATATCCCTGGAAGGGAACAAAGATACGGACCTTAGAAGAACAACTGTAGACATATTCAAAGACTATGAACAAAAATCAGAGAACTAAAGGGAGAGAATGAAAAACACATAATTGAAATAGAAGGAAAGAATGATAAACTCCAAAAAGAACTAAAAGGAGAGATTGATAAACTCAGAAAAGAACTAGAAGAAGAGAAATACAAACTCTGAAAAGAACTAGAGGGAGAGAATGACAAACTCCGTAAGGAAGTGGAAACATTGAAAAGATCTCAGGCTGAAAGGAAAAAAGAAACTGACCAGCAAAGCAAGGAGCTACAAGAAAAGAATGAAAAGCTCCAAAAGGAAGTGGAAGTGGAAATCGCAGGATGAAATAAAAAAAGGAAATTGAACATTCATCCAATCAGCAGGAAAGGATAGGAAAAAGCCTTAGAAGCAGAATGGAAGAAGCAGAAAAAAAAGAATATCAGACCTACAGGATAGCACAGCACAGCTAGAAACCTCAAGTAAAGATTATGAAAAATGTAAAAAAAAACACAGGAGTGGAACAACCAGGAAATGTGGGACACTATGAAAAGACCAAATCTCCACGTCATAGGGATAGAAGAAGGAGAAGAATCCCAAGAGAATGGTATTGATCAGATCTTCAACAGAATAATAGAAGAAAACTTCCCCAAACTGAAAAAAGACAAAGCCATAGAAATACAAGAAGCACATAGAACACTAAATAGACAAGACCAGAAAATAAATTCCCCATGTCATATCATAGTTAAAACAGTAGATGCTCAAAACAAGGACGAAATACTGAAAGCCACAAGAGAAAAACAACAAGTTACATATAAGGGGAAACCCATAAGAATCACACCTGATTTCTCAGGGCAAACCATGAAAGTGAGAAGAACATGGACCAAAGTATTCCCAGCACTAAATGACTTTAGATGCCAACCCAGATTACTATACCAAGCAAAAATGTCAATCATAGTTGAAGGAGAAAGAAAAATCTTTCAGGACATAAACAAAATGAAAGAACACATGTCAAAAAAAAAAAAAAACATTTCAGAAAATACTCAAAGTGGTTCAAAGAACAGAGGAAAGGAGCAACCCAAGAGAGAAATTACCAAAAGCATTACAGAGTAAATAAATACCTAGACCAAGAATGCAAACGAAAAATAAGTTGAAAGAAAACAGCACACATCTTTCAATAATAACCTTAAATATTAATGGTCTAAACTCCCCAATCAAAAGTGCACACACCTTTAAGCCCATCACTCAGGAGGCAGAGGTAGGTGGATATCTGTGGGTTCAATGCCAGCCTGGTTTACAGACCAAGCTCCAGGGCACCTGGTAAAAGGGAGAACCTGTCTGAAAAATGCCAAAAAAAAAAGGGTAAAACTAAAAAGAAAACACACACACACACACACACACACACACACACAAAAGACATAGACTGGGAGAATGGATTAGGAAACAGAATCCATCTATATGCTGCCTCCAAGAAACCCATCTCACCCTCAAGGACAGACAGAGTGAAAGGAAGGAAAAAATATTCCGAGCAAATGGTACCAAAAAGCAAGCAGCAGTGTCTATTCTAATATCAGACAAAAGATTCCTCAGAGTAAAATTAATCAGAAAATACAAAGAGGGCCATTATATCCTTATCAATGGAACAATTAACCAAGAAGATCTCACAATCTTAAATATTTATGCACCAAACTCTGGTGTACTGATCTTTATAAACACAATCCTTCAGGACCTCAAGACACAGATTAATCCCAGTACACTAATAATGGGGGACTTCAATACCCCACTGAGCCACCTGGATAGGTCAACTGGACAAAAAATAAACAGAGAGACATCAGAACTGAAAAACACAATGCACCAAATGGACCTCACAGATATCTACAGAATATTCATTCCAAACACTAGAGAATATACTTTCTACTCAGCACCTGGCACATGGAACATTCTCCAAAATTGACCACATACTGTGGCACAAAAGAAACTTCAACAAATACAAAAGGATTGAAATTATTCCATGCATTCCATCAGACCACAGTGCAATAACGCTCAATATTAACACCAGGGTAACCCCTACTAACTATAAGAACACATGGAGACTAAACAACACAATACTGAACAATGAGTGGGTCAGAGAAGAAATAAAGAATGAAATAAAAGCATTCCTGGAAATAAACAAAAATGGCAATACAACACAACAAAACTTGCGGGATGCATTAAAGTCAGTCCTAAGAGGGAAATTTATAGCCTTAGTGCCCACATTAAAAAAAAAAAAAAAAAAAGAGAGTACAAGTAAACTATCTACACTGAAGATAAAAACACTTGAGAGACAACAAATGAATCCTAAACCTAACAGACAGGAAGAAACAACAAAAAATCAGATCAGAAATCAATGAAATATAAGCAAAGAAAACAATACAAAAAATCAAGGAATATAAAACCTGGTTCTTTGAGAAGATAAACAAAATAGACAGACCTCTAGCCCAGTTAACCTAAAGAAAGAAAGAGCAACTCCAAATCAATAGCATTTGTGATGAAAGGGGAAACATCACAACAGATAAAGAAAAGATCCAAACAATCATATGAGACTACTTCAAAAACCTATACTGTACTAAAATTTGAAATCCTCACTAGGGCAATAAGGCAATAAAGCAAAATTAAAGGAATACTAATTGGAAAAGAGGAAATAAAACTATCCCTTTTTGCAGATGATATGGTTTACTTAAGGGATGCTAAAAACTACACCAGAAAACTCTTAGAATCAACCAAATATTAGTAAAGTTGTGGGATACAAAATAAACCTGGAACAATCAGTAGACTTCTTTTACACCAATAATAAGCAACTGGAGAAGGAATATAAGGAGATCTTCCCAGTCACAATAGCCTCAAAAAAATAAAATAAAATACTTAGGAATAAACCTAACCAAAGACACCAAAGACCTCTACAACAAAATTTTTAAAACCCTGAAGAAGGAGATTGAAAATGATATCAAAAGATGGAAAGATCTCCCATGCTCATGGATTGGAAAAATTAATATAGTAAAAATGTCCATTCTACCCAAATTAATATACAGATTCAATGCAATCCCAATAAAAATCTCCATGAGCTTTTTCACAGACTTAGAAAAAAAATCCTTAAATTCATATGGAAAAACAAAAGAACCTGAATAGCTAAAGCAACCCTGAGTGAAAAGTGCAATACTCGGGGGATTACCTTACCAGACGTCAAGCTATATTACATAAAGACAGCCTGGTACGGGCAAAAAAAAAAAAAAAAACAACGGAACCATTGACCAATGGAACAAAATTGAAGAACCAAACTTGAGCTCATATAACTTTAGCCATCTCGTATTTGACAAAAGGCCCAAAAATCTCAATGGAGGATAGATAGCATCTTCAGCAAATGGTGTTGGCAAAACTGGATCACCATTTGTAGAAGAACAAAATTAAACCCCTACTTTTCACCCTGTACAAAAATCAACTCCACATGCATCAGCAATCTCAATGTGAAGCCTGAACCCCTGAAGGTGATAAAAGAAACAGTTGGCAACAACCTACAAAACATAGGTGTAGGAGGAGACTTTCTAAACCAGACAGCAGCCACACTGGAATTAAGGTCAACAGTTGACAAGTGGGACCTCATAAGACTAAAAAGCTTCTGTATAGTGAAAGAAACAATCAAGGAGGTGAAGAGAAAACCCAGAGTGGGAAGAAATCTTTACCAGCAACACATCTGACAAAGAATTAATGTCAAGAATATATAAACTACTCAAAAAAACAAAGAAGTAAGAAGACAAACGAGTCACTCAAAAGATGGAGTAAAGAGCTGAACAGAGTCTTCACCAGTGAGGAATTAAAGCTGAGAAACATCTTAAAAAGTGTTCATCATCATTAATAATTAAGGAAATGCAAATTAAAACCTCTCTCAGATATCATCCCACTCCAGTACAGCTAGCTAAGATCAAGGAAACAAAAGATCAAGAAAACAAAAGACAACAGATACTGGAGGGGTTGTGGGGAAAGGGGAACACTCATCCACTGCTGGTGGGAATGTAAACTTGTACAACCACTATGGAAAGCAGTGTGGAGAAACCTTAAAAGACTCAGAATGAGCTTACCACCTGACCCAATCATACCACTTCTGGGTATATACCCCAAAGACTCATCCTACTGCAAAGATATATACACATCCATGCTTATTGCAGCTCTCTTCACAATAGTGAAGAGCTGGAACCAACCCATATGCCCCTCAACAGAAGAGTGGATGAAAAAAACGTGGTACATCTACACAATGGAGTACTATTCAGTGGTAAAGAAGGATGGCAATATGAACTTTGCAGGTAAATGGATGGAGCTCGAAGCCATTATGCTGAGTGAGGCGACACAGTCCCAGAAAGACAAAAGGAGAACGGTTTCCCTCATTTGTGGATGCTAACACCAAATCCCCCAGATGATAGTCAAGCTGAACAATAGAATGGTTATAGTTTTGGTTTATCTGAAAGCAACTATGTTGTTATAATGTGAATCCCTCAATGGGCTCTAGAACCTACCTACCAATTATTTTCAGAGTCTGTGATTACTGTATATGAGTAGAGAGTATGTATCCATATTTTAGAATAATATGAAATTAATGGAGGAAACTGTGAATTCCTAAACATAAAAAAAGACTGAGAGAAAGATGCAGGACAGTTATAACAGAATACATGATCTGGGATGGGATGGGGTGGGTTGGGGGGAAGGAATAGGGGAATATGCCTGAACAGAAATGAAAAATGATGTATGAAATACATAAAACATCAATAAAAATAGAGTATAAAAATAATAATTATAGCCTTATAGCTAGGCAGGTAAAAGCTACTTAGAAGTCTACTTAGAATTACATGACTCTGCTACATATTTTAGACATTTCACCTCTGCAACTGTGAATTAATAGATTAACATTGTTTTAATCATACATTTTGTAATACTTCATGGCAGCTCCAGGGCACTCAGATTTCTTTCGTTGTTGTTAAATAAGGAAAAAAAAAGCAAATAGGATGTTAATCATATCTTTCAACAGGTCAAATAATACCCTATATAATGTAGAATTACTTTTTTGCTCTGCTGTTCTCAATATTTATAGAAAAACAGCACTTAAAATTTTTCCTCTGACTTAAATAGAAAAGAATAAAATAAAACTGAATTATTGCCACTTAGGGACTATAATTTTAATAAAGTCTATATATTTGAATACCATAATTGATAAATAGCATGTCCTTATGGACCATCCATACTTTCAAACTATATGCATGTTGTAAGATACTGATGACATAGTTAAGGAGTAAAAGAAGATATTAGAAATTTTAAATTATGCATGGTAAACATTCTTTTACAGCCACCTACATTATTTTCCTGACTACAAATAAATAACTTCACAGCACATTTAATTGAAAAGACTTCTATTTATTGGCATTTCCTTCTCTTTTGTAAAATTACACTCTCGCAATCTAACCATGAATTTCCCCTATCTAATTCATTATATGCAGTATTTTATTAATTTTATTCTTTTAAAGTAAGCATTCTAATATTATTTTCTTCCTTCTTTGAATTCTTCCCAAACAACATTGTATACTTTTCATTAACAAATCTTTATTGTCCAAATATAACAATCTGATTTCATTCCTAACAGCCTGTGAAACCTCCTTATGATTAGGAAACCAATGACATTTTCATCTCATTATTACATTTTTAATAACAGTGTGGTTAATGGCAATATTTTTTCTCATTTTCATGAAACTATATCCAAATCTTTCTACATGTAGGAAAGATGCTTTGCTTTTGCCTTATGTTTGACAAATGTTCCGTGATAATGTCAATGTGACCAAGAATGGTATAGTGCTGCCTCGGCACCATAGAATACCTAATGTTTGTACACCTGCATGCAGCACACAGACAGGAACTGAATTGGATATATGTCTCTTCCTCATGAACATGTACTGCCTCTGCAAAATGGATGATTTTTGAGGAGAATCCTGTACTGGTTTCCAAACCAGGGAAGGACTCCAACTACATTGGGAGAGAAAAGAAAATCACAGTATCAGGCAACAGAAGTCCAAAAACTACTAGTAACTGAAAATTGGTACAAGTACAGGAGTTAATCAGGTTAACAGAGCTCAGACCCTGGGTGAAACTGTTTGCTCAGATCAATAAGAGAAGGACAAGCTCCAGTATTGTTCACTGTCTTGGCATTGCTAGGAAGTCATTGCAGCAGGTACCACATGGCATTTACCATAAGCCTTCCTTTAGTACATCAGCAAAAGGACTTGGTATCAACTCCCATAGAATATGAAGTATGTACATCTGGACCTTTGGAATAAACATATACTCCCCAAACTATGAGCCTTGAAAGGCACTGTGAACCCTTGATCCATTCTTACGTGGCTGGACAGATATAGCAGTACTGCAAGATCAAAATGTCTTTCAAAAATTGCATGTATATCCCAAATCTAATTGGCTATTGGCTCTCTCCTTGGAGGAATAACCCATGGCTGATGCCACAAGCCTACATCCTCTACAGGTTAGGAGATGTTATAAGCCACAGTAAGACCCTGTCATATTTATCAGGGGGTAAAAATGTAATTCATGGATTAACATATCATCCAAACATATGTGTCTATGCCAAAGTAACCTACCATAACTATTAGTGATGCTTAAATACCTATATATCTAATTGCTTGTGCTTCATTAGTAGGATCGAAAGGTTACTCCTGAACAAACTGTCAGCCCATGAAAGGAAACAGCCAGAATTGACCAGAATCCAAGTCAACAGCTCCAGAGAGAGAGGACAGTTTTACTTCTCATCCACCTGTGCCCCTTTTCTAAGCCTAGGGAACAATCTGCGGAAGAGGGGGCGTGGTAGAATGTAAAGGCTGCGATTGGGGTGAACGGTGAAACTACAGCGATGTAGTCTGGACACTCATTTGATCAACTTGATTGAACAAACAACCTGTCACCCCCCACTGAATGGTGGGACTGTGGGGGTTTGGGCACAACAGTCTGTAGACTGGTTTTGCATGAAGGATGTTTATACTCATGGATTATCACTTATAGCTAAAAAATGAAAGAAAAAAAAAAACAACCCTGAAAGATGCAGGAGAGTTATGGCAGAATACATGATCTGGGATGGGGTGGGGGTGGGGGGGAAGGGAAAGGGAAATATGCCTGATCTGAATTGGAAAATGATGTACAAAATGCACAAACCATCAATAAAAATTAAATTAAAAAAATTGCATGTAAGTCTCTGACAAAAGACTATGTCTCAAAAATATATTTGTCTTGTTTTCCTTCCTTTTTGTGGGGCCAGAAATATCCATTATGGCTGAGTATATGAGAGCTAGCTTCTACCCCAATAACCTCGGCTAGGCACTTATCATACCTAGGGCCGTGAGGCTGGTGACTTGAGAGGCAGAAACCTCACAAGAAGAAGAAAGCCAACACCTTTTCTTGATTTTTTTTCTTTATTATTCTCATGAATCTAGTAAAAGAAACTCACCATAAGCCAGTCTTTCAGTACCATCAGAAGGACGCTGAGAGTAAATTTTTGTACCTCCTTCTGTGTCATATGTGACTTACTGGGGAATTGATTCTGATTTGTCAATATTACTTCTATATTTATAAATTTCCTATTTTATTTTCATGCAGCTTTTCATACTATATCACTCAGTACATGTTTCTTGTTCCTATCAAGTGATAAAATTAAACAAGTAAAATCATATTTTTAATTTAAAGTAACAATATAGAACTTCATTGTAGAATATAATATATATTAAGCCCAGAACAATTAGAACATGCTTAGAAGTTCTAAAACCATAATTCACAATTGATAACCAGGATGATTTAGTTGGGTTATTGTTTTATATTTAGAACAAGAATATTTCTCCAGAAGCTAGAAAGATGCCTCAGTGGTTAAGAACACTTACTGTTCTTGGAGAGGATTGCAGAGGACCTGGGTTAGGTTTCCATCACCCATATGGTGGCTAACAGCCACCTGTAACTCCACTTTCAGGGGTTCTGATCATTTTCTGGTATCCTGAGGTTTGTGAGTACATGTAGTGCATGTAAACTTATTTAGGTTTACACATATACACATAAGTTAAAAGAAAAAGGAATATTATTTCTCATGACAGGTTATTTGTAATGTTGATTAAAAGCATCATTGTAATTTAGGGTTATACTTACCATACATGGTTTGAGAGCTATCTGCCAATCAGCAAACCCTTGGTCAAGCCTGAAAATTGTTCAGTTTGATGATCTCATTGTGAATGTCTTCAGTTTATTATATCTAAATTCATAATAAGTTTTCCTGTAATTACCAATAAACTTTAGAACAAAATAAAAAATAATAATAATTATTGACTAATTTCATCAAAAGCAAATCAAAACATGTTAGGATTCTATAAATTCTCTTTCATGTAAAGAATCATCACAATGGTTATTCATGTTATATTTACAATTCTGTTAATGTTACACAATGCCAATAATAACTAATCCTTGTGAGGTTATTTAATAGATTATTCTTTAGATTATTAAATGATTTTTTTCAGAACTACTGGCAACTTCCATCTTGATTGAACAACATAATAAATTGAACTTGGTTGGTTGTTACACTAAAGTGATGTGTCTCAGTTATATATTTGATGCAATATATTTGATAAAGTAAAGATGTAGACCAAGTTTACTTTTATTACTAAGCCATCAAATCTATGTTTTAACTGTTCACCAATCTTATTTTAATACTTTTCATTTGTCATTAGAAATCAAAATTCTAAAACATAAGCATTATGTTTAATAATGGATTCAGAATCCCACCCAGTGATATTCATTTAAAATAGTTTTGAATTGTTATAGGTGCTGCAAACAACAATACAGAGTATATTTTTGAGATTTTTCTAAGCCACATAATTGGTATACCTTAAAGAAACAGCCTATCAAAGAACCGACTTTTGGATTCATTGATTCTTTGTATTATTTTCTTTGCTTCTATTTCATTGATTTCTGTTCTGATTTTTGTTATTTCTTCCTGTCTGTTGGGTTTGGGGTTCATTTGTTGTTGTTTCTCAGTGTTTTTAGCTGCAGTGTTAAATCCATTGTTTGTACTCTTTCTGTTTTTTCAATGTAGGCACCCAGGCCTATAAACTTCCCTCTTGGGACTGCTTTTAAAGTATTCCATAGGTTTTGTTGTGTTGTGCTGTCATTTTCATATAGTTCCAGAAATGCTTTTATTTCTTTTTTATTTCTTCCTTGACCCATTCATTATTCAGGAGTGAGTTGTTTAGTCTCCATGTGTTCTTGTGGATAGTTTGGCTTATCCTGGTGTTGATATTGAGCTTTATTGCACTGCAGTATGACAGATGCATGAAATCATTTCAATCCTTTTGTATTTGTTAAGGTTTTTTCTGTGCCCCAGCATGTGGTCAATTTTGGAAAATGTTCCATGGGGTGCTGAGTAGAAGGTGTATTCTCTGGTGTTTGGGTGGAATATTCCATACATGTCTGTGAGGTCCATTTGGAGCAATGTATTGTCAGGTCAGATGTCTCTCTGTTATTTATTATCTAGTTGATCTATCCAAAGAGCTCAGTGGGGTATTGAAGTTCCCCACTATTAGTGTGCTGGGATTAATCTGTGCCTTAAGGTCTTGCCGGATTGTGTTTATAAAGTTCAGTGCGGGGGCTGGAGAGATGGCCTAGCAGTTAAGAGCACAGACCGCTCTTGCAGAGGACACAGGTTTGATCCCCAGCACCCACATGGCAGCCGAGAACCGTCCGAAACTCCAATTCCAGGAGAACTCCAGTTTCAGGGGAATTCAACACCCTCTTCTGACCTCCGTGGTGTTGCATGACACTGGTGCACAAACTTGCATGCAGACAGTACATTCATACACATACAGAAATAAATAAAATTAATAAAAAAATTAAAAAAATAAAGTTCAGTGTGCTGGAGTTTGGTGTTTCTGATTGTGAAATCTTCATGATTAATTGTTCCTTTTATAAAGATGTAATGGCCCTCTTTGTCTTTTCTGATTAGTTTTACTTTGAAGTCTATTTTGTCTGATATTAGAATGGCAACTCCTGTTTTCTTTTTGGTACTATTTTCTTGGAATATCTTTTTCCATCCTTTCACTTTAAGTTGTTTCCTGTCCTTGAGGGTGAGATGGGTTTCTTGTAGACAGCATATAGATGAATTTTATTTCCTAAACTATTCTCCCAGTCTATGTCTTTTGATTGGGGGGGTTTAGAGCATTAATATTTAAGGTTACTATTGAGAGATGTGTATTTCTTCCTTTCACCTTATTTTCTGATTCTATTCTTGGTTTAGGTTTGTATTTTCACAGTTATACTTTTATTAATTTCTCTCTCTAGCTGCTTGGGGATAGGTGCTCCTTTCCTCTGTAAGCGCAGGTAGGAAGATGATGTCAATGTGGGGAATCTCAGAATGGTAGTCTTGCATGTAGCATGGATTGGCATGCTAGCTGTATTGGAGGGGTCTGTCACAGGAGTATGGGTATGCTTTGCAAAAAGCTAAAAGTCTAGAGGACACATTATAAGCACAAGGAGTAGGGAAGAAGGGGAAGAAGTGTCAGCAAGCAGTTGCAGAGGCAGCATGGTCACTCCTATTGGTAATGAAAAAGCAGTCTCAGGCAGAGTCAGAAGTTGGAGGGAGACTGAAAGTATGGGAGAGAAACTGCAGTGAGAGAGGGATATGAGGCAGGACTCTTCATTATTGGCCTCCAGCCTAGCCAGTAAGTTGGATAAAAGAGATAAAGAGATGGAATTGTTAGCCTATCATTTTTAAAGGGAGGCGGGGCAAAAAAGGAAGAGATCCCAGATTAGATTAATGATAAAAGTCTCATCCTGGGACCCTACAATCAGAACCCAAGGGAGTAGGCATATAGGGATAAAGAAGGGAATGACTTAAAAATTGTGGAGAGCAGGTGTTGGCCAAAATGGCGCTTTGAACCCTGGCCAGGTCTTATCGCCTGATTGTTGCCTGACTGCCCAGCTCATTCCCCAGCCAACAAGAGAACGCCAAACCTGAACCCTCATTAGAATGTCCGCTGACTTCCGTATATTGTGCATACTGCTTACAGACCAATGAGAGACTGCCACGGCGCTCGCGCCCTAGCAGGAGGCAGGGTTGAGAGAGGGGATATGAGAGGGGACACTGGAAGGAGGAGAGAGGTTGGTGTAAGAGTTGCCTGAATAAACTGCATCTGGAAGAAAAAGAGTGTGTCTTCTCCTTTTTCCTGCTGGCCGGGAACAGAGAGCAACGAGGAGAGTGACAAGTGGCGGCCTGGATGGGGAACCTCCATCGGTGTGAGCATGGTTCAGAACCAGACGCAGGCAGGTAGGCTAGCTGGTAAGTTCCCAGGTAAAGTGGGAGTATAAGGTTCTCAGAAGTAGAGACCATGGGGAATTCAAATTCAATGTGGCCATTGCGCGATGCCTTAAAGGAACTGCTGAGAGTGAAAGGAATTGGCATAAAGACCCAAACTTTAGATGAGTTCTTAGGAGCAGTAAATGAGATCGTGCCCTGGTTTCTTGTGACTGGAAACCTCATGCCACATTGCTGGAGAAAATTGGGAGGGGACCTAATGTTTGCTGAGGAACAAGGAATTCTGCGGAGAGGTGTAGTTCCGATTTGGAAATTAATAGGAAATTGCTTGGGCGATGCAGGGAGCTGTGCAGCAGAAATAAAAAAAAGGGGAAGAACTTCTACAGCAGCTAAAAGAGGAACAGGCGCAACCCAAAGGGGTTGAGGACAAAGAGCAGGATATGTCGGCTGATGAGTTGGAGAGTTTGGTAGAAAGCATGGAGCAAGTGAAGGTTAGCATACAGCCGGCAGCCCCAGGACCTCCGCTACTGCCGACGGCCCCAGGACCCCCTCCGCCTTTTGTGGTACCTGGCACTTCATTTCATCTGGAGTGCTGGAGGGAGGTAGCTCTTTGTTGCTAAAGCTCTGAAACCAGTCAGAAAGAAATTTATAGTTATAACAGTATTTCAGACCTTTAATGCTCCTTTCAACCTGATTTCTGACAGTCAATATGTTGTTAATATCCTCAAAAGGCTCGAGGTAATAGGAAAGATCAATCTCAGGTCAACCGTCGGGTCTCTTTTGCGTACTTTACACATTCTCCAGAGAGACCACCCATTCTTTTTTCAGCATATTCGGGCTCACACTGGACTGCCCGGCCCGCTAGCTGAAGGCAATGATTCAGTCCATAAGGCGTCCAGAGCTCTGATGTGTTTTCTCTCCTCCCCTCAGGAACTTGCACACACCTTTCACCCCCGCTTTCATGTTAATTCTAAAATGCTTGCCTCCCGATTTCACATCTCTCGAGCCGATGCTCGCGATATTGTAAAAAATTGTCATCAATGTGCCCCACTTCTGCCGCAACAGTCCCTTGGGATTAATCCCAGGGGTCTCCTCCCATTACATGTATGGCAGATGGATGTCATTCACATCCCTGAATTTGGCACATTAAAATATGTGCATGTCTCTGTTGATACCACCACAGGAATTATTGTTGCCTCCCTGCATTCTGGAGAAAAGGCCTGTCATGTCCGCGAACATTGTTTCCAGGCATGGGCAGCCTGGGGACAGCCTAAAGAGTTAAAGACTAACAATGGCCCGGCCTACACTTCAGGCTCCTTTACCTCCTTCTGTTTGATGATGGGCATTCACTTCACTCATGGTTTGCCGTACAATCCACAAGGACAAGGCATTATTGAGCGTGCTCATCGTACACTAAAGGAGTGCCTTCAAAAACAAAAGGGGGGAATAGCCTCTGGCTCTCCTCCAAAGGAAAGACTTGCAATTGCTCTTTTTACTATTAACTTTTTAAATTTAGATAAGCACAGGTGGTCAGCTGCGGACAGGCACACACAAACAAACAACACTTCAAAAGGGCTTGTAATGTGGAAAGACATACTTACAGGAAAATTGTATGGTCTGGACCCGGTCCTAACATGGGCGAGAGGATCTATCTGTGATTTTCCTCAGGATCATCAACAACCTCTTTAGATCCCGGAAAGGCTCACCCAAGTGGTTCAAGATGTGGAAGTGTGGGATACTCGTGATGATGGTGCCATGGCCCATGGCAATGACGGAAGAGCTTCGTTGGGGGCTGATGACAGTGTTCCTTAAACCTATCCCAGTCACCCATTCAGTGCAAGTATTCCCCCACTTTTTTGCAACTAATGATAACATGGAGGTCCCTTCTTTTTTTATCATTAGATGACACATTAGCAGCAGTACAAGAGACCATACACCTGCCCCTAAACGGATTACTGTGCTTCCAACTGATTACTAACATATCCCAGGACAGTGATTGTGTACGTATGCATAACCAGACAGGAGGCTGGTTTGATGCACCCCCTCCGGAGACCAGCCGGTCCAATGCCACATGGCTCAGGGGAGCTTGGCACTTTCAAACCCATGCCTGTATGCGTATGGCCCTCCTTTGTGTTCCTTGTATATAATGAAAGCTATGAAAGAAATAATGTCACCTGTGGTAACAGGACTTGTTTCTATGCTTTATGCTGGAATGCTACCACCTTTCCTCTAGCGGTGGTATTTCATGGCAATCACAGCATCAGCTGCCGTGGCTACAGCTGTGGCAGTTTTCCTGACGTCAACTGTTCAGACAGCAGCTGCACTTAACAATTTGTCTGCTGGTGTTGCTGAGGCTATGACCAATCAACAAAATATTAATAATCATTTCAAAACAGGCATTATGTCACTCAACTAAAGGGTTGATTTGGTGCAGGATCAGCTTGACATGCTTATACAGATAGCACAGTTGGGGTGTGAATGGAGACATTCTGGGCTCTGTATTACCTCTGTAACTTTTCAGAATCTGAGCCATGCAGCTAATCTATCACGCAGTCTCTCACATCATTTAACAGGAAACTGGTCCGGTGAACTCGACTCTCTATTGGAAGAACTCCACTCATCCATTGTGCACATCGACTCTACACGAGTAGACCTATTCACGTCTGAGGGTTTTATCTCCTGGATGTCGAAGGCAGTGTCTCACCTACAGCAGTGGGCTGGAACAGCGGGTTTGGGTTGCAGTATAATCCTGCATGGGTCATTGTGTCTGTGGTGTCTGATGCGCATGCGGAACAATCAGCTCAGAGAAAGAGTGTTCTTTGTGCAGGTTCTTGCCGCTATTGAACTGGGCAGTTCACCTCAAGTTTGGCTTGGCATGCTAGAGAAGTAGTCAAAGACGGGTAAGACCCACTGCATGTGTTACCAACCTAAGACAGGGAACAAACCTATGCTGTTTGTTTGACTCCATGATGGGTAAGGAATACCTCTGCAGGGGCAACCTAAGACAGGCATTCTCTCTGCCATATTATAAAAGAAAGGGGGAGATGTGGAGAACGGGCGTTGGCCAAAATGGCACTTTGGACCCTGGCCAGGTCTTATCGCCTGATTGTTGCCTGACTGCCCTGCTCATTCCCCAGCCAACAAGAGAACGCCAAACCTGAACCCTCATTAGCATGTCTGCTGACTTCCGTATACTGTGCATACCGCTTACAGACCAATGAGAGACTGCCATGGTGCTCGTGCCCTAGCAGGAGGCGGGGATGAGAGAGGGGATATGAGGAGGGGACACTGGAAGGGAAAGACAGAGTTGGTGTAAGAGTTGCCTGAATAAACTGCGTCTGGAAGAACAAGAGTGTGTCCTCTCCTTTTTCCTTCTGGCCGGGAACAGAGAGCCATGAAGAGAGCAACAAAAAATAGGTGACAATGCACCTCAGATTTGACCTTTATGCAGGGAAAGAAAAAATCCATGGTGGAACATATTGATGGATATCAATGATCTAGTGCAAAAGAATACTCAACTGGAGATATTGGAACTAGGGAAGACATTCAAAGCACCAGATAGAGAAGCACCCCCATCACTTGGCTTGTGAGTATGTGGGGCATTGGAGCAAATGGAATTAGTTTAAATGTTGCAGGAATAGAAAAGCTGTGCATTAGAGAGCAATAATCAACCATCCCTCCTTAAGACAGTACAAGGAGAATCAGTACATGTACAAGTGACACATTTCAAATTAGATTTAAGTTCCACTCTTGGAGAGGAATACATGCAGGGTACTGTAAGGCAGGCCAGCCACTGGTGGCAGGGAAATTGGAGGCCCCAGTGGGGAAAGCACTGCAATTGTTTTGCTACACGATTGTGATGTCCATACTAAGGTGCTTTCCGAGCATTTGGATTTATACATATAGATTGATATTGTAGTCACAATGTTTGTTTAGATGTCTTCTAGTTTCTTGCTTCTACCTTTTTTTGTTTGTGGTTTTATTTTTCAATCTTTTAATTTTTATTTTTATTTTATGTGTATAAGTGTGTTGCATGCATGTATGTAGGTACAGCCATGTCATGCAATGCCCACAGAGATCAGAAAAAGAGTTTTGGTCCCCCTGAACTGAAGTTACAGACAGTTGTTAAGTACAATGTGGATGTTGGGAACTGAACCCAGGTCCTCAGCAAGAACAACTAGTGCTCTTAACCACTGAGCCATCTCTCAAGCCCCACATTTGTGGGGTTTTTGTTTGTTTGTTTGTTTGTTTGGTTGGTTGGTTTTTTTTTTTTTTTTTTTTGGTCTTTTCGAGTCAGACTCTCCCTGTAGCCCCAGCTGTCCTGGAACTCACTCTGTAGACCAGGCTGGCCTTGAACTCACAAAGATCCACCTGTCTCTGCCTCCTGAGTGCTAGGATTAAAGGTATGCGTCACTACGCCTGGCCACATTTCTGTTTTTATAGTAGGAAGAATACCACAGAGATGGGCCGGCAACCATGTCATGAAAACAGATGATGAGAATGGCTGAGGGCTCAATACCTGGCAACAATAGGAGGAACATCATTCTACATTATGCTTAACCTTCTCCAAGGCTCAGGTACTCAAGTGAAGTAGAACAGCAAAAAGAATGTAAGAGCAGGAAGAAGGGGAATGTAGTCTTATATAGAACTGTCCTTAAACAGGCTGACCATGGACAGACACCATCTTTCCAAACTTAGTGTCTCACTTTTCTAGGATCATCATAGTTATGCTTGTTGACTATACTATCAGCAAGGAGAGGTGGGCAAATCTCTGATCAAAACAATGGGCCATAGATGCATGATGGGGGTAAAGCTAGGGTATATAAACTGAGGGCACCAAGAGGAGGCTCGCTCACCATTTTGTGCACCTGTGAAGAAGTCATTGTCCATGTTTAGATGAAGACTTTCCAGTGAGGCCTTAGGAGGGGAAAACATGGACTTCTATAAGTAAACTCATGCCCTGTATTAGTCACTTTTCTGTTGCTGTGATAAAGCACCATGACCAAAGGAACTTATAAAAGGAAGAGTTTATTTGAGCTTACGATTGGTGATTCCAGGGAATTAGAGTCCATTGTGGAGGGAGGCATGGCGGCTGGATCTGGAGCAGCGAGACGAGGGTCACATCTCGCAAAGAGCACAGGAATCAGAGAGAGGGCGACTGTAGACCATGAGGCTTGTTAAAACTCACTAAGCCTGCCCCCAGTGACCACTTCCTCTAGCATGGCCACACCCTCCAAGACCTCCAAAAACAGCACCACCAACTGGAGACAAATGTCTGAATACCTAGAGCCTATGGGGGACACTAATTCAAACCATCACATTCCACTCCCTGGCCCCCATATAAAATGCAAAATGCATTTAGTCCAACCTTAAAAGTCCCCATAGTCTTTACCAGTTTCAATGCCATTCAAAAGTCCACAGTCCAAAGTCTCTTCTGAGACTCAGGCCAATCTCTTAAACTGTAAGCTCCTGTAAAATCAAAAAGACAAATTACATACTCCCAATGTACAGTGGAACCGAATACACATTCCCATTCCAAAAGGGAGGAATAGAGGCATAGTGAGGAAATACTGGACCAAAACAAGACCTAAAACCAGCAGGGCAAACACCAAGTCCTGTAGATCCACATGCAACTTCTGGGACTTGACTTCCAAAGGGCTTAGATGGCTCAGCTCTTCCAGCTTTGCTTGCAACATACATCTCTTTATTAGGCTGGTACCATTCCCTATATGCAGCTCTCCTTGGCAAATAGCTCACAGGTCTGGCATCTCGAATGTCTTCTTGGGGTCTCTGCTGCCAACCAGGCTTCACATTCACAGCTTCACGCAATGGCCTATCAGGGCCTTCTTTATTCAGGGACGCCCCTGCTGTACTCTGCCTGGCCTCTGTGGCTCTCTGAAACCGTGGAGGAAGAACTGATGACCCCTTCACTCTTGCAAACTTCATGCCTCTAAAGCCAGCACCACGTGAATGAAATTGCCGAATCTGGCTGCAAGTTCGGGATGGACTCTCTCCTACTTTAACCACATTTGCAATTTTTCTCTGCCCTGGACTTGTTGGAGGATTAGCTGGGTGTGGTCTTGCCCTGAAGGTACTGATTCTTTTGTTTACTTGTAAATCTCCAGGCCTCTCCTTAATCACTTTAGTCTCCTTATGAAAGGGAGCCTCTCCTTCACATGCCTTGGCCACACCTTTAATCTTCCTAGTGTACTTTTCAGATCCAAACTGTACATTCTGCATTTCCTTCTGCCCCATTTGCTCTTTTTCACTGTAGATCTGTATAATATTCACCATTAAAAGCCACGCCACCATTTCTACATTAGGCTGTCTTGAAATATCCTCCGCCAAAGACATCAGTCCATTGCTTTTCAACTTAGCATCAGGCAAGCATTTGGGCTGTGGGCAAACTGCTGCCAGACTCTTTATCAAAATATCCCAGTTGCTGCCTAAGTCTTTATTTTCCCCTGGAACCACATCTTTTGCAGCCATGCTTTCTTCCAGGCCTCCACTAGAATGGCCCTTTAAGCTCTGCTTACAATAGTCAACAGCCTTTCCAGCCCAAAGTTCCAAAGTCTTCCACACTTCTCCAAACATCCACATGGTCAGGTTCTTCACAGCCAACAGCCCACTCTCTGGTACCAATAACTGCATTAGTCACTTTTCTGTTGCTGTAATAAAACACCATGACCAAGGAACTTATAAAAGGAAGAGTTTATTTGAGCTTACGATTGGCAGTTCCAGGCAATTAGAATCCACAGGTGTGGCGGCTGGATCTGGAGCAGCAAACTGAGGGTCATATCTCTCAAAGAGCACAGGAAGCAGAGAGGGCGACTGTAGACCATGAGGCTTGTTAAAACTCACTAAGCCTGCCCCAGTGACACACTTCCTCTAGCACGGCCACAGCCTCCAAGACCTCCAAAAACAGCGCCACCAACTGGAGACAAATGTCTGAATACCTAGAGCCAATGGGGGACACTCATCCAAACCACCACACACCCTTTGCTCTATAAGTAAGCACAATAAACTCCCTAGTTTCCCAGAGAGTTTGGTGACATTTTACCTTGGTTTACACTAAGAACCATGGGAAGAGTGGGTATATATTATGTCTTTCAGAAGGAATTCTAGCTACAGCCCCAATTCAAGCAAATAATTTGTTAGTGCATTAGGTATGAGCTGTATCCTTATGAATTAAAAGTCTTATATAACAGAGGAATTCCATATATAGTAAAAGAAAGCTTGCCCCCCCCAAAAGGCATAGTTATCTGCTCTACTTCTGAGACCTGTAAAAAGAATGTTGAAATTAAGAAATGGATGGACAAACTATATCAGGATCTTGTCACGTTAAGATGGATGACTGTACTTCACCCCTGTTGAATAAGAGTAATAATTCTTTATTGATTGGATTTAAAAATTTTTTGTTTGGGTGTATTGTGTAGAAATAATTGTTCTAAAATTTTTAAAGAGGGGGTTAATTGTTCAGTACCTTCTCTAACAGAAAGGAGAGTATCAAAACAAATAAATAAGCAGCTACAAGACAGTGACACTCAGATTTTGGCTATAATTGCGGGTAATGATTTAAATCGGTGTCTTAATTACTATGTAAGAGAAGGCCACATTAGGAATTCTGAGGATGGTAGAGACTAAGATATTTCTGTGGAACATTTAGCTAAATTTTAGCTCAGTTAGCTTTGTTTTTTGTGTGTGACATACTACATGGGTTAGCTTTATATAAAAAATGTTAAACAAAGCTTACAAATATTTCAAAATAATTAGATTTCTGTGTTTCTAATAAAATAAGGATCTCTTCTGAAACTCCAGTTCCAGGGAAATATGACACCCTCTTCTGACCTCCGCGGCATTGCACGACACGGGTGCACAAACTTGCATGCAGACAGTACATTCATACACGTAGAGAAAAATAAATAAATAAAAAAAAATAGTATCTATGTCTGATCAAGTTCTAATTAAGAGCATTTATGTTTAGCTAAATATTACTCCATACTTATAAGTACCAGACTGAAATAATAGACCTGGGTATTCAATAAGCATAACTGGAGTTTATTCTCTTGCCATAGTCCTAATAAACTGCCATACTGTGATTATTGTCTTTCACCAAATCTCTATAAGGCAAACTGAATAATTCTTTTTTTTTCTTTTTTAGTAAATGTAACATTTGATGTTACTCATCAACTTGCCAGGTAATGTAGGAATGTAAAGTAATATTTTTTTCTTTACCTGACTGAAACTCTACTGTCAAATTTGAATTCATGAACATGTTTTGGAGTTGACCTACAGCTTACTTTCAGACTTCATAACCTTGTTATATGTGTCTCATGTATGGAGGCATATTTTGTAGTGATATGAATTGGAAGGAACAACAACAATAACAAAAGACTGGGTCAAAGAACTGACAGAAACTGTAAACTTCTGCCCAAAACATTAAACTTCTGCACCCGAAAATTCAAGAGACTGAGAAAAAGATGAAAGACATGTATGGCAGAATGCATGAGCTCTGGTGCGGTGGGGAGAAAGGAAGGGGGAAAGGGTCTAAATTTGGTTAAGTAATCTTGTATGACATTCACAAAACCTCAATATATAGGAAAAAGGAAAACAAAACAATCAATAACCCATACTTTTCTTAATCACCCAGTCGAGCTACACACTGTTTTACATGGCATGGTAAATGCAAAGAAAAGCAAGAGCCTGGCTGGAGTACTCTATGGCTTCCTGAGAATGAGGGATGATACTCACATAGTCACAGTGGAATGACACAAGAGCGTTGGGTAGAGCCAGGCATGGGCACACACATGTAATTCCAGCACTCAGTCACTCAGGAGGCTGAAGCACAGGTCGGAGAGGACATGAGCCTGGGCTATGTAGCAAGACACTGTCTCAAAACCAAACAAACAAGCATGTTATCCAACATCTAGACCTCTTTTTCATTCTTGAGAATCTACCAAAGACTGCCAATAAGTCCTGGATAGGGCCTTCCTTCATTTCACATAAACTATAGAAATTCTTCGATGTTCCCATGTAGCTTATGTAAGCATACTCAGCCAGTCTGACATTCTTGCACACAAAATTTTTTAGTATTTTTCCATTTTATTTTCTC
Source organism: Rhizomys pruinosus (assembly GCA_009823505.1). Lineage (NCBI taxonomy): Eukaryota > Metazoa > Chordata > Mammalia > Rodentia > Spalacidae > Rhizomys > Rhizomys pruinosus. Next base: position 3,607,658 of record VZQC01005485.1, on the reverse strand, counting down.
ACCGAATTTTATATACATAAGGGGAACGGCTGGGTGTGGTGGCGCCCGCCTTTAATCCTAGCACCTGGGAGGCAGAGGCAGGCGGATCTTTGTGAGTTCAAGGCCAGCCTGGTCTACAGAGGAGTTCCAGGATAGCTGGGGCTA
>VZQC01005485.1:3510906-3607226 GCA_009823505.1 Rhizomys pruinosus | reverse complement strand
CCTATGGATTTTAATTTTTTTTCTAATACATATAACAGGCTAAAGTTTTCTATTATTTAAGATTTAAAGGAAGTAAGTTTCATTAGACTCATTATAACAGTTGTACATGTAGGATCCACAGAGGGGTCGATGATTTATTGGCAATCTGAGGCTTTTTCCTTTGAATGTTCAGACGGTCAGCCTTTCCGTTGCCACTTTTTTGGTACATCCTACTCAATGCCAACCTGTATCTTTTCTTTCTCAGCCGTTAAGTTGGGACGTTTTGTCCTGTTGGATAAAACAAATCTTTTCCCATATTAGTTTTAAGATCTTGAATTGCAAGGGTTTGATGAAAGGTTTCATGTCTTTCTGTGTCCCCCCCCCCTTTTTTTAGCATTATGAGTCTCCAGTAGACAGTTGTATTATACATAAACATAGGGTGGAATCAAGGCAAAAATTTCATCTAATTCACCCATTGATGTTTTTGGGTACTATATATGATACTTGGGAAGCAAAAAATTTTTACTTAAATTCAATCTTAAAGAGGATGCTACAAGGTGATACTGTACAACAGGTGAATTATAGAGATGCCGACAAGCTTACATCTTCTACAGGTTAGGAGATGTTATAAGCCCAGTAAGACCCTGTACATATAACAGGGGGGAAAATTTGAATTCATGGATTACAATCCAAACATTGTACTATGCAAAGTAACTCATAACTATTGTGCTGCCTTAAATACCTATATGATCTATTGACTTGTTCTTCATTCGTGGATCGAAAGGTTATTCCTGGACCAACGTGTCAGCCATGAAAAGAAACAGACAGAATCTGACCACAGTCCAAGTCAACGCTCCCAGAGAGAGTGGACTTTTACCTTCATCCAACTCTGATTGCCCCTTTTCTAAGCCTAGGGCACAACCTGCGGAAGGTAGGGGGCGCTGGAGTAGAATGTAAGGGCTGCGAATTGGGGTGATGGGATGGTGAAACTACACAATGTAGTCTGGACACTCATTTGATCAACTTGATTGAACAAACAACCTGTCACCCCCCACTGGATGGTGGGGCTGTAGGTGTTTGGGCACAACAGCCTGCAGATAGGTTTTGCATGAAGGATGCTTGTACTCATGGATTATCACTTATAGCTAAAAATGAAAAAAAAAAAAACTGAGAGAAAGATGCAGGACAGTTATGGCAGAATGCATGATCTGGGATGGGGTGGGGGTGGGGGGGGAGGGAAAGGGAAATAAGCCTGAACTGAATTGGAAAAAATGTATGAAATGCACAAAGCATCAATAAAAACTAATTTAATTAGAAAAAAAAAGATTTAAGGAAGTTCTCACCCTGGTTTACATTGTCTTAGGTCTTGGCACACTTAAGAGGAGCTCTACTTCTGTGGCCTGATAGACTGAAATTTTAGTGAAAGATTCCCATCCAAATAAAACATAATTGTCAAATATCTCATAATTAATTTTTACTATAAATATGTTTATATCTTGTGAGAAGTAATTGTAAATTTGTTGAAATTATTTCTGCATAGAGGCCAGTCTAACTTAACTTTAACCAGGCTTGAATACAGAAAATCAATTATTCTCTCTCTCTCTCTCTCTCTCTCTCTCTCTCTCTCTCTCTCTCTCTCTCTCGTTGATGTCTAGGTTAAACAAACACAAACTGGGAATGCCGTATTATACTTATGGTGAAAATTGTCTTGTTTCCTTGTATTTATTTTTCTTTCATCATGAACATCCATGAGGAAAGAGGCATTGTCTGAGTTAGCTGCTTTACTTCAGTAAGAAGGCCTGAAATATTATGTATTTCATCCTTTTTAATTTGTGACCGAAAAGAACACAGCACTTATCCAGATGCTTGGCTTGCCATGTGATTCCTATATACATTATGAATTAAATGAATTATTTATTTGACATAATTTTTCCCATTTAATTTGAACCTGTCTAGTCATAAAATTTCAGGAGCATACCTTGCCCTTAGATGCATTAGAGAATTCAGCCAATTTTAATGATTATAAGGTAGGTATTGGTTCTTTAATGGGTTAAATTTTAATAAAAATTCACTTTTTACTTTTATCACAGTTCATAATTTGTAGACCAACATGAATTCATGCTTTTAAGAAGGTCTAGACATCTGAATTAGTAAAGTTAAATTATAATTTGCCACATGTAATATTTAATTATACATACCCATTTATTAAGAGAATGCCAAAATTTGCTCAGAAATGCCCCATAAAGAACTTAATTTTATTCAACACTTTAAATTTAGACCTCCTTCCCCATCCATGCCCCTCCAACCCTCCCACCAGACCTCATGAATTCTGCAATACATGTTAATTGCTATCCAGTCAAAGATATGTACCCAGATGTCCCTCAGTGCAAATTCATCCACTGGAATCTACTCAGCATCTCTACAATTGAAAGTAAGGCATAAACTACCTCAAAACTTAAAAAAAAAAATGATTATTTGCTTCCTTTAACTTATCCATGTCATTTTAACTGGAAAAGATTTCAAAAGTAGACAAGGGAATTTTGAAGAAGGAAAGAATCCTCTGTCTTATAGACAAACAGGTTTGGGGATGCAGGGCAGAAAACTGCATCAGTAGAAGGCTCTACAGCACCAGGAGAAATGCACACTTATTATATAATGTAGTTTCCGCCATTGAATTTTCCCAGACTAAGTGTTAAAATTTAAATTAAAATTTAAATTAAAAATTAAATTAACTAAATTCTAGTTAGAGAGAAAAACAATACCAAGTGATGGCCAAAGTAAGAATCCATTTATTAGCCAACAGCCAAGAGCAGGTTAATGGAAGGAAGAATTCTATACCATGAGGAGAGGTAGACTATGATATAGAAAGCCACAAACTACAATGTTTAACATAGACAGAGGCAAGTTTTCTCAAAAATAAATTTCCCAGTATTGTAGAAACAATGCACTTCCTGGAACTGGAGGTACAGTCAATGAGAGCATTCTGTCCAACAGGCTGTGGTTAATGATGGTGGGAAGAGCTGTGTGCAGCATGGAGTGGAGCAAAAAGAGAGTCATCTGGACAGCTAGAACAGAGTGGGGTCAGTTTGGACATTTAATTCCCACTGGTCTTAGGGCAGAGTGGAAGCGTTGACACACTATATCATCAGATGATAGCTGACTTTCTTTAAGGCATCTTTAATGAGACCTGATTTATTTTAATAGAAACAGCTATTTTCCCCCATAGCTACAGACACCCCCCCCCTTGGGACATGACCAATAAATCTGACGCATTCCGATACTGAAGAAGTATCTCAGTCAAAGACTCACCCTGGTTATATAACATATCAATGGAAGGTTATAAATGCCCTAGGTCAGCAGCAAACTGTTGGGTTAGTCACTCTGAGTTTCTTTTTTTTTTTTTTTTTTTTTAATTAATTTTATTGATGCTTGTGCATTTCATACATTTTTTCCAATTCAGTTCAGGCTTATTTCCTTTCCTTTCCCTCCCCCCCCCCCACCCCCACCCATCCCAGATCATGCATTCTGCCATAACTGTCCTGCATCTTTCTCTGTTTTTTTTTTTTTTCATTTTTAGCTATAAGTGATAATCCATGAGTACAAGCATCCTTCATGAAAAACCCTATCTGCAGGCTGTTGTGCCCAAAACACCTACACCCCACCATCCAGTGGGGGGTGACAGGTTGTTTGTTCAATCAAGTTGATCAAATGAGTGTCCAGACTACATTGCTGTAGTTTCACCATTCACCCCAATCGCAGCCCTTACATTCTACCACGCCCCTCTTCCGCAGGTGTTCCCTAGGCTTAGAAAAGGGCACAGGTGGATGAGAGTAACAGTCCACTCTCTCTGGATTGCTGTTGACTTGGACTCTGGTCAATTCTGGCTGTTTCCCTTCATGGGCTGACAGTTTGTCAGGGAATAACCTTTCGATCCTACTAATGAAGAACAAGCCATTAGATATATAGGTATTTAAGCAGCACTAATCGTTAAGCAGCATTAATATTTATGGTAGGTTACTTTAGCATAGACACATGTTTGGATATGTTAATCCATGAATTACAATTTTCCCCCCTGTTAAATATGACAGGGTCTTACTGTGGCTTATAACATCTAACCTGTAGAGGATGTAAGCTTGTGGCATCAGCCATGGGTTATTTCTCCAAGGGGAGAGCCAATAGCCAATTAGATTTGGGATATACAGGCACATGGCTGCCTCTGCTGCACAGTATTTCCAGGCAGGTGAGGTGTATCTGGTGCTGACGGTGGAGTCTTGCTTGACTCAGGGAGACCCATATTTGCTTTATCTGAGTTTCTTTTTTATCAAGACAGTCATGTTTAGGGCTGCTATTCCAGTTATGTGGAATTCCAGTAGATGGGGACCAATGAAAGGGCCACTCACTTATGGCAAGACTCTAAGCCAGTGTAAAACATGATATGGGTGCCCTTGGGGAAACTGTAAGCATATACCTCAAGGAGAGCATGAACTATGACACGTGGAATTGGGCTCCTGTTTAGCCCATCAGTGGTGATGCATTTGACGAGTCTAGAGGCGCAGGCTAACTGGGAGCATTTGTTGAAAAGTAAGCATGGATGGCACACAGACTTAGAATGAGAGACTTAACACATGACAGCAAGAAGGGAGATTTCTGGAGGTTATAGTTAGGGTGCCTACCATGAAGCAATTCCCTTCATATAATCTAGTGTCAACACTGAATCAGGGAAGGGACAGAAAGATTTTTGAGAATGTCTTATCTTGAGGGTACAGGAGTGATGCTACACTCTCTTTTCTGTGGAACCAGATTGTCATGCGTATGGTGGATCCAGGCAGGGTCATTCCATTCTGGGGTTAAGCCCTACTTTTGGAATGTTTTAGGGTACACCGTGTCATGTCTCCAGGACAGAATGGATAGTAGGTGTAGAGGAGAGAAACTTAAGGGTGTCTTGTACTTTATTTTTTTATTTATTTATTTTTTTTGTGTGTGTGTCTTGTACTTTACAGTGCACCACAGTCTGGTCTTGTTGAGAAACTGGAAATACTTTAAAATAAACTTATTAGTAAGTTTTCCATGATAGAGTTCCTTAATCTAGATAGTAGGAGAGGTGGCCTACTGAACATAATCAAGTCGGGGGTAAATCTTCCCTTCTGGGGATTGCATCTAACTTGAAGGAAGACCAGAGGGAGGAGAATAGACCAGTCTCTAAGAATGTGTTTGAGAGGGTGGACTTAATAGTCTGGTTCACATATTTAATGTGTCCAGAGCTTTGGGGCCAGAAGGTATGTGAAGCTTCCAGGTTATATTCAATGACTTACTGATCATTTGGGTTATGGATGAGGTGAAGGTAGGTCCATTATCTGAGCCAATTGACAAAGGAAAAACACACAGGAATTATTTAAGGAAGGAAGCTCACTACCAAAGTAAGTGTGGTCTATATTTTTTTTTTAGGAAACGCCTCCATGTAACTGGAAAATGTTTCATACATGAGGGGGACTTGACTTCACTGAAGTCAATTTTTCATTTTTCTCTTGGGTTTGTTACCTTAGGAAAGTGTTTGGAGTACCCTGAGATCCTTGTTTATTGTTGACCTGAGCACAAGTGAAGGATCAAGAGACTGCACAGGTGGCCAACTACTGAACCTGTGAAATCTTATACTTAGAAGAATGCAGATCAATCAGTTTGATAACAGCCATCTGGTGAAGCTGGGTCACAAGTAGATGGCTCTTTTCCTTTGATCCTAGCCCTAGGACATCATACATGTTCTATTTCTCTCATTCTTTTTTGGAGAAAAGCATGTTCCTATCAGTAGTTTGACATGTAAAGCATTTATAAATATAGGACATCATGCATGTTCTATTTCTCTCATTCTTTTTTGGAGAAAAGCATGCTCCTATCAGTAGTTTGACATGTAAAGCATTTATAAATAAATTCAAATACTATCTAACACCTCTGGCTCTTTGAGTCTTTCAACCCCATCTCCCACAATGATCCCTGATCCTTGGGAGAAAAAGTTGTGGGTCTCTGAGCTAATTGCCTTCTGATGGAAGAAGAGGCTTCTCTGGTAAGAGTTGATGTATGCATTAATCTAAGTCTATAGCAATAAGTCATTGGGACTGAGTTTAAAACTGTACCCATTTAGTAGAATAACAGTAATAGGTTCTCCTGTAGGGACTATGCCTTGTACAACAACAGGTTATTGACCATGATAACACTAACAGTTATGAGCTTTATTTTGTTATGTGTTCTTAAATCCAATCAGAAAGTGGTAGATTATTCACATAACATTCATGCCACTTTTACACCAGTGTCCATGTTTTGCAGGGATAGTCATGACTGTTGCTCACTGCTGGGTAAGGCTGATGGTTATTGATTTTTTTTTCTTCTAGTAGCATGTTTTCTATCTTTTAATACTATAAAAGCAAGGCAGTAGAGATAAAGTGTTGAGGTGGAAACCAGCCTGATTTCTCTATTTGCTCTACAGCTCGCATATTTAGTATCTTCAGCAATAGGGTCTTAATGTGTGCACTCAAACTTTTTATGATTTATTTTCATTTTTAATTATGTATATATGTGTATGTGTCTGTGAATGGTTAAGTACATGTAAATGAAGATGCTTATGGAGGTGAGAGGTCAGACTTCTTTGCAGCTAGAGTTACTGGTATTTGTAAGTTACCAGACAAGAATGGGATGACTGGAACTTGAATCCCCTGCAAGAGCACATGCTCTCTTAACTACTGAGCCATCTCCTCAGTCTCTGTTAACTTTCCTCAATTTGTTATCAAACACATTTTAGTTAGTTTATAGCTAAGAATTTTCTGTTATTTTTGCTTTAGTAAATGAATTAGTATTGCATTATTTATTTCCTATCTTTAATACAAAGACACTAATTCCAGGCTGGCCTTGGCAACCCTTTGTATCTGATGACATGCTGAAGCTCCAGATCCTCTAGCCTTCACTATTTCCAGAGAGCATGCAGCATGAGTTATCAAACCAAGGGCTTCATCCACTTCAGGCAAATATTCTGCCAATTGACCTGTATTCCAGTCATCAAATTTCCATTTAAAAGTAGCTTTAACATGTTTTCCTGGAGTTTGCATAAAACTGTTGATAATCAGTGATCTCTTTTTATCTAAGAATTCTTTCAAAATTTTTAATAGTTTCAAGCATTCATAAAGATTGAGTATTATATAGACATATTAATAGATTATATTCCGCTTGATTAAATACCCATAATGAAAAAAACTAATTAAGTAGGTCTGTACTAATTTAGGGTACTTTACAAAAATGCCTGATTGAAGCAGGAAAAAAAGTCGTAACTAGGTTATTTCTCTGTATTAAAATGGGAACAGTAGTGTATTGAATTAGTATATGAGAAACACATTTGTGACTCTATAGTGATTGAATTGAGGCTATTTTTGTCACTGAAAAATTATGATTTTGATGAAATAGCATAATTACAATATCTGAATTTTAAGGTCACCTTCATGGTTCGTGAAGTATGATGAATTTTCAAAATTTATTTACTTAATTTAGAAATAATGGACATACAAGTGCCTTACTGTATATGATTGTCACTGCCTTAAGTGGTTTTAAAGTAAAATATATTAAGTAATTAATAATAAAAAATAAGGATACTTTAAAGATATGTAATTTTATCCAATTTTCTCAAACTATTTTGATTGGAATTTTGTGATTTTCATGTAACATAATTTGATGGTGGTTATATCCACAATCCTATAAGTACATACCTTTGGTACTTTATTATATATAATATAGCTGATAGAGTCCAGTTTGTGTCCCCAAGTGCTCTTCAGTGTGGGTCTATTCACTGGAGGCTAGTTAGCCTACCAAGAATCCTATACTTAGGAGAGACAATCTCTAGCCTTTCCGGCAGCTGTAGATTGCCACAATTTCTGTAGTTTGAGTTGGGGTTTCTTACCCACTTCCTCATTTTAATTCCAGTACTTTGGTTTGAGTTTACATATCATCATAACTCACAGCCAAAATCTAAAAAGAATGTTCAAAAAGACTCGTTCAAAGAACTGACCAAAACTGTAAACTTCTGTATCAATAAAAGTTAAAAAAAGACTGAGTATTTATTGCTTGGGCACCAACACTCCTGTGTATTCTTAATGTGGCTACAAATAGTGTTACTCTATTTTTATGTTCCAGAACACTGTGTAAAAAGACTTGTAGCTCGTTTTATACAAAGAAAATGGAATAATAATATTTCTTACATTGTTTTCTGAGAAGAAACACCAATACAACTATGTTCTATTTTCTTTTCAAAATATTTTATTTAGTATGTTTTATGACTATGATTTTATCGCCTGAATGTAGATAGGGGTACCTGTGTTTTGCAGTGTCCAAGGAAGTCAGAAGAGGACATTCGATAACCTGAAACTGGAGTTATGTATGGTTAGTTTCCATGTGGCTGGTGGAATTGAATGAACTTGGGTCCTCTACAAGAGCAGCCAGTACTCTTTGTGGCTGAACTGTCTCTCTAGCCTTAATGTATTTTTTAATTTTCAAAAAGCATAATACAGGGGCTAGAGAGATGGCTCAGTGGTTAAGAGCAGCGACTGCTCTTGCAGAGGACCCGGGTTTGATTCCCAGCACCCATATGATGGCTAAGAACCATCTTTAACTCCAGTTCCAGGGGAATCCAATGCTCTCTTCTGACCTCCGTGGCATTGCACGACACGGTTGCACCACCCTACATGCAGACAGTACACTCATACACATAAAAAATAAATAAATAATTAAAAAATCATGATACATACCCCAATATTCAGTGTTATCTTAAGCAATTGATTAGTAATCAATGATTTAACTGCATCTATAATTAGAACATTTTTATTCATATGGCTTTAAAGTTCATTGTATTATTTGAATATTATACTTTCACTCTCTTTTGGAAATATTCTATCCTCTTTAACTTAACTTTGATTTCTCTTGAAAGTAGTTTTCACTGAGTATAACTCTAAAATCTAGTGATATGCAGCTTACCAAATATCTATTTCATATAAAAATATTATTGCTGAGGCCAAGGTCATCTAAATTTTCCCATTTTATTCAAAAAAGTTTAGTAGTTTTCCATTCTATGATCCATTTGGATTTGCAATCTTTCCACATGAAGTATATAATATCTTTATTTAAGACTAGATAGATTAGCTTATGATTTTGGTATAATTCTGCATGTGAAAATATCTGTAGTCTCAAAAATGTCATATATACATATATGAAATATCTAGTATAGTGAAAAATTAATTTTGAAATATCATGATTTCAAGGTATTCCTGTGTTCTATGCCAAATAGTATTCATTAGACTGTGTGTCCTCTTTTGAGTATTCTTTGCTTGAGCATGTAACTGTGCTTTGTCTGAAACTTGTTTTTTTTTTTTCAAAGCCAATTTTTATTGAAGCTTTGTGCATTACATACAAAATTTCAAATTAAATCTGGACCCGTGCCCCCTTCTTGCCCCCCCCCCACCAAAGCTCATGCATTCTGCCAAACATGTTTTTCATCTTTTTCTCAGTCTCTCTAAAAATTCTCCATGCAGAAGTGTACTGTTTGGAGCAGAAGTTTACCAATTCTGTCAGTTCTTTGACCCAGACTTCTTGTTTTTGTTGCTGTTATTCTTTCCAATATGCATCACTCCAAAATATGTATATATGTATGTCACATATACCATAGGTTTTAGCATCTTCATCTTATGATTTTTTTTCTTTATTAGGCTAAAAGATGTCATGTTTGAAGGCTCTGAAACTTCTTTGCAACATATTTTGCATCATATAGGTATACATGTTGGCACACACATACAATCGTGTTTCATTTAGCAATGGGAGTACATACTGAGAAATATGTCCCTGCAAAATTTCATAGTTATACAAATATTATAATGTATTCTCTAAAAGTGAAGAAATTTATTCTAAGAGAGCACAAATCAATAGACAAAACTAAGATTATCATAGCACTAATAACTAATTTCAAGAGATTCCTGCATTATAAAAATACACAGCTCAGAATTTTAACTATTATGACCACAAAATTGAACTACAAATTACAAAAATTATTTAAAATGCTAAAGTTTTAGAAAAAGTAGCTATAATTTGAAATAAATGTGACTAATTGACATATCAACTTTTTTTCTATTTCTATATCTGGATAAAGTGTGAAGGATCTTAAAACTGCTGGAACATAATTTATCCCCCTCTCTGGTTTTGCTAGATCTGTCATGATGTAGATGGAACATATGTTGCTTCCCTCAGTTTTTCCTTACTGGCAATCCTGTCTCAAATCCTATGAGTGATCAAAACCGAGTTCAGTGCAATCCTAATCACAAAGGAGTTGCATGTATGGAATATATATATATATATATATATATATATATATATATAATAAAGTTGTCTACTCATTTATTTCCCTATGGTTCAAGACAAAAAGTGTTATTGGTACTGATTTTAACTATTTGAATGTAATTAAAATATTAGCATATTAGTGAAATAAGTCATTGATCTTGGACTTTCCTTTTATTCACCAGAACCATTTAAAACTTTCAATAAATAAAAATTAAGTTTTATGAGTTTAATTTAATCTTCTAGCAGCACTTTCTAGAGAAGTTTCTTGTAATAAACTGAAATATTTTATTATTTAAGAATATTTGGGGGCTGGAGAGATGGCTCAGCGGTTAAGAGCACCAACTGCTCTTGCAAAGGATCTGGGTTTGATTCTCAGAACCCACGTGGTGTCTAAGAACCGTCTTTAACTCCAGCTCCAGGGGAATCTGATGCCCTCTTCTGACCTCCACGGCATTGCATGACATGGGTGCACCTACCTACATGCAGACAGTACACTCATAACCGTAAAAATAATAAATAAATTAGAAAAAGAATATGTGAAAGAAGCATGATTTTTGCAAGCAATCAATAAAAGAGTGCATACCAGCAATAAGTGGTAGCAATATAGAATTTCAAAGTGACTTATGAATAATTAATCCCAGCTTAAAAATTTGTTTAATGGTAATAAAGAAGTATGTCCAATTAAATAATCCCAGATACATATATGTTATAAGTATGCAATTGTATAAATGTTGAAACTTTATAAAAAGGATGAAAATAAAACATCTTTGACTATACTTTAACACTGTATCTGTTTAGAAGAAATCAGACACATTTCTCATGTTTTTAAATTTTATATATATTGTTTTAAAGATACTTTACAACTTTCACTTGATAATTTATATTAAAAAATTAAGAATTAGTTAGTATTTAATATGATGAATTTTTGGTAGGATATAGTTCTAGAAGTTTTGTCTGAGGATTATTGTAAACCACAATACCTTCCTCAGATCTTTTTAGCACTTATTTAATGTGACTTCATTGAGCCAATGCTTAACACCTTGAAAAGTAATGAGTATCAAAGGAAAAAAAATATCTCCCCTAATACAGCCAGGAACTGGAAATAAAAGGTGATTTTTCCATATATTTTCATAACTAATATTCCATCTAGGCTGCAGCCTATACAATGTTGCTGCCAAACTTGGGTCTTCTGTCTTTAGTTAATATCCTCTGGTAATTCTCTCTCCCATGATATATCTAAAGGTCGCTGCAGTAATGTTCCAAGTTTGTCTCTATCTAAACAAGTTGACAATTTAAATTAAAGATTTAATTTAGAAAGATTGTAGTGCTCCAGAGGCTACTCACCCCCTGACAGCCAGGAAGCAGTATGGAATGTTTCCCTATAAGCAGGCACCTTTTTCTTCACCTTTTATTCCATTTCAGTTCCTGGATTACTGAATCGTTCCAGCAACATTCAGAGCAGACTTTTCCTCTGAATTACTTTCCTGTATATTATTCATCTCTGTACATATCCTTACAGATACATAGAGGAGACCTTATTGATCTTCCATTCTCATCAAGGTGACAATAGTGATTAACTATCACATTATGCATCCTTTGTAAAGTCATCTCTGACTTCCCTTAGAAGTATTTATTGATTGCCCTTTGAGCTCAGATATTGATGACAGAATTTTCTAATATAAAAGATATCAAATTACAATACTATAAATGTTTTTTCTTTTGCGAGAGGAAACATGCTTCCTTCATTGTAGAAAATGTCACATTTGTCCCTTTAAAACTGTATGTCTTCCAAATTACAAATTTGTGCATATATCTGATTGAGTGATTGACTGAGGATTGATTGATGCTACAAGGAAAAGGAAAATATTTTGCTGATGTAAGTAAAGAAGATTATATTAAAAATATATCTTGGGACTCCATTTTAAAAACACAGATTTACTTGTTCAATCAAGTTGATCAAATGAGTGTCCAGACTAACATCGCTGTAGTTTCACCATTCACCCCGTCACCCCCCACTGGATGGTGGGGCTGTGGGGGTTTGGACACAACAGCCTGTAGATTGGTTTTGCACGAAGGATGCTTGTACTCATGGATTATCACTTATAGCTAAAAAAGGAAAAAAAAAAAAAACAGAGAAAGATGCAAGACAGTTACGTCAGAATACATGATCTGGGATGGGGTGGGGGTGGGGGAGGAAGGGAAAGGGAAAAGTGCCTGATCTGAATTGGAAAATGATGTACGAAATGCACAAAGCATCAATTAAAAAAAAAAAGAAAAAAAAAAGAAAAACACAGATTTACTGTAGTATAATTGAGAAATAAAACTCCACATAATATATAGAGTTTAGTGAATCTGTACATGTGCCCTGTATGACTGGATGCTTACAATCAATGTAATGGATATACCCATCTTCTCAACCAGTTTCAACCAGTTTCTTTGTGTTCCTCTGCTTTTGCTTAGCTTCTTCTAAATAAGAGCACAATATAGTATTGTTAACTATAGCCTCCAGATCATATAACAGATCTTTAATTTTTTTTCTCTTATGTGCTGAAACTGCAGACCTATTAGACAAAACTTCTTTTTGTCATACATTTTATCAAGCATCTGATCACTCTTAAGTCACCTGCTTCCATGAGTTTAGTAATTTTAGATGGCTCATTTAAATAAAGTCATACAGTGTTGTACTTTGATTACTAATTTATTTCATTTTGCATATCCTTCAAGCACATCCATTCTTCCTGCAAGTGTGTTTACTATGAACCTATCAAGAAAATCTGAACATAAAGAATGAATAAACACACAGGAAATAATGTGAAAAAAATAAAGAGGCAAACTAGTTGGAATTATATGATTATAACTGTGAGCGGTTCAGGATGATTATCCTTTAAATGTGGGATATAAATTGACTACAAAAGTGGACAATTTCAAATGTCAATCTAAAGAAAAGGATAGCCTACAATTTAACCAACAGTCATTAAATAAATAGAAGAGAGATTTTCCATATTGTATTTAAAATTTGTTTAACTATGATAGGTCTTCTGGAAGCCTCATGTAATAAATAGCTCAGGTAAGGAGTAATAAAGAGTCAAATTTGTGGATTTATTGAAACTGTGCACATAATTGTTGCAGGAATGCAGAGAATAGAGTTACTATGAGATACATTGGCAAGGAAAGATGAGTGAATGTGACACTGTTTGATCATTCTGTTCACCACTTTGAAACTGTTCAATGGTTGTCACAACTGCACTTAGTATAAAATTTCAGGATCTTTATGTTAACCTGTAAAATCCTTAACAATTTGTCCTCTTTTAACACACCTATCATCTCCTGGCACTTCTGGCCCCCTTATTTGTTCTATATGCAATGATTTTCTCATAATTAATTGTAAGCTCTATCTTTCTTTTCCCTAAGTGTTTTCACACAAATAACTAATTTACTTAAGATGTTCCTGTTTCTTTGTAAATGAATAATGTCTGCATATCACTGATGTTTCAACTGTAATAACGCCTTTCCAGATGGACCTCCTGATTTTCCCACTTAGTTACCTTATCGTTCATTTTTAGCACTATTTACATTTTGTTTACATATGATTTTGCAAATGAAATTTGTTTCTTCCTATATACATCTACATGTGTGATTAATTATTTAGTGTAAATTAAGGTACAAGGGTCTCTCTTCTCTCCTATAACATTCTTCTCAGGGAATTTATCTACTTAATTCATCACACATGAATGTGATTTGTCTAGTGCAGCATTTATGATCAATACAATGCTTTTAAAATATGAATGGAAATAAAGGACTTCTGTCACATTTTTACATTTAGAAATAGAAAATCTCTTGGAGATGGAGTGATGTCTCAGTGGTTAAGATGTATTTATGTATTTCCAGTGGACTCAAGTTCTGATCCTAGCACCCATGCCAAGTGGTTCACAAGTGTCTGTAACTCTAGCTCCAAGGTATCTAAGACCCTCTGCTAATCTTCCTGAATATCTAAAAACATGGTATATACTTACATCAAATAGATGATAGACAGGTAGATAGATGATAGATAGATGATAGATAATATAGATATAAATATAGGTAATGTGGAGAAAATATAGGTATATATTAATACACTATATATATTGTGGTCTTTTTGAGACAGGGTCTCCCTGTAGCCCCAGTTGTCCTGGAACTCACATTGTAGACCAGGCTGGCCTTGAACTCACAAAGATCCGTCTGCCTATGATTAAAAGTGTGCACCACCCCGCCCGGCTATATATTTCTTTTTTAACAAAGAAAAGAAATTCTCTGGCTTGTAGGTGGTCATAGTGTGTAAGAGCCCTTGTTGCCAGACTTAAGGCATGAAAGCACATATGTAGAATTATAGAACAAATACCTTCAGGTTGTCTTCTGACCTCCACACCCACTCCATGAACACAAGTGCTCTCTGGTGCATTTTCTTTCTCTCTCTCTCTCTCTCTCTCTCTCTCTCTCTCTCTCTCACACACACACACACACACAATCACAGATAAAATAAATAAATGTAGACATAGAAATTCTCTTTCTCCATGCTCAGTTTCTTTTCCAGATGAAAAGTGATAGAATTTTTAAAAATCATGCAAAACTTGATTGTTTACTGCTCTACAGTCCATTTTATGTGTTAAGAGATTACTAGAGTAGTTTACTAGATAACAAGACAAAATTACTAAGGGAACTTTGAAGAAATTACTCTAAGATCTATTCCCTCTCCAGACATGTGTATTTGGCTATATTTATAGTAGTATCACATTTGAATTCTCTCCCACTGTGTGGCCTTTAAGTCCAATTAGGTAGCTGTTGATTAGATCCAAGATAAAAGTGCAATAGTTTGCAGTGAGTGGTCATTGTTGTGATTATTAGGATTTAAACCTGGGATTAGAACATCAATTGATGTTTTCACTTGGCAGATTGAATAATGTTCTCTAAAACTATGAGAGTTAGCCTTCAGATAGGTGGCTTCCAGAAAAGTTCCAGTTCTATTTCTCAGAATCGTGTGTCTGGAGTTAGTTCTGTCTTCAGCAATAGGGAATGATCCTCAAATTTTGAGACGGAGTCAAGGTGAATGGCAGTAGCCTGTATAATTTTTGGAGTCCCTTGGCCTACCCTGACCAGCAATTTGAAGGGGGGTTTGTCCTGTGTGGCACCCTTTCTTGTTATATAACCTTCAGATATATACATGGACTCATGTAGAGATATTATATGTCTCATTTTCAGTAGGTTTTCAATTAATGCATTCCCCTCTGGTTTTTTAAAGTTAAAGGCTTTTTGTACTATTCATGTGGAAACTTATTATAGAAGCTTCATTCCCTATACATGTATGCAATATAAATATAGTTTGAATGTGTTTATTCTATCACGGGGTCTCACTAGCTTTATCATACACAAAAGGTGAGCAAACGAAAAGGCCAATGCCAGTAATGGACAACTTCTTTTGTAATTGTTCACTATAGAGGTCCCATAGGCCCTCAAACAGTAGTGACGTATTAATCACTTTTCTATTGCTGTGATAAAATACCATGACCAAGGGAATTTATACAAGAAAGAGTTCATTTAATTTATAGTTCCAGAGGGACTAGAGTCTGTCATTGCATGGAAGCATGGTAGTGGAACACAAAGCCTACTGATCACACCTCAAGCAGACACAGGAAATAGCAACTGGAAATCTCACAAGGCTTAAGAACTCTCAAAATTTGTCCCCAGTAATATGCTTCCTCCAGCAAAGCTTCACCTCCTAAAACCATGTTGAATAAGTTGAACTTACTTAACTGTGAGCAGCCAGCAATTTATTTTTTCATGATTCTTACAACTCAATTCTAGACATTTCTCAATTCTGCCCTTCAGTGAAATTTTATGCACGCTTTAGCTTTTCTAGTCACTGTCAATCACAAGTAGAATTTCATTTCAATATTTCAATAAATATTTTTATCTACTATGAGAATTTTATTTTTAATTTCAGTTAAAAATATTTCTTCCCAATTCTGTCACATTCCAACCTCAAATCTAAAAACTTGCAGATGGAAAAAAATCTGCTTCTTTTTCTTTATTTCCTTCTCTTCATATCTACTTCTAAATCTACTATTTTGAGCTCAGCCCTGGTTTTGATTTAGTGAACTGGGAAAATTAGTAATGATAATATGGTGAATGTGTCTTACCTGAATAAAAGACAGACATTTGGTGTTACTTCTGTCTTAACGGAAAATCCGTATTAATAGATTTTTTGCCTCCTAATTTGATACTCTTAAGAACAGGAAATTTCTGCTATGATAGACAGAGGTGTTTAGTTTTTGTTTGTTTCTTTGTTTTTCTCTTTTAATTTTTTGTTACAAGACATTTAACTTTTAAGATTCCAGAGATATGCCTTCCATATTTTTAATTGTTCAAATGATCCTTGAAAATGTGATATTCTTCATAAAGTGGTTTTGTTAATAATAATGTTTCAGCTTCACCTGCTGAAAGTCTCACTTTTTCTATGGGAACAATATCAGGAGTATATTTGCTGCAGATATCCCATATTAGCACAGAAAAGTCAGTTCTGTGCTTGTCTAGACCAGCAGGAAGGCAGTTACTATCTAATGGATTCCATGCCAGGGTACTGCATTGTTGTGCATGTTTTGGAACAAATTCTTTTCCTATCAAATCTTTGAACTTTGAGTTATGAGGCGTGCAGCCACACAGCCGCTTCTGGCCTGACTGCCACCCCTCCTGCCCGGGAGCGGGGTGCTGGCAAGATGGCCGCCCAGGCACGGGCTGTGACCTGGGCCACCCTGAAGTGTTTCAGTTTAAATTTTGAGTTTTGATTATTAATATGCAAATAAAATCAACTATATAAAAAAAAGAAAATGTGATATTCTTTAGAATGAGTATAGATAAATAACTTTGCCAGTGCTATATTTGACCCATAAATTTTGCAGTCATGGTAGACACAAAATTATATCAGCTCTGTTATCTCTCTCTCTCTCTCTCTCTCTCTCCCTCTCTCTCTCTCTCCAGTGACACCACCATTTACATTTTACATGTTAAGACTTCCTTGTGCTTGAATAGTATTCCAGTGTTCTTTTAACTTCAGGAAACACATAGGAAGTTGTAAACCTTGTTGTCTTAACACTTCTCTACATTTATTTAAAAGAAAGAATTACACTTCTCTGTTTGTGAATAGAAGTTACAAGCCAAAATTATGACACTATTTTCTTTACTTGGATTTCTCAGTTTTTAGTTCTTAAGCAGATGAAAGGGAACAGGACCGATTTCACAGACTTGGGAAGCTTTTACTAAGTTGTTGATTTCTTGAGTTTAGTACCTCAGAGTAATCAATTTTCCCTTAATTTTGAGACATCATTAAGAATTTAAAAATACATTTAAATTTTATGTCATTTATTGCATCACTAGGAAAAACAAGCCATTTAATTAATTAAAATTTCTTGCCAGAGTCTATTTATACACTCCTTTCTCTTACATAAATACATGAATATGCTATTTAAATTTGAAACTATGTTGTGCTTTTCCTTATTTTTCTTAAGATAAGCCAGAAGACCAAAGTTATCAGAGCATATTATTGAATCTGGGTCCTCAAGTCTATTCTAGAGATCAGAGTGTCTGTTTTTATGTCAATACCATTCTGTTTTTATTAATATAACTTTATAGAATAGTTTGAATTCAAGGACAGTGATGTTTCCAACTCTTGTACTTCTCAAGACTGTTGTGATATTGGGTACTGTGTTTCTATATGAAATTGAGATTATAGTTTTCAATTTCTGTGAAAATTTGTGACTTCTGAATTTGCAGTCTGTTTGTGATAAATGGCCATTTTTACAGCTATTATTTCTACCAATCCATGAGCATGGGAGGTTTTTCTATCTCCAGTATCATCTTCAACTTCTTATTCATCATCCTAAAGATTTAATTATATAAGTATTTCAATTCCTTGGTTAGATTTTTAAGATATTTTATGGTTTCTGAGGCTGTCATAAATGAGACTGATTCACTTGTTCCTTTCCTAATAGTGCTGCAGTTAGAATTTAGAAAGGCTACTGACTTTTGTGTGTTAATTTTGTTTCTTGCTATGCTGATAGATGGACTTCTCAACTCCAGGAGTCTCTCGTGGAGTCTTTAGGGTCTCTTATTCATTTATAGAATCATAGTCTTTTCAAATAAGGAAATTTGACCTCTTAATTAAGATTTTTATACACTAAATCCTCTTTGCTTTTCTTACTGCTCTAGCTAAATCTTCAAGCACTACATTGAATAGGAATGGACATGGCAGACAGCCATGCCTTGTTCTTGAGTTTAATAATGATGCTTTGAATTTTCCTCTGTTTAGTATGATATTGGCTGTAGGTTTCCTCCGTTATGTGGAGATACATGCCCTGTATCCATAGCTTCTCCATGACTTTTATCATGAGAGATGCTGGATTTTTGTCAAAGCTTTTTCTTAATCTAATGAGATGATCATGTGGATTTTCTCATTAATTACTGTAAAATCCATAAAGATTTTTAAATTAGTAAGATTTTCATGGGAGAGGAGAGAGAATGCAGTTACATAAAGTGAAAAGGCAATTGATGGGATACAAATGGTTAAACTGTGTATAGAATGAGATGGTAACATAAAGCAGGTAGTATGGGGAGAGATAACTAACACTAACACTGAAGGCCTTTAGGAAGTGTCATATAGAAACCAACTATGGCAGAATCTTCTTTAGCTATATTCATATACAATTTAAAAAGGATTAAATGTAGTTACCCAATAACAGAGATGGTGTCCCTACCAGACTCCTCAGGCTAACAAATAAAAGCCTCAGTTGTAGGAATGGACTCCCCCTTTTGGAGTTGACCAGGGGTTTCCTAAAACCCTAAAACTACTGGATACTCTCATTGCTATTGGCTGGCTTCTAGAACTTGAATATATGACTCTATTCCTTAAGAAACTACACAAGTAAGTTGTAGAATAAACATGAAAAATCAACCTCCCACTGACCTTGAAGCTACAACTCTGCTGGCTGGCTTTTATACCCCTCTAAGATGCTATGTATTCTACTAGAAGAGAGAAGTGGTCATTGACTTTACCTAGCTGTGAACATTACAAGATACAATAATAACTGTCTTATCTTAAGAAAAATAAGCCCTCTGATGTAATAGGTTATATGAATAACCAACCACTTTCTGACTGGATTTAATAGAACTTCAAAAAAAAAAATGGAGCCCAAACCTGGCACTGTTACCTGTTATCAGAACCAGTGACTAGAAAAGACATAAACAATAGAGGAGACTTAAGTGTTATTATCATGTTTAATGGTTACAATATTAAACCAACTCCTAATCTAGTATTACTATACCCATAGATTAGTGCATCCCTCAGCTCTCACTAGAGAAGCTTCTTCCTACAGAAGATGGAAGTTAACACAGACACTAACTAATTTTCAACATTCAGAGCCTAAGAAGCTTTTGAGTGATTGGCATTAAATATAAGAACTCTATCACATCTTCTCCTTCCAAGGCTCGGGGATAATTGCAGAAGATTGGAAAAAACCTTGCAAGAGCTGGTGAATAAATATAGGGAAATAGTGTTCTCCAGGCATAACATGGTAGTCTCACATATGAACCCAAAACACTTGTGACAGCATACAGAAAATATGCAGACGCACAAGTGAGACAAATATCCAGCATACCCAGCCTGAAGCAGGAGGTGGAGAAAAGGTCCAATGCTAGCTGGGGTACTATTGGCCACTGATGGTTTCTATGAAAGAGAGTTGTTTACTCCATGAGAGTGACACAAGGTTGGCTGAACAGGCTCCAAGGGAAGAACCCCCACCAAGAACATTTAGGGAAGACAAATTAGACTCCATAGGCCTTAAAAAAAAAGAAGAGGGCATGAAGTTAGGGGCAGGGAGTCCTCAGATAGGGGGATATGGGTGAGGAGGGTCTGAATATGAGAAAATGCATGCAATAGAATTCTCTAAGTATCAGTAAGAAGTAAAATTTAACCAGGTGTGGTGGCTCATGCCTTTGATCTTAGCATTTGGAACGCAGAGGCAGGTGGATCTCTGTGAGTTCAAGGCCCGCCTGGTCTACAGAGTGAGTTCCAGGCCAGCTGGGACTACAGAGAGACCTTGTTTCAAAAAGACCAAAAAAATTTTAAACAGATTTCTATATCCAAATGCAAATGGAATTAATTTCTCTATTTTTGTTAATAAAGATTATCATTTGATAGTAATTATCTATAATAATCATCTATAATAATCATCAGCTTATCATCTGATAGTAATTATATAAAATAATCCAAGCAATATCATATAAAGATAAATATATTCTTTCTTTTAATATTAATAATCATTATTTACCATTAAATATTTCAAATCTGTTTATGTTTTATATGTATGACTGTTTTGTCTGCATGTATATAGTATGTACATAGTGCCCATGTTGGCTAAAAATGGTTGCTGGATGTCCTTTAAGTTGGGTTGTGGATAGTTCTGTATGGGTACTGGGAACTGAACTTAAGACCCCTAGGAGAGCAGTAATTGCTCTTACTTGATGATCCAGTTCTCCAAACTACAGTATTTATTATTTAAATACTCATTCATTTCTCCTTCAAGAATAAACTTGTGCAGCTACTCATCTGCATGCATGCCGATGTCAATGTGCATATTAACTATGGGAACTTTTCAATAACTTATTCTGGTTTTTGTTTCAAAATCTAGAGAGACTAAAGAATCATTTTAATTTTGGTCACATTGTTTTATGGGGATTTACTATGAAAATATTTCATACATGTAAGACACACACTTTTATTCCATTCATTGCAGATGATTAAAATTGTCTAGTGTGTAAGATTACAGAAAATGTGTTGTTACCATATTTTATAGAAAGATTAAACGACTCCAAATTTGTTTACATGTCTTTCTAGATGAAAAATCTACAAGTATGAACAGTAAAACGTCCTTGAGTTATCATTCACAAGGTATTTTATTCCTGCTTAGAAATGTAGAGACAGTGAAGGTCATTAGTATTCTGAAAATTTGACAAACACAGGCTTTCTTATTATGTTTCCTAGGAGAAACATGAGTTTTCATATACTATCTTGATAAGTAAGTCAATACTAAAAATCAGAGGGAGCACACTATGAAATTAGCTCCAAAGTTTTACTTCCGTGGTCCTCAGCATCGTTTGATTTGATTCAGTAATAACCTATCTTCATGCTTTCGCTTTCAGATGTACACTAAATGTCCAAATGAATTCCTTCAAGACTCATCCAAGTTAAGAAATCAAGTTACTGACATCTGATTTTTATAACACATTTTATGTTACATCTTTTCTAAGTGTCAATCGACGCCACACAGTCCCAAAACATACTTGCAAATTAAGAAGTGATAAATAATGAGGAGGGAAAACAAATAACCCCTTTACACACAAATGGAAAACCTAAATGCAATCCCATGGATTGTTCTACATTCCTAAATGAATTCACATAGATTTTCTTATTAGAGTTTCTAATGTAGTTTAAAACATTTTATGACTTCATAATTGGAAGTTTCAGAAGCAGTAGAAGAACTCTGTCAAAACCACATCTACTACTCAAGTCAAAGCTCTGCCTCCTGCAATTTAGAGGAAGTGATAGAAGGATCTCTTTGTTGTCTTGAAAGAATGTGATTCTCTAATTCAGAAAATTATCAAAAGAGAAATATCCTGAGAACATAAACTTAAGCCTAGAATCCTTTTGTTTAACAATAGCACACTATTTACAGGAGTCAAATTCTATTGCTAGTTCATCAACTTAAAGGATTGCAGAAAATTTGATTGGAGCACATAAACTGAAATATCCAGATATTGACTTGTACCTGTTATTTAACATTATCACATTTCTGATCCTTTATTTCATGAATTTCAACACATCTCTTTGAGAATAGAGACCAATCTTTTCAGTAGGGAATATTGATTTCTGGGACTACATTATTTTTGAGAAGTTAAGATTATAAAAGAAAAGGAAAAAGAATTCTTCATGCTACCACACAGTTCTAGGATCCATTTCAGCAACCATTGATCATCAACATGGAAAGGCAAAAGCTTGGATGCCTATAAAAAGCCTGCTGGGAAGACAGGAAATATGTTGGTACCACTCAAGCAAAATGGACTCTTGTCTGCAAACTGCCCGAGATTTATACTTGCAAATTAGTACAGTTCTTTTTTTTTAATTAATTTTATTTATTTCTGTATGTGTATGAATGTACTGTCTGCATGCAAGTCTGTGCACCCGTGTCGTGCAACACCGCGGAGTTCAGGAGAGGGTCTCGGATTCCCCTGGAACTGGAGTTCTCCTGGAATTGGAGCTTCAGACGGTTCTCAGCCGCCATGTGGGTGCTGGGGATCGAACCCGGGTCCTCTGTAAGAGCGGTCGGTGCTCTTAACCGCTAGGCCATCCCTCCAGCCCGCAAATTAGTATAGTTCTTAACATGTTATTAGAACAAAGAGTATCCCATTCAGCATAGGAAATTTGTTAATTCTGGTACTTTCAACTCAGTAAAGCAGTTAAATCTGCCTAAAGTTTCTGAGTGAGTTCTCTAATGAGGAATTGAGTTAATCCAATAAGAAGGGCTTTTCTATAGGTGAGTCTCTCTCTCTCTCTCTCTCTCTCTCTCTCTACACACACATATATATATATATATATATATATATATATATATATATAAAACTTAAACATTATCTTTCAGATACTTGAATACTTTTTCAAAGCATCATCTAGAAAGCAGTAACATTTTTCCCTTTGGGAATGAAACTTTGTCACTTTCTGTGTGGCTTGAAGCAAGAACTTGTATGACCTGTCCCGGAAGATGTTCAGTTATCTGATATCCCTGTGAGCATTCAGTTGCCTCTGTGAGTTATCTGTAGCAGGAACATTAGGGATAATACAGTGATTCTTGCTTTGCCCTATCTCTGCAAAGTTCCAGGACTGGGTGGCCCCTTACCTTGAGGCATTGAGCAAAATATCACACCTCTAGTTACCTGTTGCACAAACCAGAGCTCTGCAGCACCCCTGGTTAGAGACAAGGTGTCTCACCTCTCCCTTCCACCTGCCCCCCCCCCGACTTCCTTGCCCAGAGCACAGTGGCCTTCAATATATAGACCTCACTGACAGAAAATAAATGGTGTTACTATTCTCCCGGCTCTCTGCGTGAGTCTGCTCATTTCCACAGGTGATCTCCTGTGGTTTCCCCTCCCCCCTTCTTGCGAGGTCGAAGCCTAGAGACTGTCAGCTTTTGCAATGCAATCACACGTGACTCAAAAACATTGAACGACTACATTTCCCCAATGAACAGATTCCATAACAGTAAGAAGGGGACTAGTTCTAGAAACTCAGTCATGAGCCAAAGAATCTGTCTCAAGTATTCTGCTGATATGCTATGTAAAGAAGCACAGGGAATACATTGGAAAGGTGAATTTATTTCTTCCT
The DNA here is from genome assembly GCA_009823505.1 of Rhizomys pruinosus. Lineage (NCBI taxonomy): Eukaryota > Metazoa > Chordata > Mammalia > Rodentia > Spalacidae > Rhizomys > Rhizomys pruinosus. Next base: position 3,583,426 of record VZQC01005485.1, on the reverse strand, counting down.
GTTGGCATGCAAAATTATTGTTAAAATGTGAATCCCAAATGTGTTTTGGAATTAACCTATAGCTTATTTTTAGACTGTAATTTTCATATGTTATATGGAATGTATATATGCAAACTTTGGAGTAATATAAAGTTAAGGAGAGCAACTACTACAACAAAAAGAAATAGAAAAGTATAATAACTAAACTAAACTGTTATACTCCTCAAACTAAAATTATACAATTATATCTTAGAATATAAATTTGAAATTCTGTCAACTATTACTTCTCATCATTGACTACTATGCTTTTTGCTTTAACAATAATATGAAATTAGTGTTACCACAATGTAAGTTTGCCATTCATTCTTTTTCAACATTCTCCAACCTATACAAAGTCTTTCAGTGTAATCATATTACTTCTTTTTTATTATTATTTATCTTTGTATGTGTATGAATGTACTGTCTGCATGCAGGTCTGTGCACCCATGTCGTGCAATGCCGCGGAGGTCAGAAGAGGGTCTCGGATTCCCCTGGAACTGGAGTTCTCCTGGAATTGGAGATACAGAAGGTTCTTAGCCGCCATGTGGGTGCTGGGGATCGAACCCGGGTCCTCTGCAAGAGCATCGGTGCTCTAAACCGCTAGGCTATCTCTCCAGTCCCATACTTCTTAAAGAAAGTGATGTTAGGGCTGGAGAGATGGCCTAGCGGTTAAGAGCGCCGACTGCTCTTACAGAGGACCTGGGTTCGATCCCCAGCACCCACATGGCGGCTAAGAACCGTCTGTAACTCCAATTCCAGGAGAACTCCAGTTCCAGGGGAATCTGAGACCCTCTTCTGACCTCCGTGGCATTGCACGACACGGGTGCACAGACCTACATGCAGACAGTACATTCACACACAAATAAATAAAATATAAAAAAAAAAATTAAAAAAAAAAAAAGAAAGTGATGTTAATAAAATCTTTCCAAAAAAACAAATTTAAAAAGAAGCACAAGGTATATATTGGAAAGGTGAACTTAAAGAAAACTGCTACATTTTACCATATTTAAAACCCACATTAAATGACCAAAAATGTACCAGAGAGAAAAAGGTCAGTAACAAGCTTTAATTTATTAACATCATTGAGTTACTATGTAGTAATTTAAATTAAGATTAAAACTAATCCTGCTACTGAACAGAAAAGAAACAAAAATACATCAACTTGTTATGTAATTTAGGAATGTAAAGTTATATTTCTTTTTGTGGGCATGCAATTTTAATGTTAAACTTTTAATCTCTAAATGTGTTTTGGAATTAACCTATAATTTATTTTCAGACTTTGTAAATTTAGTATACATGTGGAGTATAATAAAAAGGTATGATTTTTATATTTAAATCCACTTATATGTTTTCACACATTTATTGAATTATATATATTCAATCATCCCTACATCTCAAGAATAAAGTGGAACTTGATCTTGGTGGATATTCTTTTCTTTTTGATGTGTGTCTGTATACAATTTTGGACTATTTTGTTGATAATTTTTGCATCTATGTTCAGGAAGTATATGGGCCTATAGCTATCTTTTTGTTATCTTTTTCTTAAGCCTCTTCTTTACTCTCATTGTTCCTTATACATGTGACATAGACTCAGATAATCAAAAGAAATATGTTCTTTCTCATTTGTAGATCTTAGCTCCAAGTCCTTAAATGTAAATACATATACTGAAGTAACTGCAGTAGCCTGGAAAATGTAAGCGAACAATGGAAGTACAGGGAAATAAGAAGCTGAGAGAGGGGGATAGTAGAAGACAGGTGTTACCAAGTGAGAAATAAGGACAGTGGGGATATTCAACGATGGAGATATTCAACAATGGGGATATTCAACTGGTAATGGAGGAAGGAGGAACCATGGGCATAATGGAGAAGAATGCAGATCAACAGGGTGGATATAATAGAAGACATGTATTATCAAGGGGAAATTATGGAAACTGGGGTATTTTAACTGAGAATGGAGGAAGGAGATTTAGATGGGGAGAGAGAGTAGAGAGAGAAGAGAAATAAATAATGTTTAGGTAGTCCAAAAATTAGAAAGAAATGTATTAGTTCAAAAGCCCACTGAAAAATACACATACAATATCTAAGTGACTACATGTGTATAGGTGAGGGCTATATAATGGGAAACACAATGACAGACAAATCTTCTTTTGAGTTGTTGGTCAGGGTAGTCCAAGAGACTCCAAAAATAATACAGGCTATCTTCATAGCCCTTGGTCTCCACTCAAAACTTGAAGATAAGACCACATACCTGAAGAAATGGGACACATTTGACATGGAAGTAAAGCAATGGATCTGGAAAAGTCCTTAAACCTCCTCCATGGAAACTAGCTCTCATATTGTCAGAGGATATTCCACAAGCTCTTAGGGGAAATATGAAGCATTAGTCCAAGCTCAGAGTTAAAGTTTAATAACCCCAACAATGACTGGTACAACAAATTGTCTTTATTGGTGCAATAGTAGCACATATATCTTGGGATTAATCAACAGTTATCTACTTGGACTTAAAGCCCACTCAATAGGATGGAACTCCTGTATACTACTATAAACATAACTAAGTGCACATAGCTGGAGCAATCATAGATCCCAGAGAAAAACATATACCTGTTTCTGTCTCATCTCTAGATATACATAATTCCTTACTTAATGCTAATTTATGTATACAGTGAATGAATAGTATGTAGATAATATTATGTTATTTTATTTAGTTTAAAAATATATGAAACTGGGCTGGAGAGATGGCCTAGCGGTTAAGAGAGCCGACCGCTCTTACAGAGGACCGGGTTCGATCCCCAGCACCCACATGGCGGCCGAGAACCGTCTGAAACTCCAATTCCAGGAGAACTCCAGTTCCAGGGGAATCCAAAACCCTCTTCTGACCTCCGTGGCACTGCACGACACGGGTGCACAAACTTGCATGCAGACAGTACATTCATACACATACAGAAATAAAAAAATAAATTAATTAAAAAATATGAAACTACATTATTATTCAGCATCACAAGATAAAGACTACTATTATATAATACCATGGAACTGTTTAGTAAGTCTCTTCAACAAAGACTACAATGCTACAAAATTTGAGAATACAGACAAATATCACCAGAGGAGTATCCACTGGATTACATGAATTTGAGATAGAAATGTCCTTCTAACCATATTTCTGATTAGTAAGAAGCTCTTTTATGCTGAGATGATCTCATTTGGATTTCCACAGGCTTTAGAACAACTGAGATCAAGATGATGAGCAGCAAGCACTTTTCCTGGGTGAGTATTTGGCACCATTGTATCAAAGTTTGCTTTGGACAATCCTATCTTGATTAGTGTTTCAATTTCATGCATCATTTGCTTTGTTAGTATCATTTTATTTTATCTTACTGTTATCTTGTATTGTTTTAAAATTGGAATTCTAATTACATCGACTATCGGTTGGGTGTTTTGCCTGTTAACTATTAAACAGATTGAGAACCAATAATGCTACTGATACTTATTGTTCAGATAATAAGAACAGACTTTGTTTATCCAGGAATATGGCTCTATACTTAAGAGTAAACTAGATACACTTACAGTTATTTATATGGATAAATTGATACAAGACAAAGGGGACTGTTGCTGTAATCTATGGGTCTTGTTGCATACTGACACCACTGCTATAGGTTCATATGACAAGGGTCTCAGGAGCATATAGGGTTCTATTTCCATATGGTCATGTAACTCCTCCATGGCTCTTACAATCTTTTTCTGTCTTCTCTTCTGCAAAAGTTCCTGTGTAAATAAGGCTTAATATACAATCCTGTCTGAGAACCTACACTTTGCAGACTCCTACATTTTAGTCATTTGTAAACTTTTGTGTTCCTAGCCCTCTGTTGCATGGGGGATGAAAGATGAGAGATTCATTAGTGTCCTTTTTACCATTTGTTCTATGTTGCATGAGCCAGTGTAGAGATTATATTGTAGATGTACAACTTAGGCTTGTCAATTCACAATGTCTGTGTGTGACCAGTTGTACTATTCTTTAATAGTCTCTTTCTGGGATACTTGACTGAAAATACTGGGATACTTGACTGCAATTATTAAGAAATTACATTAGTGTTAGGAATGTGACAGCATTGGAGATTTTTCTAAGATCTTCGATCTCTCTATCCATGTGTATTTGGCTGTTTACAGTACCACACATGAGTTCCCTCCCATTTAGTGGGCTTTAAGTCCTATTAAGTAGTGGTTGATTGCCCCCCAGATAAAAGTACCACTACCTTCACCAATGGCGTATGCTGTGCTGGTCATTAATGTGGTTATTTAGTCTTAAAGCTGGTATTAGACTGTTGACTGATGTTCTCACTTGCAGCTTGTATATCTCCAAATCTTTCAGAGCTAGCCTTCAGGGTTATTGTCTTCCATGTCATTTCCAACTCCATTGATACAAATCCATTCTCCAAATTATGTCTTGTCTTCAGCAATAGGGTCTTACCTTAAAGTTCTCAGAGGCAATAAAAGCTGTGGTAATAGCCTGTGTAATTTGGAAATCTCTTGTACTACCCTGGCTAACAACTCAAAGGAAACTTTATCCTCTCTGGCCCCGTTTCTTGATATGTAGCCTTCAGCTATACATATGGACCCATTCAGATAGAGATATTATATGTGTAATTTTCATTAGATTGTTAGAATAGCATTCCCTCTGGTTCTTTATATTAGCTAGGCATTATTTATATCTCCTCTCACTCCCTGTCTAACCTTCCCTCCATGCCTTCCCCATTTAAAGTGTTCCCACTGTTCCCATTTCTCCCTTGATAATACCATTCTTCTACAGTTCTCTCATCTTTATTTACTTTTGAGCAGAACTCCATTATCCACTTGACACTGAGGAACACTTAGGTTGCTTCCATCACTTAGCTCTCATGAAAAGAACAGCAACAAAATTCAATGAACAAGTATCTCTGCAATAGCTTTAGTCCTTTGAGTATATTCCAATAAGTTGTATAACCAGGTCAAAAGGTAGGTTCTCTTTTGTTTCTTAGTCACATTAATACAATAGATTCAACATTAAACCAGGAAAACTGATTTACAATTTGGATAAAAACTCCAGGGAAAGCATTGTCTATTTCTCTAATTCTCAGCAGCTGACACAAGTAAGAGTGATGAAAGAGTAAAGAGAAACCAATGTCTGTCAGTTAAGGTCTTAGAAAGCTAGCAAGTTCAATAAGTTGCTGTCTGCTCAAAGAGAATAAAGGTGGGAGAGAACTTTGTAAGAGGGCCCAGAGCATCAATGACAAAGGAAAATACATAAAAATGAGGTAAAGAAACATTACACTTTCTGAGTACTCAGAGGCTGCTAAGTATCGTCCAAGAACATTGTGTTTGACATAAACTTAAGAATAGAGAGGAGCTTAACATTGGCCAGATTATTGTCCTGAATGAAGTGATGATTCTTGTCAGTGCATTGTTAAAAATGATGATAAATTTATTTCTCTGAATGTTCACAACTATATTTCTCATTGGATCTAACCTTTCTCCACAGGGAGATGTAACCCCATAGTTGTATTCTGAGCAGCTTTTCCTGTAATATAACCCTGCTTGATATTCTGACTTTCTCTGGGATGTACTTAAGACTGACATTTCTTTGAGTTCAAGCATTAAAGCTGGGGATATGGATAAGCAGAAGAAACAACAGGTCCACCTAAGGTATTTTTCCAGGTATCATGTCATTCATCTATCAGATTTTACCAAAAGACTCTGGCATTCAGATGCTATTACATGATTGCCATTCAATAGCAGTACTCATATGAGATTTAGGATCCCAGATTCATTGTTGAACTCCTAACTTACACATCCATATGATGTGAAGGGTTTCCTAACTTACACATCCATATGAAACTGAAGGGTTTCTATTATAAGAATTGTCAAATAAAATGACTTTCACTTGTGTCTGAGACTATTCCAGAAATGCTTACATGGGATACTTTTTATAAAGCAGAATAAAGAGTTGTGCTGTTGGGGCATAGATGAGAAAGCAGCATGGTCTGCTTTGAGAGTAGGGGCTCAAGAAAGGAAACACATAAATTGAATTCTGAAGGAATGTCCAAGAATAATCAAAGTTTTACATCAACTTTTATGCTTAGAAAACTTTACAATATTTAGGGCAATGAATAAACCAGATTTCTTCTAAAATTTCAGAAAATTATAAATTATATTGTATGTGAGAAAAAATAATGTAATCTAACTAAGGAAGAAATATTATACACAGTTTTTTTATTATTATTTATTTTTGTATGTGTATGAATATATTGTCTGCATGCAGGTCTGTGCACCCATGTCGTGCAATGCCGCGGAGGTCAGAAGAGGATCTCAGATTCCTCTGGAACTGGAGTTCTCCTGGAATTGGAGTTACAGACGGTTCTTAGCTGCCATGTGGGTGCTGGGGATCGAACCCAGGTCCTCTGCAAGAGCAGTTGGTGCTCCCAACCGCTAGGCTATCTCTCCAGCCCCTATACACAGTTTTTAAATTTATGTACAAAATAAGATATATGATACACAGTTTTTAAATTTATGTACAAAATAAGATATATGAATACTCTTATTTATGAATAATTAATTTTTCCCACTTTTAAAATACATAAATTTTCTACATTTTTATACTAATCCATTGATTAAAATAAGAGATAAGATAAATTAGAAAAAAATATTAGAGACATATATAATCTTTTGAAAATTATAGATATCCTCATTATTATTATTTATATGTTAAATTTTTAAAATTTCCTGTATTCTGGAACTTATCAATGACATGTTGCAAAAGATTTTAAAGAAAATGACAAAAAAGGAAACCAAGAAAAATTTAAAAGAGAGTTGGTACCCTGTTGATAAATATTGTTCATTTCTTTTGTTACATATCCTCCTTATATTACACCATGGATTGAATCTAGCTAACTCTAAAAAGTACTTGCTATAACAATAACAATTTAGATATCTATTTATATTGAAATAACTGATATTAGTATAAAATGTCAATAAAATAAATTTATAGAGAGATTACACAATTCTTTTATTTTAAATATTTTATGAATATATACAATGGATCCAGACTTGAGCACATACAACTTCAGCCACCTCATATTTGACAAAGGTGCCAAAAAAGCTCAGCGGAGGAAAGATAGCATCCTCAGCAAATGGTGTTGGCAAAACAGAATCACCACTTGTAGAAGAACAAAATTAACCCCCTACCCCTCACACTGTACAAAAATCAACTCCAAGTGGATCAAAGATCTCAACATGAAGCCTGAAACCCTGAAGGTGATAGAAGAAAAAGTTGACAGCAACCTACAAGACATAGGTGAAGGAACAGACTCTCTAAATAAGATCAACAGTTGTCAAATGGGACCTCATCAAACACAAAAGATTCTGTAGAGTGAAACAAACAATCAAAGAAGTCAAGAGAAAACCCACAGAATGGGAAGAAATCTTCAAAATGATACATCTGACAGAACATAAACATTGAGAATATATAGACTACTCAAAAAACAAAAAAGTAAGAAAACAAATGTTTCACTCAAAAGATGGAGTAAAGAGCTGAACAGAGACTTCACCAGTGAGGAAGTAAAGATGGCTGAGAAACATCTTAAAAAGTGTTCAATATCATTAATAATTAAGGAAATGCAAATCAAAACTCTTCTAAGATATCATCTTACTCTATTAAGACTAAGATCAAGAAAACAAAGACACCAAATGCTAGAGAGGTTGTGGGGAAAGGGGAACACTCATCCCCTGCTGGTGGGAATGTAAACTACTGCAACCACTATGGAAGGAAGTGTGGAGAACCCTTAAAAGACTCAAAATGTGCCTACCACATGACCCAGTCATACCACTCCTGGGTATATACCCACAAGACTCATCCTACCACAAAGATACATGCACATCTGTTTATTGCAGCTCTTTTCAACCCAAATGCCCCTCAACTGATGAATGGATAACAAAAATGTGATACATCTACACAATGGAGCTCTATGCAGCAGTAAAAAAAGAAGAAACCATGAAATTTGCAGGTAAATGTATGGAACTAGAAGATATTATGCCAAGTGAAGTAACACAGTCCCAGAAAAAAAAAGCCAAATGGTTTCCCTCATTTGTAGATGCTAACACCAAATTCCCAGTTGAAATGCAAGCTGAGTGATGTTATTGTTGTACTTCTTTTTATCTGAAACCAACTGTGCTGTTATAATGTGAATTGCTTAATTTTGCTGTAGAATTGACCTACCAGTTATTTTCAGACATTGTAACTACTAGATATGGGTGGAAGATATGTATTCATATTTTAGAGTAATATAAAATTAAAGGGAAAAATGTGAATGCCAGAACATATTTTGGAATTAACATACAGTTTATTCTCAGAGGTCATAATTTTGATACACAAGTGATATTTATACAGGCATATTTTAGAGCAACACAATGGGGAGGGAACAGCAGCAACATAAGTACTTGGTCAAAGAACTGATACAGTTAATTTCTAAAAAAAAAAAAGAAAACCTTGGAAAGACTGAGAGAAAGATGTAAGACATGTATGGATGAACTGGGATGGGATGTAGGGGCAGGGAGAGGGGCATATATCAGAATTGGACTGAAAGATGATGTGTGAAATACACAAAAGCTAAATAAAATATTCAAAAAAATAAAGTAGTGGAAAAATAAATTATATGTAGCATGTATTTATGTTTGCATTTGCACTGGTATATTTAGTGTAGATGCTTTAAGGAGGACTTCAGACCCTTGAAACATTGTTTTGCATTTGATCATGGTGAGTATGAGGATGATGTAACACATTTTAATTAATTTTAAAATGAATTTAACTTTAAGAAATAGAGTATGATTGATTGAAAGCACTAGATCAACTAGCGGCAACCTTTCTCATTTCTTTTAATGAAAATTGAGAAACAAAATAAAATAAGGCATTGAGTGAATATTAAATCATTCATATTGAATTTATACCTTATAATTAGACATAAGATAAAATCCTATTCTGTCTTATGAAGGCATATTCTCATAAGGTATATTTATCTGCATTACAGCTAGAAATTTTAAAAATAAATTTTCATTTTTTAAATTAAAAAAAAATTTTATTATTTTTTTATGTGTATGGGTGTACCGTCTACATGTAGGTTGGTGCACTCATGTCATGCAATGCCGTGGAGGTCAGAAGAGGGCGTTGGATTCTCCTGGAACTGGAGTTAAAAGTTCTTAGCCGCCATGTGGGTGCTGGAAATAGCACTGGGGTCCTCTGCAAGAGCATTCGGCGCTCTTAACTGCAGAGTCGTAACTGCTGAGCCATCTCTCCAGCCCCATAAATTTTCATTTTTAAGCCACTGACTCCCTGTAAACAGTTTTGGTTTTCTACTTAATAAAATTGTGAAATTCCAATCAGGTTTTCAAGTAAAAATGGCATGCATTTATTTCACAAAAATATACTGAGGCTCTGCTTTGTGCTGTGTAAGACATACAGATATAGAGGTCATTGCAGACAGATCATCTGCAAGAAGGTAGTTGCAACATAGGAATTCTTTGTGTTAATGCAAAATTGTAAACATTTAGATTATTTGATGGAATTTCATAGGTCCTTGTCTATATATTTTAGGAAAAGCTGATTAATATCACCATAGGAAGAATTTAACTAGTAATTAACAATTCTGTAAAATACTTATTATTTTCAAACATCTCTGTCAAGGAAAGAAACTGTTAGGTAAAATTACTGAATGATTGTTAATGAAAATATTCCAAAGGATTCGTGTTTGGGCCTGCAAAAAGCACTTTACCAGGAATATGATTGAACGATTCTACTTTTAGATTGACAGGTTCCTAGAGATTATCCACATCAAAGGAGGACACCTGTGTTTTGTGGACCCAATTCATGGATCCTTTTTATATAGCTTTGGCTTAATGTACACATCTGGCTGTTACAATGCTTGTAAGGTTTGTATATTTTCTCTTACAGTTTTATTCCAGTTCTTGGAACTAGGGGAAAGAATTTGAAAAAAAGAAACACACACACACACACACACACACACATACACACACACACACACACACACACACACACACACTCATGCAATTTCAATTTCCAAGCAGTCATGAGAATTCTCATAGTTCAGGTTAAATTGAGTAAAATCTCTTTATAAGAAAAAAAAAATAAAAGAAAAAGATCTCAGCCTCCTTTAGGTGTCCTCTTCCAATATTTTATACCCTGGAAACCTGATCACTTTTTCCTCACCATTAATATCTCATAGTAGTAGATGTTTCATAGAAATGTCATTTATAAGCCTTCATTTCCCCCTTATTCGATTTATTTTCTTTTTTTTTTATTTTTAACATTTTTTATTGATGCTTTATGCATTTCATACATCATTTTCCGATTCAGTTCAGGCATATTTCCCTTTCCCTCTCCCCCCTCCCCCACCCCATCCCAGATCATGTACTCTGCCATATCTGTCCTGCATCTTTCTCTCAGTTATTTTTTTCCATTTTTTAGCTATAAGTGATAATCCATGAGTACAAGCATCCGTCATGTAAAACCAATTTGCAGGCTGTTGTGCCCAAACCCCCACAGCCCCACCTTCCAGCGGGGTTTGAGGGGTGGTATGTTCAATCAAGTTGATCAAATGAGTGTCCAGACTACATTGCTGTAGTTTCACCATTCACCCCAATCGCGGCCCTTACATTCTAATTGATACATAATTTTAAATGAATTTTCCAGGTAAAATCATTTGTGTTGTTTAAGTTTTCCTGTCTGGAACTTAAGTAGTATGGATTGCATGTGTATTATTAGGCAGAAGCAGGCTCCCATGACTGAGGATCAGTTATGTTATTATTCTGTATTTTGTACCTGAAGAATGAAGGAGAATTTTATTTTGTACTTGAAGGAACCTTTCAAATATTGCTGCATATAATTTTGGATTTCCCTAAAGCAATGAAGGAACTGCAGAGTTCAATTTTCTAGCATATGTACTAACCGTAAGATGCTTATCTGTACCCTCATATTAACAACTTATATGAGAAGTAGCGAAATATGAAACAACAAAAGTCAAACTGAAGCCATGTAGTTGATGGCTTCTCCATCTTAATATGTGAGCATTAAGCAATTCTTCATCAGTCTCATTTGGAAAAAATCATGTAGATTGTAGAGAAAGTGAAAACACAGAATATATGGATTTAGTTGAAGTCAATCTCTTTGTTTTAAACTTAGAAATAGCAATAACTTCAAAAAGAACTTTGTTAACCTGACAAAGGGAAACCAGAAAAACAACATACAGAGAAGAAAAAAATTTGACAGGGTTTCTGTATTTCTAGCCCTCCTGGAACTCACTATGTAAATCACACTGGGCTTGTTCTCAGAGAGATCTGCCTCCCCCTGTCTCCCCAGGGCTGTGATTAAAGGTACCTGCCACCACATCTAGTGTTAAGAAAACAACTTTTAAATAAGATGATATAGAAGCTGAAAGGTAGTTTGATAATATTGCGGAATGCATTGTGCAAGGAAGAATAGCTGATTTTAGTATATATGTGTATAATCTGAGACACTTAAAATATTGTAAGGGAATGAATAATTATAGATGAATAAAAATTCAAGGATAAAATAATCACAATATGGACTTGAGTCAGTAAGAGGAGATGTGACTTTGAGTCAAGAACCCAAGTAAAAAATGAAAAATATCAAGGTTAAGAAATTAATGACAACGAGCCCAGTGTGGTAGCACACACCTTTATTCCCAGCACTCGGGAGGCAGAGATAGAAGGATCTCTGTGGGTTCAAGGCCAACCTGGTCTACGGAGTGAGCTCCAGGACAGCAGGTACTAAAAGGGAGACCCTGTCTCAAAAATACCAAAAAAAAAAAAAAAAAAAAAAAAAAGAAAAGAAAAAAAGAAAAAAAAATTACATTTCAAGAAATGGGAGATCTCTGTACAACTTATGGCTCAGGAAGGTGTCAGAGAAATACAAAATAACACAAGATATTAATATTACCATTGTGTTTGATTGTCACCAATAAACAAATTGTAAGTCCTTATGACTGAAGATACCACAAACTTTGGCTGCAAGACTTAGAGAAATCAATCTCATACCCACTGGGCAACTTCCATTGACATGGCAGGAAGGTGCTATGCAGGTTGCTAGTGGAGAAAACACATCAATGATGTGGTGGAGCAGAAATCAATGATGTTGCTGAGCACTGCACCCTGCATGGTGAAGAAATATTGACCCACCAGGAAAGATTTTCCTATAGCACAAAACTGTTATGGGGTAACTGTTTTCTGATTGAATTTGAGGCCTGTTTCACAGGAAGGAATTTCATGCCTAGTATCATAAAGCTGGCAGGTTTAGAGGTCATATGCCCTAGGCTAAAAGCTGTTATTGTTATTTTGCTAAATAATCATATTGTCAAATTTCATCCTCATTGTTTATGATTGTATACATTGACATCAGAGAAGCTTTCTTCTGTAGTGTACAGCAGTAAGTAAAAATATGCATACTTGGCCAAAACACTGAGAAAGAGAATTGAGTATTCAGCCTGAAGCAGGATATTAATATTAATTTTCCTACCATCAGTTCTCAGGGAACATCAGGAAAGAGGCTCCAGGAAGCTAGAAAGATGTTATAAGCCACAGTAAGACCCTGTCATATTTAACAGGGGGGAAAATTGTAATTCATGGATTAACATATCCAAATATGTGTCTATGCTAAAGTAACCTACCATAACTATTAGTGCTGCTAAATACCTATATATCTAATTGCTTGTTCTTCATTAGTAGGATCGAAAGGTTATTCCTGGACAAACTGTCAGCCCATGAAAGGAAACAGCCAGAATTGACCAGAGTCCAATCAACAGCTCCAGAGAGAGTGGACTGTTACCTCTATCCCCCTGTGCCCCTTTTCTAAGCCAGGGAACACACTGCGGAAGAGGGGGCGTGGTAGAATGTAAGGGCTGCGATTGGGGTGAATGGTGAAACTACAGCAATGTAGTCTGGACACTCATTTGATCAACTTGATTGAACACAACCACTGTCACCCCCCACTGGATGGTGGGGCTGTAGGTGTTTGGGCACAACAGCCAGCCTGCGAATAGGTTTTGCATGAAGGATGCTTGTACTTCATGGATTATCACTTATAGCTAAAAATGAAAAAAAAAAAACTGAGAGAAAGAATACAGGACAGTTATGGCAGAATGCATGATCTGGGATGGGGTGGGGGTGGGGGGAAGGGAAAGGGAAATAAGCCTGAACTGAATTGGAAAAAATGTATGAAATGCACAAAGCATCAATAAAAATTAATTAAAAAAAAAAAAAAAGAATACAAAAGCCAAAGGGAAAGACAGCTATGAAATGCTTTCTTCTGGATTAGGCATGGCTTTAACATTCAAGAACTCACAGTAGATGCAGTTAACTACAAAAGCCTTCCACAAGTTCAAGGTAGCCATATCATGATGTAGAAGGAGTAGACGATCTCTAGACTCCATCACATACTGAGAAGCCATTGTCAGTGGATATTAGTGTGGAGAGAGAGAATCATTTTTTATTGAGGGTTTGACAACTGATAGGTTTTCAGTGTTCTAATGGGTGGCCCAAAAGCCAGCACTAACTGGAAAAAGACAGTAAGTTGGAGGGCAGCATGGAAGGGAGATATGGGGAAGTTGGAGGAGAATTTGGAGGTTGATATGATATTGCATTGTATACATGATATATATATATATATATATATATACATATATATGTATATACATATACACATATATGTATATACATATATATGATGGTTATCTTTGACTGTCAATATGACCCAACTTAAAATCACCTGGGAACACAGTTTCAATGATAAATTGTTTACTCTGGTTTGACCTGTGAGCATGTGTGTATGGGGGTGGGGGGAGATTCTCTGAGTTGATAGATGTTGGAAGTCCCACCACAGTGTGGGTAACAGAAATCCATAATCAGTACTCCTGAACTGTACAACTGGAGAAACCAAGCTGAACATTGTGTATATAAGCATTCTTTTCTCTGTAAACATGACTGTGGGTATGTGACCACCTGTTCCAAGTTCCTGCCACGTTGTCTTCCCATTAGTCATAGAATATAACCTGGACTAGTGAGTTAAGATAAAACTTTCATCCTTAAGCTGCTTTTTGTCTCGCTGTTAACACAGTTAAAGAAATGAAATTAGAACTTCATTAAAACGCCAAAGAAATAAATTGAAAGGAAAAGATTTATCTAGAATGTGTAGCCATCATCTGTTTTAGATAAGTAAATACTATCATCTGAGGTAGAGCATTTAGTAACAGATGTTTTTACAAACACGGGATGAAAGGAAAATTTATTGATGGGTATATTTTGATTGTTGTTCTTATACCACATAAGGAAAAAATAACCACTGTAACAAAGCATGAATTATTGGGCTACGTTATAGAGGAATGAAGTCATTCATTGCAATGTAGCTGGGGCGTTCTATGTGTATTTAATATCATGGTAAATTAAGGAATTAATTGTTTATTTCTAGGAACATGTAGAGAATAATAAAAGAAATGTTTGAAGGATACAAATCAAGGGACTCCCAAAATTTACTAAAATACTCAGAGAACTCCTGCTAGTCTTCTATTTAGTTGGCTATCTTTTTTAATACAGCTATGCATCTTAATTAAATAATACCTTGATTTTATATATTGTCATAGCTCTGATGGGGTGGGGGGATAGGGTGGGGGACACGGGTCTAGATTTGATAGAAAATATAAATAAATAAATAAATAAATAAATAAATAAATGAAAAGTTAGAATTTGAGTGTTTGATGTGTCTGTTAAATGATTCCTTGGCAGTGTGTGTTTAAAGGGATGCCAGTGTGGTGGGTTAGTTCCCAAAGTGTACAAAGAGCCTTGAAGCTGGTGAATGAAGGATCACTATCTGGTTTTGTTTAGGAATTCCCATGATGGAGAAGGTAGTTAACATATGGGCAGTAAGCTTTTTTGTTATTTTTTCCCCTGTGGGCAGAAGCCCCAACAAAGTTGGAGAATGTATCAGCAGTAACAAAAACATATTTTTGCTGTCCAAATTGAGGTATATGCATGACATCTGTTTGCCAGGGTCATTATCATTTAACCCACAGGGGTTACTTCCCGTCCTTTGTATAGCAGGGTCTATTCTTGAGATAGGGTCTGCCTTCAGTCCCAGGTGGTCTAGAGCTTGCTATGTAGACCAGGCTGGCCTTGAACTTACAGAAATCTGCCTTCCTCTGCCTCCTGAGTGCTGGAATTACAGGTGTGCACCACCACACACAGCCAAGGGAAGCACAGGAGAAGGATTTCACTGTAAATGTGCTACAGGTATCTTAGGAAATCAGGCTTGAAATCCTTTAAGTATGACATGTGTAAGGGAGTGAAAATTATTTGCTTCATCAAGAGTAGAGACAAAGGCACTGGTTGTTGCAAGGTGGTTGGTGAGGGAATTGCCCTCAGAAAACTTTCCTGGTAGGGGACTATACCAACAAATGTGCCAGATATATATCAGGGCCCTGCATTCCAGCAGGAGGGTAGAGACAGCAATGAGTATTGGGGATAGGGGATTGTTGTCAATTTTATAAAAGGACTGGGAGAGTCAAGGGACGAGATTGACCACATAAAAACTATCACACTGTTGGAGAATAGGTTAAGAGTGTCAGAAACTTATTTAATGGCCACACACACAGCAAAAATTTCTTTAAATTGAAGGGACCAATCAGGAAGTTCCTGAAAGAGGATGGTGTATTAGTCACTTTTCGGTTACTGTGATAAAACCACCATGAGCAAGGGAACTTATAAAAGGCAGAGTTTATTTGAGCTTACGATTGATGGTTCCAGGGAATTAGAGTCCATTGTGGTGGGAGGCATTTTTAGTTGGATTTATTTCCCATCCTCTCATGCACATATGCTTTACCAACAAGTCTAGACTAGCTGCTACCTCCTATTCACTGGGTCCAATCAGCATAACATCATCAATATAGTGGACCAGTGTGATATTTTGTGGAAGAGTCAGGCGATCAAGATCCCTTTTAATTAAGTTATGGCACAAGGCTGGAGAGTTAACATACCCTTGAGGTAAGACAGTAAAGGTATATTGTTGGCATTGACAGCTGAAAGCAAATTGTTTCTGGTGGTCCTTATGAACTGGTATTGAGAAGAATGCATTGGCCAGATCAATAGCTGCATACCAGGTACCAGAAGACATATTAATCTGTTCAAGTAGGACACCATATCTGGTACAGTGGCTGCAATTGGTATCACTAATTTGTTGAGTTTTTGATAGTCAACTGTCATTCTCCATGATCCATCTGTCCTTTGCACAGGCCAACTTGGAGAGTTAAATGGAGATGTGGTAGGAATCACCACCCCTGTATCTTTCAAATCCTTGATGGTGGCACTAATTTCTGCAATCCTTCCAGGGATACGATATTGTTTTTGTTTCACTATTTTCCCTGGTAGAGGCAACACCAATGATCTCTATTCAGCCTTTCCAAACACAATAGCCCTCACTCCACAGGGCAGGGAACCAATGTGAGGATTCTGCAAATTTCTAATTATGTCTATCCCAATTATACATTTTGGGACTGGGGAAATAACCACAGGATGAGTTCTGGGACCCACTGTGCCCAATGTGAGTCAGACTTCAGCCAAAACTCCATTTGTCACCTGACCTCGATAGGCCCCTACTTTAACTGGAGGGCCACAATGCTTTTTAGGGTCTCCTGGGATCAGTGTCAACTCAGAACCAGTATCCAATAGGCCTCAAAAAATCTGATTATTCCTTTTCCCCAGAGTACAGTTACCCTAGTGAAAGGCCTCGGGTCCCTCTGGGGAAGGACAGGAGGAAGGCAAACAGCATAACTCTTTGTTATTGTGACAAGGACCTTCCTAATCCGAACCTGGCCACCCCTTCATTCAAGGGGTTCTGGGTCTGTGAACTGTCTCAAGTCTGGAAACTGGTTAACTGGGCGGGATTGCTACTGCTGAAATCCAATGTTGACTTCCTG
The DNA here is from genome assembly GCA_009823505.1 of Rhizomys pruinosus. Lineage (NCBI taxonomy): Eukaryota > Metazoa > Chordata > Mammalia > Rodentia > Spalacidae > Rhizomys > Rhizomys pruinosus. The sequence goes on along the minus strand of VZQC01005485.1, from coordinate 3,566,387 downwards.
TCATTTGTTCTAGAGCTTTTGTGCTTACACAGATCAAATAAAAACTTAGTAGGCTTCTTATGTATTTGGTTCCTGGGAACACCATACCATTATAGCAATTGTTTTGACTTTGCTGTCCATTATGATAATAAAGATAACTACACTCATATGGCCTTCTGCGATTCAGTGATGCCACCTGATGTTCTGTTAAACCTATTACATGTAAATTTAATTTAAGTGAGCAACAACTTCTTTAACTGTAAGATCTGGCATAAGAAATAGAGCAAAAACACAGCTCTTCAAATGCTCTGGTGTCTCTCTCAGTACTTTCTATCTTGTGGAGAATGTGGTTTTCCACTTTGAATCCACTCGAGCATGCCCATCTGCCTGACCCTCACAATCCCTTCATCAATACTAAGCCAAGGAATATCAGGCATCTCTAACTTGCTGTTAGTAGGCCATGTTTTAATAAATATGTCAGCCAACCATTCAAATAAAGTTTTAACACTATTTTAACTGCTCAAGCTTCCATGTTAAACCTAGAATCTCTACTCAGTGGGCTCATATTGATAAACTCAGTCTGATCCAATTTTATATTCCTTCCACCATTATCCCACACCCTTAAAATTCATTCCCACAGATGTTCCTTAGGCTTCTGCTGGAATGAATCCGTAACTCATTAATTTCTTTAGTGGTGTAGCACACCTCCTCCTGGACCACACTTTCTATCTCACCTTTAGGGGCTTGCTTAGCTTTCAATCTGGTTATAGGTCCAGAGGCAACAATTGTTGGGCCCTGAGGGATATTAGCTCCTACTCGAAGGGGGAGATTAGTTTCCTCAGGCAAGGGTGGGGAAGAAGGATCTGCAGGGTGTGGATTCTCTGCTGAGGGTGGGGAGATTAATTCCTCAGATAAAGAAAATGCCTCAGAATCCGAGGGTTCAAAATCCTCATCATCTTGGTTCTCCCACACATCTCCATCCCAAGTTTCAGGGTTCCACCCTTTCCCCACCAGTGCTCTCACTTTCACTGCTGACACTCTTTGTGGCTGGGAATTAAATTTGTGTTGTAAATCAGCCAAGTGTATAATAAGAGCTCCAGCTTGATGTTCTGCCACTTTAGCTCTTTGGCTGCTGGACAGAAGATGCTCTTCCAGAGCACACTTGGAAACCTTTAAACTGTTGTTTAGAATCTGGAGCTGGTCAATTTTATCACTGAGCTCCTTATTTTCCTCTATCACTTTATCACTTTATGCTAGGAGCAACCAGGCAACATCATTATTTTCTTTATTTTTCCGCAATTTCTCAAAGGTTTTATATATAGAGAGATAGTCACTAAATTCCTTGCTTCTCACAAGAGGCGAGTTAGGTGAGTCAAATGGATCTATCTTCATAATTACATCAAGTAATCTGCACAAAGGAATATCATTCCTCTTCATGCCACCAGGAAAGCCTTCAGTAACTCTAGGCTTCATTAGGTTGGAGAACTGGCTCCAGAAACTACCAAGCCCAGTAAAGAAATTCATCCTTTCAATTCTGTTTCTCTAGAACCACTTCTGGTACCAATATCTGTATTAGTCAGGGTTCTCTAAAGAAACAGAAGCAACATGATGAATATATAGCTATATAGAATTTATTGATTTGCTCACATGACAGAGTTCAAGGAGTCCAACAGTAGCCTCATTGCACTGGAGAGGCTGAGAATCCAGGGAACCCCTCAGAACAAAAGGCTGGATGTCTCAGTAGTCCCAATCTGGTGCTAAAGGCCTGATGGATTCCAGGAGATCTGCCAGTCTCAGTACATGCTGGGATCTGAAGGGTTGATCACAGCAGCAAGATAAACTCACCAGTGAGAGAGAGGCAAGCCACAGGAAAAAAGGGACCAATTCTCTCTGCTGTGGCCTTTAATACTGCCTGCCAGCAGAAGGTAACCCCCACATTTGGGGTGGGCAATCTGGGTTGAGGTCGTCCAATCTGAAGATCCTTTTTCTCTTATTTGTTCCTTAGTCCAGTCAAGTTGACACCCAGGATTAACCATCACAGTAGGTTTTCATAGACCTGAATTATTGCTGCCACTCTCTTGGTGCCTCCATCAGTAAAGAAGGAGGGGGCCGAGGAGATAGGCATGCCTTGCAAGCATCCGAGGGAGGAGGGGAAGAGCAGAATTCTGTAAGGCTGACAGTGACTCTGGGATGGCCCACAATGGAGGAGAAGCCATTGTACATCATTAAGGGAAAAAGAGGTAAAAATACTGTCAGGTTCCTTTCCCAACACTTGGAGAGAGCTGTCTCTCCCTGTTCATATTATGTGGACAAGAGTGTCCATCTCTGTTAGGAGGCAAGGAATGTCACCTAATGCGGTATGGAGCAGTTCCCATCACCCTTTAGGCTGATGTAAAGCACCCGCTAGTGTAGGGGAGGTGTTAAAACAAGGAGACTTACAGGGAGGGAGGGCATGAGCCTAGCCTGGAATGTATGTTGTATGAGGTCTGATAGTAGTAAGGATGTTCTCATTGCTGAGAAATTTGACTAGCGGTATGAGTTGGATTTCTGCAGGGATGATTTTAAGGCCAGAGGCTGCAAGAGAAGTGACAAGCTGGTCCCTTAGGGTGGCAGGTTCTGATTGGGATTCGTCCTAGGCTAGGATATTATTCATGTAATGGTAGATGTGAAGTCCCCTTTCTAGATGATTTTTGAGTAGCACAACTACTGCTTCTTGGTAAATTGTTGGACTATTAGCCATATATAAGTGAGAACAGTCCATTCATATCAACTTGTGGGGCCAGAGTTCTTTACGGATGGCAAAGGCAAAGCTTTTGCAATCCTTAGGGTGTAAAGGAAAGGAAAAGGAACAATCTTTGATGTGAATGGCCAAGAAAGGAGTATTGGCTGGTATGGCTGATGCCGAGGGGAGATCTCCCTGGGGGGAGCCCCAAATGTGCATAATTTTGTGAATAGCCCTTAAGTCTTATAATAATTGCCAACTTCCTAACCTCTTTTATTATTGTAAAGATCAGAAAGTTCCAGGGGCAGTAGGAAGGGTAAATGTGTCCTAATTGTAATTGCTCATTGACTAGTTATTTGAGAAAAAGTAATTTCTCCCTGGGTAGAAGCCACTGCTAAACCCGGACTAGGCTGTCTGAAATCCAGTGAAGGCAAGGAGTTTGGTATCCATCAGTGGCCATTATAGTTGAAGATGTTTAAGACAGGTGCTTAGGGCACTGTCCTCTAAGAGATATCTCCCCTCTAAGTTGATAACAACATCAGGAGCCTACAGAAGGTCTCTTCTTAATAGGATTTGCTGACATTTGCAACCAATGGGCAGATATGCCCAGGGAGGGCATCTGGGCATATGTCTAAGGTGATGAAGGCCTGAGAGGTACCTTCAACCCCTACCAGTTGGGGGTCAAGGTTTAGGGCCCATTTAGTGGTACTTCTTTTGTTTGATTATGGTTCTGTCTGGCCTTTGTCAATGATCAATTTAAAGGGCCCCTTCTAACATACTTGTGGCCCAGAGGACATTGGTAGTGGTTTTAATGATGGAGCTGAGGACTGCCCAGCTGGGAATTTAAAATCTCTAACAACTTGTCCTGTTTGTCATATCAGAACAGCAATCCTCCCTACATTGGATTCCTTTTCTGCATCTGTAGGCATTCTTTTGGCCAAAGAACTTAAGAGAGTCAGTAAGCAGCCTCCAAGACTGGACCCCTGCTGCTATCCTGCTAAACCCATGAAACCTGCCCTGGCAACTGTCTTTGATGCCTTAGGGCAAAGCATTGATCTGGAGCAAATGGCCTGAAATCCCACTTGTCCCAACCATTTGTCCCAACTCCCAATTCTGTGTATCCTAACACCCTGCAAGGATCTGTATAAAAAGCCTTGAGTTACAACATTAAAACAAGTTTTTCCCCTTTGTGGAATTACTCCTGGTCTCCAAGAATCCATTTCCTTTCTGTCTCTGGGTTATGTCCCACTGTGTCCTCATCCTCCCAACTGGAGCTCAAGCTAGGACTGTTCCCCGGCAGCCTGGACAATCCCGAGGCTTTCAGCACCATGGAGCTGTGAGACCTAGCTCAGGGAGAAGAAAATCTAGTGGAAGGTGGCATATGAGTAATGAACATTTAAAGGACCACCAGAAGTATACTTCAGAAGAGAACTGGTGCCCAACGTAAGGCACAACCTTTCACAAGAAGGTAGAAGGAAAAAGGTATTTGGGCTCTCGGGCTGTCTTTCTCAGCTCAACCTTTCCCTCATGAGTGGGAAATTTTTCTATGCATTCAGAGTAGGGAAGTAACCCCCCCCCCGAAAGGAAGGTTCAGGATAGAGGCAGGGTTGTTGGTTCATCCTCGTGACTCTCCTCGTATGGAATAAGTCCTTAACCTCTCCGTCAACATCTCTTCTGTAAGGCCAAGCTGTCAGTCCATCCCCATGAGACCCTTTTGGTGTGGGATAAGTCTTTAATCTGTATTTTAGCTAACTTTGGTTCTTGCAGATGAGAGGCTAATCTGTCTGCTGAGACAGGCAGCTGCAAACCCTCTGCTCCTAAGTACTGGGCCAAACAAATGCAAACCCTCTGCTCCTAAGTATTTCTCTACTTGCTAGCATTTCCTTTCTTTTCGTATCATGGGAAACAAAGAGGCATGCCCACAGTACCCACAAATTAAGAAAATAAAAACACTTCTCAAGAGCAGAGGAGTTAAAATTTCCACATGGGAAGCTGCATCCTTTTAGAGTAAAACTCTTAATATAGCTCCATGGATGACTTCTGCAGAATTATGGAATCCAGAATCTTGGACCTATGTGGCACAGGGGGCTAGCCACAAGAAGATATGCCTGTATCTCAAGTTTTTGTCACTCTTAGCCATAGTGAGACAATGCATGGGCCCCCTCCCATTGGGCCAAGCCAGGCAGGGATTATAACAAAAATAATTTCTCAGGAAAGAAAAAGGCAGCTTTGGCCACCTTCACGGACTGTGCATGCCAGGATTGACCATGCAAAACTACAAACCCCAGAATTCTTTGGGCCTGTTCTGGCCATGTTAACTTCCTGTCATGGCCATGTTAATTTTCTTTCCTTTTTAACATTCTAAGCCAGCAGACTACAATTCTCAGAATACTTCAGACATGTCACTGGAAGGAGAAAATAAAACCTTCAAAAATGGTCTGGGTTCTTTCTAAAACAGCTTCCCCCCCCAAAAAAAAATACACAAAGAAAATGTGTCTTTAAACATTATTGTGTTTTTTCGTATGATACTTGTTCAAAATTGAGTTTGATTGTACTGTTCCTTGCATGTCAATTTTTATCTCAAGATAATATTTTTATAAATGGCCATTTAAAATCTGTTAAGTTCCATCTCAAGCATGCTTTTTAAAAAGTTTCTAAATCTAATACATGTGTACCCCAAAATATCTTTAAACGAATTGTGCACAATTAATCAATCAATAAGTACTAGGCAATTCAAAGTCAATTAATTAAAAAGATCCTAAACAATGGGGCTGGAGAGATAGCCTAGCGGTTAAGAGCACCAACGCTCTTGCAGAGGACCCGGGTTCGATCCCCAGCACCCACATGGCGGCTAAGAACCGTCTGTAACTCCAATTCCAAGAGAACTCCAGTTCCAGGGGAATCCGAGACCCTCTTCTGACCTCTGCGGCATTGCACGACATGGGTGCACAGACCTGCATGCAGACAGTACATTCATACACATACAAAAATAAATAAATAAATAAATAAATAAATAAATAAATAAATAAATAAATTTTAAAAAGATCCTAAACAATTCTAAAGTCAATTAATTAAAAATGTCCTGGACAATTTTAGATTCTTAGATTTGTTTTCACCTTTTTAAAATTCACAGCCTCATGAACATCCTGGTAGTTTGTAACCTACCATCAAGCAGAAATTACAAGTCATTTTGATTCATAATTGTCTTTCCCTACCTAAAATTAACACCATTTTTTATTTCAGCATCCTGAAACCAAAACAAGGCAGCTTTGTGTGGAGATTTTCAAGGCAGCTTGGTCTAACAAAAAGCTAAAGTTAATAAAATGTTCTTTAGCAACTATTGTTCATTTGAAAAATACTCTAAAGTTAAAATCAACCTTTTTTCAATTAACTTGTGATTTTACTGCTTACATAAATTTAGTGTGTAAATTCAGTAAAGACTAACCCATAGAGCAAGATTGACAATTTTTCCTAACTCAGGTCTGCTAGTATGTTTAAACAGCTAATGAATTAATTTATTTATTAAGGGTAAATATAAATTTTCCCATGTGATAGTTCAAAGTTTTATTGAGTATGAACTGTCATCTTCTGGATATGATCCACCAATACCCAATAAGGATCTGTAAAACACATTGTATAAGATTTGTACCTTAAAGTTATATATCTAAGAGTTAGAATATGTAAAGATTAAAAGTAAATATATAAACTTTATTTCTTCAGGATTGTGCTGGATAGCTTTAGTGTCAACTTGACACACCTGGGTTGAGGGAGCCTCAGTTGGGGAATTGGCTCCATTGGATTGGCATGTGGCCACACCTGTGGAGTATTGTCTGATTGTCGAGCAGTGTGAGAGGGCTCAGCCCACAATGAGTGGTGCCACACTGGGCAGGTTGTTGTGTACCTTATAAGAAGGCAGGCTGGGCATGAGCCAGGGGAGCACGCCAGTGAACAGCTTTCCTCCGTGGCCTGTGCTTCAGCACCTGCCTCCAGGTTTCTGCCCTGACTTCCTGCCTTGGGCTCCCTAAGTGATGAACTGTGACCCAGGAGATGTAAGCTGAATAAACCCTTTCCTCCCCAAGTTGGTGTTGGTCAGAGTGTTTTGTCGCAGCAATGGAAGACAAACTAGGACAGAAATTGGTACCAGACAAGTGGGGTATTGCTGGGACAGACCTGACCTTGGTGTTTTGGGGAAGGATTGTGGAGGCGTTTGGAACTTTGGGCAGGGAAAATCAGTGAATGCCTAAAGATCATTGCTGTGGAACTTGGAACAGTTTTGCTGAGTTGTAGAAGATGGAGGCCTGGATTGTGAAGTTTCTAGTTTCAAAGAGGAACAGAGATGATCAGGACTGTGTAATCTGTGGGTTCTGGTCAGCTTGGGCTGAAGAATCAGCTGTAAATAACAAGAGACCAAAACCTGAAGTGAAATATTTGTTGTACTGGGACAATTGATGCTTGGTAGCTGGGGCTGAAAAATCAGCTGCAAGTAACAAGATACCAGCATCACTGTGGTGAAATCTTCTGGGAAGAATTTCTTCAGGGACAGCACACAGAAACTGTGATCCAGAAGGGGCCTGAGCCTCAATCTCAAGCCAGAAGCAGGACTTGGTAGTGTGTAAGAGTCCCCTATATGGTTCTGGTGTTGAAATTTGAGGGGGTCACAGAGATCAGCCAAAGCTTGGCACTGTGAGAGGTCAGGAAAGACCATTGGTGGAAGTATACCTTGGTTGCAGTGAAGACCACAGGATTGCAGGGGTCATGGAGAGAAGCTGAGGCTTTGCACCAGCAGAGGTCAGAAGAGACCATTGGTGAAGGTGCTGCCTCAGTTTCAGTGTCGACCCCAGCTTTCTGGAGATGCCAGGACCATGGGACGACCGCCAAGAGCAGTGGCAGGTGTGGAATGGAGTCGGCCTGGGACTGTGAGATAAGCTGTGTGTGCCACGGATGGCAGAGTCGGAGAGGGGGAGCTGCCAAAACCCTTTGGATCCCAGAAGATTGTGAGTGAATCCTAGGTTTCCAGCTTTGAACTACTTTGCTGTATTAGGTTTTGTTTGAGTGCCTGATTCTTCCCTTTAAAATAAGACCGTACTTGTTTTGGATTTTACAGTAACACACAGTTAAGAGACTTTTAATAGACTGTGAACTTTTAAGTGTTTGGACATTTTAAGGACTGTGGGGCTTTTAAGGATGTACTGTCTTAGGTTGTGATTAATGTTAATATCATACTTTGGGGATAAGAACTGGAAAGGTGGTGGTTTAATACTGACGTGTTGGGCTGGAGCGATGGCCTAGTGGATAAGAGTGCCGACCGCTCTTGCAGAGGACCTGGGTTCGATCCCCAGCACCCACATGGCGGCCAAGAGCCATCTGAAACTCCAATTCCAGGAGAACTCCAGTTCCAGGGGAGTCCGACGCCCTCTTCTGACCTCTGCGGCGTTGCACGTCATGGGTGCACAGACTTGCATGCAAACAATACATTCATACACATATGGATATAAATAAAAAAAATACTGAGGTGTTTTGTGTGTCAAGTTGACAAGGGGTCAATTGTGCTGGATAGCTTTAGTATCAACTTGACACACCTGGGTTGATGGAGCCTCAGTTGGGGAATTGGCTCCATTGGATTGGCCTGTGGCCACATCTGTAGAGTATTGTCTGATTGTTGAGCAGTGTGAGAGGGCTCAGCCCACAGTGAGTGGTGCCACCCTGGGCAGTTTGTTGTGTACCTTATAAGAAGGCAGGCTGGGCAAGAGCCAGGGGAGCATGCCAGTAAACATCATTCCTCCATGGCCTGTGCTTCAGCTCCTGCCTCCATGTTCCTGCCCTGAGTTTCTGCCGTGGGCTCCCTGAGTGATAAACTGTGACCCAGGAGATGTAAGCTGAATAAGCCCTTTCCTCCCCAAGTTGGTGTTGGTCAGAGTGTTTTGTCACAGCAATGGAAGACAAACTAGGACAAGGATCAAATCTTAATCAGGTACCTTAAAGATCACAATGTATGTTTAATCAAGGTCTCTCTAACTTATTTTTACTTTTATCCCAAATCTATTCACACATTATATAATGGTAAACTAAATTACTTATATCGTTTAAAGTTGGTCTAAAACTATCAACATAAAAGATTGGTCACAATTTATGTAAATTACAAGTTGTTATTAATTTTACTCCTAATACATACTAAATTTCCAGGTAACAGCTTTGACATTAATGTATATCAAGTGTATTTATGTAGTGTTATCTGTAGCACCCCCTTTTTTATCTGCAAGATAACTTATATTTGAGAGAATATATTTCACCTCTTCATCAACAATGAACTTCAGATCATTGTTCCTTTATGTGTATGTAGTACTATAATTATCAAAAAGTATACATTCTCCTAAAAATGGTTAAATTAATGTAATGCCCTCCAAAATACAAAATAACTTCTTCCTTACATTAAGAGACATAAAATCTCTTGGAGGGATATTCTATTTCTCAAATAAAATCTACTTAATATGTATCAAACCCAGGTACTATACTGGCTGGGATTTTTTCCAACACCAATTATATCAGTAAAAAAAAAATATTACAGTTGTCTTTTATCAAGCTAAAAATCAGGCCCAATAAATCTATGAAGGCTAAAAAGGCCATGGGTAAACCTCAGATCCTAAACTGGTATATTATTTTGTTTTTCAAACTTAAGTTTAAAGGAATAATATATTTCATTCTTAAAAGAGCTTTAATTAGCTTTCATCCATTTATCTGCTGGAATGATAAACAAGGCATTTGCTATTAATACCCACAGTAATATAAAATAATGGTATTTCTAACCACCTGTACCATGCCAGCAGCACAAACTAGTATAATAAATAATGTTTTCTTAACTGGCTATACTTTTACTATTTATATTCCATCAGTAAATTGCAAAAGGCACCCTTGAAGGCCTAGACTCTGGCTGAGCCCATGGCTCCCTGCAGGGGGGCCCCCACTTTGCTCCATCTCCAGGCCCACAATCCATGCTTCCAGAAAAACTTAAGCCAGACCCAAACCACCAACCTCCTGCTGGGAAAAAAAGGCAGACACAGCCTAAGTGCTATCTTCAACAACAAAGAATGGGTTGCCCGTCTTTTACCTGCCCTTCCCCCTCCTCTCAAAAGCCTGGGAGCTGCTGGCTAAAAAAGAAAAATAAAACAGCCAGATGTGGTGGTGCACACCTTAATCCTAGAACTTGGGAGGCAGATGCAGGCCAATCTCTGCGAGTTCAAGTCCAGCTTGGTCTACAGAATGAGTTCCAGAATAGCTGGGGTTACAGTGAGATCCTGTCTTGAAAAAAAAAATGAAAAAAACAACAAAAAATCCCTACAGGCGACCGAAAGGACAATTGTGACTGGACTTTACCCATTAATATAGATACATATACAGATCTTTCCAGCCAAACTTAAGATCTTGCTAGTATGAGTAAATTCACCATCTATGTTAAAAGAGATATCAAATAATATCTATATGTGTTCATGTATAGGACATAAAATGCTATTCCTGGAAAAAATGTAACTCACATACCTGTATGTCTAGATGGGAGAAAAGGTATTAATTTTTGCTTTGTCATTTTTTAGAGTTCCATCACTTGAGGGAAAAGGTACATACACAGTATGTCTCTTTACATCTTTTATGGTTGGTTTGCAATACACTGGCACCAGTTTCTGTGTTTCAATTAATAGGTGTGAAAGCACTTGAAGCTTTGTGAGTCTTAGCAGCTGCCCTGTGGACATTTGCTGCCTCTGTGTTAAGAGGAAACTCAAAGAATGCCTGCATGTCTTTATATTTGGTATAAAATGGTTATCTTTTGTTGATAAAGCTGTGTTACCTGCAACCCAAGTCCCTCTAGGCCACCGAGATTATCCCTTTTGTTAAGACTAATTCCCACATTAGGAGGTCAGATTCCTGTTTTGTCAAAAGCCAGTTTGGGTTTACAGCCCAGAAGGTCCTAAGTCCAATATTAAGTCATCCTTAAAAGTTCTCTGAAAAAAGAATGACAAAACTGCTCCATTTTAATCAAAAATGTAGGGAGCTAGCTGTGAGACTGAGACTTTGTCTGGCTGGAAGAGGAAATCTGCAAAGCATTGTCCTGGTAGCCTCTGTGGGTTATGTGGTAGTCTCCATGGGCATTTGGTAGCCTCTGTGGGTTATCTAGTAGTTCCATGGGGTCAGGATAATGAAGTATTCCTGCCTCACCTGCTTCAGCAAAGCTCCAGACCCTGAGGGCTCTCTCTTTTGATGTACTGAGCAGACGTCACACTTCTAGCTTACTATACCGACACCCAGATTCTATTGGCCCCAGTAGGAGCCTTGCTGGTCCACATTTTCCAGAGTATCTCCAATAGAAAAATAATGATGCTATAGTACAACTGAGCTTTTTTTTTTTGAGTAAGTAAAAAAGAGGGAGATGTAGGCATTCTTTTGGCAGAAGCACTTAAAAGAGTCAGTAAGCAGCCTCCAAGCCTGGACCCCTGCTGATATTCTGATAAACTGTGAAACCTGCCCTAGCAACTACTTTGATGCGTTAGGGCAAAGCATTGATCTGGAGCAAATGGCCTGAAGTCCCGCTTGTCCCAACCACTTGTCCCAACCCCCAAGTATTTGTGTCGCAACCCTCAATTCTATTTGTCCCAGCCCCCTGCAAGGATCTGTATAAAAAGCCTTGAATTACAACATCAAAGTGAGTTTTTCCACCTTGTGGAATTACTTCCATTCTCTATGAGTCCATTTCCTTTTTCTCTCCAAATTATTTCCCACCGTTCCCTCATCGTCCCAGCTGGAGCTCAAGCTAGGACTGTTTCCCTGCTGGCCAGGGACAGTTATGAAGCTTTCGGCACCGTGGAACTGCAAGCCCTAGCCCAGGGAGAAGAACGTATTATGGAAGAAGGCATACTCGTAATGAGCATTTAAAGGACCACCAGACATTTACTTCAGATGACATGCATCTAAGACAGATTATCTTAGGGGCATCAGTGGGCTTATAGGAAGCCATGCTCTTGGGATATCCATTTTTCCAATGGCCTTCATCTCCACATTTAAAGCAATTGCCCTCTTGTTTTACCATGGCTGCAAATGCTTGCACAAAAGAGGCAGCTCTTTTGTGGGTAGTTCCTATATTTGGGTGGCCGCTATCTATCTGTCTTAATGACCTTTTAATCAATCCCTGGCAAGCTTGGTGGCATTCAGAGGTCATGACATCCCAGGTGATATTACGGAGAAGATCCCTTGCAGTAGGGTTGGAAATCTTTCTCTCTAGACTTGCCATGTTTCTTAATATAAAGTCAGACAGAGAAAAGTTCTTCAGGTTTTTGTCACAAAAATAACAAAAACGAGTCTGTCGTGGACCTGAAGGGGGTGTAATGTGGTCCCAGGCCTGCAGGTGTACTTGGACAAAGTAGCCAGGGGAAAGGTCAGCCTGCAGAGTGCCCAAGGATTAGTTACCCTGGCCAACGAGGACATCATAATCCCAGGTAATGATCACTTGATTTTAGTTCTTGACGGACTGTTGGAGGTCTTTGTCTTGATACAGTGCCTCCGTTGAAAGAAGAGGGGGTTGGGAAGAGAGGAGTTGTTATGTCTCTCCAAACTTGAAGGGTATTAGGAATGGCATGGAAGCTCTGTAAAATGGATTTAGTCTATGGAGACTGGACTCTGTCCTCTCTGACCACTTGTCACAGTTCCTTAAGATTCCCATCCTAGTATAGGTAGCAATTTAAAGAGCTGCTTCTCATAGGGGCTACATTGACACACATGGCTTGATATTATTTTATGTTCTGAGTGTCCCTAACTTCAGAAAAATGCTGGGTCATACTATCAGCTAGAGCAGATGGGGTGGAAAGAGTGACTGGGAGGCAATCCAAGCCCCCAGAATGTGTTTGGGGCTGTAAAGGAGAATGGGAGTAAGTAAAAAAAGAAGGGATGGTGCAGTCTTAAAGTGAGATAGCTCCTGTTTGATTTATTTTATAACATGCTCAAGTGAGTCCAGATCAGACACAGGGAAGTCCTCTGGACAATCTTCCTCAAAGTCTTTTGGAGGGGGCTCTGGCAACTTTTGTCTTTGTAATGTCTGAGTCTGATTGTTGGGAAAGGCTTATACATTATGTAATGGCTGCAGCAATAATGAAGAGAGGGAGGGATGCCTTCTTGACTCTCCCTATGGCACCTAGATAATGCTATTGAACCCAGGAATCTCAATCATAGGGGTCCCCCCAGACCATCCAAAGGGTGGCATTAAGGATGTCATCCCAGAAGGAGGTGGCCACTTGTTGAGATATTTTCACTCCTCTACTCCTAAGGAGAATCTGAAGGACCTCAATTTGGGGATCTCTTTGGTGGATTGGTGCATTGCTCATGATAGAAAAGAAAGAAATGCAGAGAGCTCAGGAGGACATTCCTGGAGGCATGGCCACCCAGGAAATCTTGCCTTGTCCAAAATGCAAGTCTGACCTCAAGTTTCAGAGAACCAACAACCACTGTAGAAGCTCTTAACTGGTCTATGAGTTGATGAGTAGCCTGGTTTGTGTCAGAGAGTTCTTTAGATAGAAGGTTACTATGGACAGTAAGTACGTAGTCATCCCCAGAGGATGCAGGGCCTTTAGCTAACACCAAGGATTGGGCTTAGCTAGAAAGCATCAATTCCCCTTTGTTTTAGCTAATCCCTTGGGAAGGCACAAACTGAAAGTGAATGAAATAGAAAGAAGACTTGCCAATCCTCAGAGTGGAATGATCCAGACTGTAGCAGCAGATGGCCCTCAAGGGGAATACTCACCTTCCTCCTGCATGTCCCCGGAGGTCCCCTCCTCTCACACCTCATATTGGGTGCCAGGTGTGGTGTCATCAACCAGGGATTCCGCCCTCTGGGCCACCAGAAAACCCCAATGTTTTGTGTGTCTGCTGCACATAGCCATTGCAAGCAGGCCCTGGTCCCAGTGAGCCCAGATTGGGAGCCAGCAGAGAAGGACCCTCGGGGTGGTAGAGAATACAACGGGAAGAACACCAGGGAGTCTGTGTCAGTGGACAGATCATTTATTAAAAGAGACAAAGTTGCTTATACGGGGCGAAACTTCTGCAGGAAATTGGGGGGGCAAGGTTAAGGAAAGGGAACGTGAGGGGGGAGGGCGTGCTTCCTTTGGAACAACTGCAAGGTGACAGGTTGATTGCATGGTACTTTTCAAGGGTAAAGAAACAGCTGCTTGTTGCACAAGGGGGCCTGAGGCTTAGAGCCAGAGTCTGACAACATAAGCTGGGTCATGACTTAAGATAGAGTGAGCTGGATTCCTACCATCCTCACAAGGAAGTTTCCTGGTTACGTAGCTGTTCTTTATATCTTTGTCAATCCCTGGTGTCTCCCACACTAGGGTACAAAAGATGTATCAGATGAAGGTAAAAGGTGACTAAAACATGCAAATTCCATGAGATCATGATCCATGTTTGTATTAGTCACTTTTCTGTTGCTGTGATAAAACCAACATGAGCAAGAGAACTTAAAAAAGGAAGAGTTTATTTGAGCTTACGATTGACGGTTCCAGGGAATTGGAGTCCATTGTGGTGGGAGGGATGGTGGCTGGAGCTGGAGCAGCAAGCCAAGGGGCACATCTTGCAATGAGCACAGGAAGCAGAGAGAGACTGGAGACCACAAGGCTTGTTAAACTCACTAAGCCCGCCTCCAGTGACATACACTGTCTAGCAGGCCACACCTTCCAAGACCTCCAAGAACAGTGTCACCAACTGGAGACAAAATGTCTGAATACTTAAAGCCTATGTGGGGTCACTCTCATTCAAACCACCACAATGTTATTGTGGGATTTTGCACTGATACAACTCTTTCAGTGTTACCACAGTCAGTTCTGTATGTAGCCTTTCACCTATTCTTCTGTAAGTAAGCCCCTGAAACTTGTTGTTTATCAGGCTAGACTGGCAAAATCTTTTATTTTGTCCCCTCATTGGTGCTGTATCTTGGGTAAATTGATATTTGTGATTCCACAAGAAAAGTTGGATAATATGTATATCATTGTGTCTCCACAAGAAAAGTTACTGTAGTATAATATGTATATTATTTCACTTTCAAAGACATTGCTTTTAAAACAATTCAAATGCTTCTGTTAATTTTTAATAGAAATAATTTCAAATAGTATTGGAAGTGTTTTTCTGATGTGCATAGAACAGCAGATGATTGTGGAATACCCATTTTCACCATCTCTATTTCTATCACTTTATTCGAAGCCAACAGCATGTTCTGCATTGTCTTTGACCATCATTGCCTAATGAGATTACCTTCTATCCTTTACAGTCCACGTTTACATCTTATTTTCCATAAAGCTGCTTTAGTTTTATTTTCAATTCATAATTCGATTTATGTGACTGCCAAATAGAGTTAAAATTAATTTTTTCATGGTTTGGCTCTCCTTATGCTGTCCTCTACAATCCTTCCTCTTGTAATCATTCTTAGGTATATTGGTTGATCTGCTTTTGTGAGAGTATTCAAAGTATGTTTCTATCTGAATCTTTATTTTACCCTTCTTTAAATGACCTTGCTTTGTGCATTAGTGTACTGGTTAACTTTTGTTGTTGTTGCTGTAACAAACAATACCTGACAAGAGCACCACAAAGAAAGAAAGTTTTGTTTTATTTGATGGTTTCAGGGAATAGAGTTAATTAATCATGGTGGCAAAATCATGGTGACAAGGGGATGGAGTATCTAACTATATTATATTCACTGTTAGCAAGTAGAGAGAGATGAATCCACTGCTTAATTTGATTCCTCATTTTCATTTTGCATTCAGGCAGGGATGGAATTTCAAAGACTTGTCCATATTTATGATGACCCTTCCTTTAGTAGGACTCTCCCGAAATTCCCTAAAAGGCATACCCAAAATTGTGGTCTGTGTTCCGAGATGAACACAAATGTGCTTGTGTTGACAGGGAACAAATCTTTCATAATCAGAAACTAACTGCATATTCTATTTATTTTAAACAGTAGAATGTAAACTCACACATGACTTTCCAGACCAACTTATGTCAAATACTATTGTTCCTAGCTTTTGACTGTTGAAGTGATTTTAATGAGTAAATATTTGGGTATTTGCAGTTGGTTTTATACCCCTATGACAGTAAAAACTCTATGAGTAGAATTCTCCATCTGTTTTGTTCAATGTTGAAATACTAATCCCTGAACAAACTCTCCAATCTAATTTCTATCTACTGAAGTAATGAATAAGTGCCTGAAGAAATGATTAAGCAGGAAGAAAACTTTCTGCTTATTTGTTTTCAAAACTTAAGAATATGAAAATGAAAATCATTAAAAATAGTTCAAATGAACTTTAGTTTATGACAATTCTATATGAATTTATTCACAAAATAATCAACTCTCTGACAGATTTTTGAAGTTCAAGTTAGTAGGTTTATTTTTTGTATTATGTTCCATAGTTAAAATGATATTGAGTCATCTGAAAACCTTTTCATGGCCTGATGATTCTTTTATTTAAAATTTGACCATTTTTCCTTAGTAATTAAATTTATTACTTTAACCAGGCAATTAATGTCTGAATATATGTAATCAAATTTTTTTTTTTTTTTTTCTCTGTGTGTATCAATGTACTGTCTGCATGCAGGTCTGTGCACCCGTGTCGTGCAATGCTGCGGAGGTCAGAAGAGGGTCTCGGATTCCCCTGGAGCTGGTGCTCTCCTGGAATTGGAGTTTCAGACGGCTCTCGGCCGCCATGTGGGTGCTGGGGATCGAACCCGGGTCCTCTGTAAGAGCGTCGGCGCTCTTAACCGCTAGGCCATCTCTCCAGCCCCCATGTAATCAAATTTTAAATATACCTACTAATGAGGAAATAGATTTTTATAAAGTATTTATGATTATGAACTCTGGTATCAATGGAGAAATGTGTCTGAAGATTTAACATCATGTGGCTTAAATTTCATTGGAATTCATGCCATAAAATACATAACATCTAACAATGGTTTTCAATGAATAGTTAGAAATATGGAATCACTCTGGGTCTGGCTCTGGTGCCACAGTGAGGCTGTGGGGGAGGGGGGCTCAGGTTCCAGCCTTGCTTTCTAGGACCACCTGGAAAGTGGATAGGAGCCTGGTGCCACACCAGTCAGGTAGATTGACTCTTGGGGTGCTGGACAATTGCTTTGCTGGTTTGTGGCAGAGGGGTTGGTGGCTGGTGGGCCTAGGTCTGAACACTAAACTCTTGCAGGGTGTGGCTGCCCGGGCTGGGTCGCCCTTCCCCCTTGCAGTTGGAAGCCGCTCTGGCTCTGGGTCTGGCTCTGATGCTATAGTGAGTAGGGGCGGGGTGTGCTCAGGTTCCAGCCTTGCTTGCTAGGACCACTTGGAATGCAGATAGGAGCCTGGCACCACCCCAGTCAGGCACCAGGGTGTGGGCTAACTCAGGCATATCACCCCCCCACCCCCTGCCAACTGGAAGAGAGTATCCAAGTGGATTTGGGGGGGAACCCTCAGAACAGGAAAGGAAGAGTGACTTAGACTTCCAATATCAAATATATAAACAAAAGTGAAAGCCTGATTGTGGGAAAATTTAGTTAAGATGGGTTGGATTCTAAGACAATGGTACCTCCCTGGCCACACCCATGTGGTGGAGTGTGGTGATGAAAAGATTTAGCATTCCTGAGGATTGAGTCATGATGGATATTTAAGCAGACATGTTGGAATAAAATCTCTCTCTGCATTTGGACCTCAACCTGTGTACACGTGGTGTGCTTTCTGCGCAGGCTTTCCACATGGATCGTTCTAGGATTAAGTGGGCCCTGCCTCAAATCTCGGCAGCCACACCACAATTGCTGTACAAACGGGGGGCAGAAGGTAACCTTGAAAACTTAGGTGTGCATACCCCTAAATCTTGCCCTTTTCTTCTCTTTCTCCTCTCTTTCCTGATATCTATCTGTTGTGGTGGAGCCGTCTCTCCTCCTGGTTTTGGTGGATGGGACAGTGGTCTGAGGGCATGTGTTGTACATGTGGAGAGTCTGGCTCTGATTTGGTTCAGAGGGAGCACCCAGTGCCTTCCAGGCATGTGCCTCCTGGAATTGTCATTCCTGCAGGCTATAAAAACCAGTGATCTTGGAGCTGGAGAGATAGCCTAGTGGTTAAGAGCACCGACTGCTCTTGCAAGTGACCCGGGTTCGATCCCCAGCACCCACATGGCAGCTAAAAACCGTCTGTAACTCCAATTCCAGGAGAACTCCAGTTCCATTGGAATCCACGACCCTCTTCTGACCTCCGTGGCATTGCACGACATGGGTGCACAGACCTACATGCAGACAGTACATTCATACACATACAAAAATAAATAAAATTAAAAAAAATGTAAAAGCCAGTGACTTCAAGGCTGAATTTAATATTAAGGCTTAGCAGTTATGCTTGGCCTTAAAAACAATTTTTCATAATTCTACAGGTCTGAAAAACTTTCTGATTTTAAATTCCCCCCCCCCAAAGAAAGACTGTGAGGAGCCAGCTCCTCAAGTTCAGCTCCAATCTTAACTTTTTCATATATAAATTTTCTCCTGGTAGCTCTTCTCGACCTGAGCCCACTTCTTTCTGTTGCAAATTAAGGCCTTTCACAGGAACTTCCCTCTTCCAAGAGCATCCTCCTCCAGATAATTTCAAGCCTTGGCCATTTTTCTCTTAAATTTCATAATCAAAATCTGTTTTTGGACAAAAGTGTGTTGCTTTCTTGTCTTCTTATGCATTTTCTCTAAATGTAACTCTTCTTACATAAAACCTGCTGGCATTTTGTAGATCCAAGGTTGGGATTTAGCTAACAGTAATTCAAATCCATCTCAGCATGTTTAACTTAAAGTGTAGTATTTTTACTTAATCCCCGGGTACCCTAGATATGGTTGATTTCATTTTATCTTGCTCCTTTTAAATGTGTTTCACCTTAAAAACTCATCTCACAGAATTCAAGATCACACGTGGTCTGAGGTCTAGCCTGGCACCATAAGCCTGCCTGCTGTGCATGCATACCAACTTGCAAACTCAGCACATGGTATCTAAATCAAGCCCACTAAATTTTGATTTTAGGTAACATTCTTTTGATTTCAGCATTTTGGAAACAAGATAGATGGATTTCTAGGAGAATTTACAGGCCTTGAAGTTGTAACAAAACAAACTTGCTCTGATAAATTGTCTTTTTAAAGGACCATTGTTAAAAGTCTCTTTAACAAAGTAAATTAATATTTTCGTTCAATTTAAATGAGAAATTTTTGAAAAACTGTTTTATGTTTCTTTAAGCCCATCTTCAAGCTGTGTATATGTGTGAGTGAATGCGAGTTCCCACTTTTAATTCATTATAATCCTACAGGTTTAAATCTATTTAGCTAACTATAAACAAAATAGATTCAATTCATAGAAAATGTTTGTTTTATACCTCTTAGTCTTAACAATTTTAATTGGGTTTATAGTATACATATTATCCAGTTTAATGATAAATTGTTGCTAATTATTATTAGTAATTGTTATTAATAATTATAGTTATTGTTATTGAATGTAATTATTAATAACAATTGATATTGAGTCTAATGGTAAATTGTTCATTGTTAGCTGCTATTATTGACAATTATTCATAATAATCATTAATGATTGTTGTGACTAATAATGGTTAATACTAATGATTGATAATTAATAATAATTAACAATGGTTGTAATTGTTGTGATTATGGATAATTATTATTCTTCCAAAGTCCTTAATAATAAGACATGATGGATCATTCCAAGACTAAAAACAACTTTGGCCTGTCTACTTTTTCGGAATCCTCAATCTTTAGATTTGTAAATTGCATAGGGACAGTTAGGCTTAGCAGAAGGACAGCTTAGGAGTAATTAACCAGAAGGGACAGGATAGGGAAAGAATAGTAAACTATAGCTATAGTTCATTGAAGTCAAATTCTTGGAAATGGGCCTAAGAGGTGGCATATGGATCTCATTTGTTTTATGCATTTTACTAGGACATTTATTCAAATTATGTAAAAATAACCCAATAACAAATTATAAAGATTTCATGTTTTTCATTGGACATCAAACAATATGGCTTTCTTCCCTTACAGGTCAACCTAATAAACCTTTATTATGCATGTATGTGTGTATGTATGTGCGTGCACACATGTGTATAGATGTGTGTAATTGTGTTCTAAGTATTTTAATGTTAACAGCCATGACACCAGTAAAAACATTGCCTCTGAGTTGGAATGTGGCCCTTCCTTCTCAAGATGCAAATTTATATTAAACAGACAAAACATGGGGCTGGAGAGATGGCCTAGCGGTTAAGAGCACGAACCGCTCTTACAGAGGACCCGGGTTTGATCCCCAGCACCCACATGGCAGCAGAGAATCGTCTGAAGCTCCAATTCCAGGAGAACTCCAGTTCCAGGGGAATCCGAGACCCTCTTCTGAACTCCGCGGCGTTGCACGACACGGGTGCACAAACTTGCATGCAGACAGTACATTCATACACATACAGAAATAAATAAAATTAATAAAAAAAATTTAAAAAAAAACAGCCAAAACATAATTCAATTTCAACAAAGGTTATGGGTTATCTATTAAAAATTTTAAAATAATGCATCTACACTGCCACCTACTGGCTACGCCCTTTCAACATCTAAAACAAAAAACAAAAATGCAACCAGGTTTTCATTGTATTAAAGTCTTAATAAGTTTTTGGGTATTTGGGAATAAAAAAATGAAAGATAAAAATTTAAATTTTTTAAAAATAATAATAATTTAATTCCAATTAACATAATTGCAGAATTCGTGGCTGCCATTTTTTATTTTTTTGCATGCATACAGGGTAAGCCTGCATTTTGTTCAGATGACCAGTGGGTAGTTGGTGTTGAGGCCTGCATTTCATTTGGGTGATCAGTTGGTTTGGAAAAAGGCTCCCTTTGCGGACCACCAACCTGGGAAGCTGGCATGAAATTCCTGTCCTGGACTTGTGCAGGTGGAAAATTAAGGCCAAGAGTGGGAAACGTGTCTCATTGTCCCAGGCTAAGGACACGAGTAGGAAGTTACCTCTCCAGTCAGGTCACAGAAGTGACCAACTGACATCTACGCAACGAGGCCAGTTCCCCACAATATCCACAAAGTGGGCACTGTGTGTCCCTCTCTCATTAGCAGGACTGCAATGCACCTGTTCGTGACAAAGGAAACTTCCTAAAAGCTCCCACAAAAAAAAAAAAAAAAAAACAAAATCACAGATCGGTTATTGATGGGTAACCACATCTCATGGGGCATATCTAGCCAGTCTTTAAATAACTGATGGGCATAAGAGACTGTAAAGAAAATTTTATTAAGAGCTAGACATTGTAAAATCTTTAAAGCAGGTTTTCATGCCAGGCCTGGAGAAGGACAAGAGCTTGGAAAAGAGAGTTATTAAAATCCTTTTGTAAGGTTTGCAGTTTAAAATGGTAATACATTTGAACTAATTGGGAACATAAATGTAATAGTTTTTATTCATAATCGTATTGACTTTCCAAACATAACTTTTGGGGTTAAGATACACAAATGGTCTCTATATTTTTCTGTGTTGACAGTATCACCTTGTAACATTTTTCCTTTACTTGTAGGATAATTTAAAGAAATTAAGTTTAAGAGTTCACTTCCCAATAAGCATCAGTCAATGATAAACTTTTTGGGTAATTTGATGAAAACTTACACCTTGGTTCCTGTTTATGGGTAGTGTGAAATACAACTTAGGCATCTGTAGGTCAAAACATAGAAAATTTAAAAAAAAAAAGAGAGAGGGAGTATAATATTGCTTCTGTATCCAAACCTTTTGATAAGTTTTCAATTTTGAGGTCTTGAAACTAACAATGGGAGGAGATTTTGTGTTCCCACAAGTAAAAACCAACCTAATCCTGAAAATGTACACTTTGGCTGTGCAGGATGGATTGGGAAATGCCAGCAAGAGAGGTTGACCCATCTGAACATAAAGAAAAAGGAACCTCAGACGCCTGAGTCACAGACACTGAGATATATCGAATTATTCTGTTTGGGATAACTGTTTAAATGTGCCCTAAGGAATTTACCTTCCAGATGCTGAGAAACCTTCCTACCTCTTCCCTTTTACAGAAAAAAGAAAAACATGATGGTAATGAAGTCATTTCCCAATGTAATAGAGTCCACGGTTATAGTGGTAATTTTACTGATAAACAGGTATAACTACCTTCTTTATTGATGGATAGACATAGAAATTCTGAAAGGATAATCTCTATTTAGAGCCAAATATAATAGTAAAGTCTTTTATAAGCTGTGTAACTAAGCACAAATATATTAATAAAGGAGATGTGGATGGTATGCTAATCCACAAACTGTGGTTTCTCTATAAAAGATGACAGTCTTATTGTGGCTTAATATCATCTTCTAACCACTAGAGGACATAAGTTTTTTTGGCATCAGACCATGATTATTCCTCCATATTCTCCAAGAGAGAGAGTAATACCCAATTTGATTTGGGATATATATCTATATCTAATATATATATATATAGCTATATTATTATATATATATATATAAAGTTATGTTCTCTAAGTTTTCATGGGTATTGGTCCATGTTAAGGACTAGATTAACCTATGCAGAGTCACATCCTTAATGAAAACCTACTCTCCTTCTACTGCCTGCTATCAATTGCAATAGTCCTCAGGTAAAGGTGGAGTTTCTTGCTCACCTCGTCCCTCCAGGCTGGCTCTCTTTCCTGTGGGTGTGTTCAAGTTTTGTGCATGATGTCACAGGTACTGTGAGTTCATTTGCCCAACATTCCTGCTGTGCCAGGAAGAAAACACAGTTTTCTTATAATCATTTACCTCTTCTGGCTCTTCCAATCTTCCCACCTTGTCTTCTGCAAAGATACCAAAACCTTGAAAGGAGAGGGTGTTATGTAGGTGTGCCATTTCAGACCCACCCATAACTCTGTAGTTCCTTATTTTCTGCATGTTGACAAGTTCTTAGTCTCTGGGTTAATCACCATCTGCTGTAGCTTCTCTGGTGACAGTTGAGAGATGTTCTAACAGTTGGGTTTAAAAACAATAAGTCATTTTGAGTAAGTTTAATTTGTCCATTTAGCAGCATAACAGTTGTAGATTATCCTCTATGGACTGTTACCTGTCTAACCTCAGGTTCTCAGACTTGGCAGTAAAATATACATAATTGACTAATCATGTAGTTGAATTAAAAATTAATACTCCAAATTTACTTCTATATAGCTATTCCAGTACAGTAAAGCATCTGTTCATGTATCCTTTTCCTGGTGCAGGATATCTTGGTGGTCTTGAGTTTGGGGAAATTCTTAATAATGCTATCATGCATATTCAGGTGCAAGTGTGTAAGTGAAAGTCAGTTTTCAAATAAATGAAACAAGTAGCCTTGTGAGGTTACTCATACTTTGTGGAAATTTACAAAATTTCCAAACTGTCATTAAAGGTGGAAACAATCTGTTATCCACAGTGATAATAACTGAAAATTTGAGCTGGAGAGATGGCCTAGTGGTTAAGAGTGCCAACTGCTCTTGCAGAGGACCTGGGTTTGATCCCCAGCACCCACATGGCAGCTGAGGACCATCTGTAGCTCCAATTCCAGGAGAACTCCAGTTCCAGGGGAATCCAACACCCTCTCAGGTGCACAAACCTGCATGCACAAAGTACATTCATACACATAAATAAATAAATTAATTTAATTTAATTAATTACAAAATAACTGAAAATTTATTTGCACTGCATTTATTTTTTCCCTTTTAAATTAAATCCAGTGTAATGATTTACATGCCTTAGAAATTACAGTCTCCATAGTAGGTCCATAAACTATGAAATAAATACAAGGTCCATAGGACTTGAAAGTGTACTTTGAAAGTTGAGATAATGATTTAATAACAAGTCAAATGAAGAAAATTAAAGCCTCATCCAGTGTTGCTGTGATTCCAGACTTAAGGAACATTGTAAGCCTGAAAACTTTGCAGCTACCTAGTATCACATCAGAAATAAAATTAGTAGGGGTGTACATTCTACAAGGCAAACAAAACAATGCCCCAAGTATGCTGGCACATCACAAACTTCACTTCTGAGATTTAAGTCCATTATCTACTTATTTGATGATACCAAATAACGCTGTGGAAAATATTTTAACATTGAAAATTGAAACATAATGTTAGTGTTCATTTAAATAATGAAAATTTTAAAAGTCATAGCAAAATTACTAAAAGTTATTAAAATCAACTTTTCTTCACATTTTTATTGGGACATAAATATTGCTTTTTTAAGTTAAAATATAAATTTTTCAAGGTGAGGTATTGACTTTTTATTAGAACACATAATCAGTGAATCACAAATCCTAATAGCAACCTTTAAAATGAAAGACAAAAAGTACCTATTAGAAGGTAAGAATGGATTTGTTTCTGGATAGTTGCTATAATTATTTTATTGCCATCCATTTATTTAATTTCCATAGATTTATACAACATTGAAGCCAGAGAATGTTGTTATAGACTGCTTTGTTTTGAAAATCTTTTCATTTTGTCTTTACATTTGAATTATCTTCACTTAAAACATAGAAGCCAAGTTAAATACACGGGAGAAGTATAATTTAATAAAATTTAAAAAATTAAAAAAAATAATATCTATACCATATAAACAAAAGTCAAAGCTTCCTGAACTTTAGTAGCCTATAATATGAATATAAGTGACATTGAGTTAATAGTCAGAATTCTATGAACATAGAAATAATTTTGTATAATAACATGCCCTTTAGATTTTTTTAAGATAAGGTTTTTTTTTAGTATTTATCATCTAGATTTTATAGAATATGTATATATGTGATAAATGCTCAAGTATAAAGATGTATTTCATAATATATGGTGAAAATATGATGCATGAATTGACACTAAATTAGAAGTATTCTTGAAAGTGTGTACTTAAATCAAATATATGTTGAAGTTTAACCCAAAGTATATAATTTTTTAATATTTAATATTTTATATTTTATTTTTATTTATATTTTTATATATTTATTTATATTTATATTTATTTATATTTTAATATTTTAATATAATAATATTTTAATATTTTAATATATGGGTCTTCACACAGTTGTAGACGTGTGATGATTTTTTAGTGTCTAGAATAAGTTCATCCCTAGGAACACTTAACATCTGTTTCTTATTTGGTATTTGATTCTTATATTTTAAGTTAACTAATCTGCTGAATATGCAGTTCTTGGGAGCATCATTAATTTCAAGTAGCCTATGCTGTTACCGAGGTTTGTCATAGTTCAGTTGTTACAAATAACACTAATCTTCAAATCAGATTGCAGAAATGTAAACCTCCTGTGCCTACTGTTTTGTTAGTTTTGTTCCACCTCTAGCTGGAGTCAATTACTAGTTGTCTAAAGAAGTATTTACAAAGACTTTCATGTTCCAGTTGAATAAACAACCTTAAGTAAACATAACAATAAGCAATCACATCATATATGCTTTAAATTCTTCCTTCTCTGCCAACTCAGACTTTTACCAAATGCATGCTATTGTGTAAATGTTGCTAATTCTCTAATTTTATTTATTTCAAAATTATTTTTCTCCCAGTAAAATCAGTTATGGTTGGACTTAATCCCCCCAAATTTATTTTTCTAGTGTTTTAGACTATGCTATTTTCTAGAGAAAGAGAGTCAATAGGCAATTTAATTTTGATTTATCCCCCTGCCTCCAGTTTCTCCTTGATATACTTCCCAATATTTCACATTAATTCAAATATGTTTTCTCAAGATAATAAATTCAAAAAATTCTAGTTATTACCATACCACTTAACAATTAAAATAATTTCCTGTCAACCATGAATAAGCTTTCCATGAAGTCATTACAGAAATCTTGACACTGTCCATAATTAAGTCTATGGCTGCGTATAAATTGTATGCATATAGACTCAGTCTGAAAACAAGAAGCCAATTAAACAGAACAAAATAAAACAAAACTAAAATATGAGGCTGAGATATATGTTCTATTTATGATACTGCTACATTTTTAAGATACTGTTTTACATGTTTTCCATTTTTGTTTTCAGTATAAAAGCAATTCACTCCACAGAGAATATACTTTATATGTGACTGTTGATGTAGTATCTATAATCAGAAGTGACTAAAATATGATTCTCAAAATTATTATTGCCTCTCCAATCACCAGGTATAGTTTATTCATAAATTTTTCGTTAAGTTTATTACTTTAAAGGGGAGAAATTATTTTCCATAGAAATTTGGATATAATTATGTTTTGCTTCCTAAGAGGTAGTTTACTTTGTGCTTAAAATGTCAATGAGTGTTTTGGACCAGGGGTGGCATTCTATGCAACATTTATGCTTTGTGGTTCTTTGTGTCTTTGTGGTTATTCAATTGTTAAAATATTTAGATCCAGCTTTTGTCATCTTGACTCTCTCTAGAATTATGTTTCATGTTGCTCTGATCCCCCATATGACCATAGAAATTCAAAATACTCAAACACACACACATACACACATGCACTCACAGACACACACACACATACATACACATGCATACACACACCACCAGCAGCATCACAACTACCACCATCACTACCCTTCATCTCCAAACACTTCCTCTCTAATGTTCTGTACATAAACAGTTAAGTTTGAATGATTTCTTTATCTATGTATTAAGCGGTATTCTTTTAAGAGAAATAACCTTAGCAATGTGTGAAATATGTGTTCATGATTGTAAGAGAGATGATCAATTTTAAGAAGCTGATTGATGGTGTGAAGGTAACTAAAATCTTCAAGAGCAACCAACCCACTGGAAATTCAGGACAGAGGATCTGAGGTCTCCTGAGACCACTGAAGAAAGCCCATGTACGTAGGTAGGTAGGAGCTGGGAGCTTCAGCAAGGCTGATTCTTGTTAGGAGGCAAGCAAATCAAGCCTTCAACACAGTGAAGAGGCATTTGGGACTCACACTGGAATACAGGAGAAGCCCATATGCCAGGAGAAGATTCCTACAGTGGGATCCCCCTGGGGAAGGCCCAGGACACAGATATCAGAAACACAATTGTGAACATACTTAAAGAACTACAAAATTATAAAGAGCTTATCAAAGAACTAAGACAAGAGAATGAAGAACTCAAGAAGGACATAGAGAGAATGACAAACTCCAGAAAGAAGTAGAAACACTGAAAAGATGCCATGCTGAAAAAGATAAGGAAACCAACCTTAAAAAAAAAAGAGATTGAAAAGCTCCAAAAGGAAGTAGAAATACTAAAGAAATCAGAAGAGGAAATGAAAAAGGAAATAAAACACTCAACCAATCAAGAGGAAAGGAATGGAAAAAGCCTCAGAAGCAGAATGGAAGAAGCACAACAAAGAATACCAGACCTGGAAGATATCACAGAACAACTAAAAACTTCAAGGAAAGATTATGAAAAATTTAAGAATACACAAAAGTGGAACAACCAGGAACTATGGGACGCTATGAAAAGATCAAACCTCTGCATCATAGAAATAGAGGAAGGAGAAGAATCCCAAGAAAATGGTATTGATCAGATCTTCAACAGAATAATAGATGAAAACTTCCCCAAACTAAAAAAGACAAACCAATACAAATACGAGAAGCACATAGATCTCCAAAGCGACAAGATCAGAAAAGAAATTCTCCACACCACATCATAGTTAAATGGTAGACACCCAAAACAAAGACAAAATCCTTAAAGCCACAAGAGAAATATAACAAGTGACCTATAAGGGGAGACCTATCAGAATTATAACTGACTTCTCAATGCAAACTATGAAAGCAAGAAGAACGTGGAGCAAAGCATTCCCAGTGTTAAAGGACAATAGATGCTAACCCAGGTTACTATACCCAGCAGAAATGTCGATTATAGTTGAAGGAAAGAGAAAAACCTTCCATGATATAAACAAGTTGAAAGAATACATGTCCGGAAAACCAACCCTTCAGAGAATACCTGAAGCAATTCAAAGGACAGAAGAAAGGAGCAACCATCCCCAGGCACCTAGAAAGAGAAATCAATAAAAGCATAACAGCAGAAGTAGAAACCTGAACCCAAACGGCAAATGGATAATAAGGCAAAAGGAAGTAACACAAACCTATCAGTCATAACCTTAAACATTAGTGGACTAAATTCCCCAATCAAAAGTCATAGACTGGGAGATTGGATTAGAAAACAGAATCCATTGATATGCTGTCAACAAGAAGCACATCTTACCTTCAAGGACAGGCACAATCCTTAAAGTGAA
Source organism: Rhizomys pruinosus (assembly GCA_009823505.1). NCBI lineage: Eukaryota > Metazoa > Chordata > Mammalia > Rodentia > Spalacidae > Rhizomys > Rhizomys pruinosus. The sequence continues at coordinate 3,538,414 of VZQC01005485.1, read as the reverse complement.
AGGATGGAAAAAATATTCCAAGCAAATGGTATCAAAAAGAAAGCAGGTGTTGTTATTTTAATATCAGACAAAATAGACTTCAAAGTAAAAGAAATCAGAAGAAACAAAGAAGGCCATTACATTTTTATCAAAAGGAACAATTCACCAAGAAGATTTCACAATTATGAATATATATGCACCAAACTCTGGTGCACAAAACGTTATAAAGAAATTTTCCGGACCACAAGTCACACACTAACCCCAGTGAACTCATAGTAAGGGACTTCAGTACCCCACTGAGCCCTTTGGACAGGTCAACAGGACAAAGAATAAACAGAGAGACATCTGAACTGAACGATATGATACACCAAACAGACCTCACAGACCTCTACTGAATATTCCATCCTAATACCAGAGAATACCCTTTCTCCTCAGCACCCCACGGAACATTCTCCAAAATCAACGACATACTGGGACACAGAAGAAACCTCCACAAATACAAAAAGATTGAAATAATTTCATACATTCTATCAGACTACAGTGCAATAAAGCTCATTACCAACACCAGGATAAGCCCTACTGCCTACAAGAACACATGGAGACTAAACAACGCACTCTTGAATAATGAATGGGTCAAGGAAAAGATAAAGAAAGAAATAAAAGCATTCCTGGAACTAAATGACAATGATAATACAACACAATAAAACCTATGGGATACCTTAAAAGCAGTCCTAAGAGGGAAGTATATAGCCCTGGGTGCTCACATTAGATAAACAGAAAGAGCACAAGTGAATTATCTAACACTGCAGCTAAAAGCACTTGAGAAGCAAAAACAGATTGACCCTATGTGCAACAGACAGGAAAAAATACAAAAATCAGTGCAGAAATCAATGAAATAGAGACAAAGAAAACAATGCAAAAACATGAATGAATCCAAAAGTTGGTTCTTTGAAAAAATAAACAAGATAGACAGATCTCTAGCCCAGTTAACCAAAAGAAAGAAGGAACAACTCCAAATCCACACAATCCGTGATGAAAAGGGAAATATCAAGACAGACATGGAAAAGATCCAGAAAATCATACAGGAATACTTCAAAAAACTATACTCTACCAAGTTTGAAAACCTAGAAGAAATGGATGAATGCCTGAAATCCTGCGAATCGCCAAAGCTCAATCAAGAGGAGATCAACAGCTTAAAAAGACCCACAATACATGAAGAAATTGAAGATGTAATAAGAAACCTCCCAACTAAAAAAATCCCAGGCCCAGATGGTCTCACAGCAGAACTCTATAAAACATTTCAAAAAGACCTACAACCATTATTACTGAAACTGTTTAGAAGAATAAAAACAGAGGGAATTCTTCCAAATTCCTTCTAAGAAGCCAGCATTACTCTATTACCAAAACCAGGCAAAGATAAAACTAAAAAGGGGAATTATAGATCCATCTCCCTAATGAACACAGATACCAAAATTCTAATCAGGATGCTGGCAAATTGCATACAGACCCACATCAAGAAGATCATCCATCATGACCAAGTTGGATTCATACCAGAGATGCAGGGATGGTTCAACATACGAAAATCAATAAACACCGTCAAACACATACACGGAATGAAAGACAAAAACCACACCATCATCTCAATTGATGCTGAAAAAGCCTTTGACAAAATCCAGCATCACTTCAAGCTTAAAGTCCTAGAGGGAATTGCATTTGAGGGATCATTCTTCAATGTAATCAAAGCCATATACAGGAAAACCACAGCCAATATCATCCTAAATGGGGAAACGACAGAAACATTTCCTAAAAGGTAGGAACTCAGCAAGGCTGCCCCCTGTCACCACTCCTCTTAAATATAGGACATGAAACACTTGCTAGAGCAATAAGGCAAGAAAAGGAAATTAAAGCAGTATTAATTGGAAAAGAGAAAGTCAATGATGATATGATTGTTTTGCTGATGATATGCTTGTTTAATTAAGGGATGCTAAAAACTCCACCAGAAAACTCCTGGAAACTATTAACATCTTCAGCAAAGTGTCATAATGCAAAATTAACCTAAAAAAATGAATGGCCTTTCTTTACACCAAGAACAAGCAACTGGAGAAAGAATCCAAAGAGACCTTCCCACTCACAATAGCCTCAAAGACAATAACATACCTAGGAACAAACCTAACCAAAGACACCAAAGATCTCTACAACAAAAATTTTAAACACTTAAAGAAAGAAATTGAAGAAGACATCAGAAGATGGAAAAACCTCCCATGCTCATGGATTGAGAAAATTAACATTGTAAAAATGTGCATTTTACCAAAACTCTTGTATAGATTTAATGCAATCCCAATCAAAATCTCCAAGAGTTTCTTCACAGGCTTGAAAAAAAAAGGTCCTTAAATTCATTTGGAAAACAAAAGACCCTGAATGGCCAAAACAACCCTGAGTGAAAAGAGCTACAGAGGGGGGAATCTGTATACCAGACTTCAAACTATACTACAGGCCTATAGTCATAAAAACAGCCTGGTACTGGCACAAATACAGACCTGATGACCAATGGAACAAAACTGAAGATCCAAATCTGAGCACATACAATTTCAGCCATCTTGTATTTGACAAGGGGGGCAAGAAGACACAATGGAGAAAAGACAGCATCTTCAGCAAGTGGTGTTGGCAAAACTGGATCACCACCCAGAGAAGAATGAAATTAGACCCTTACCTCTCGCCCTGTACAAAAGTCAACTCCAGATGGATCAAAGAACTCAACGTGAAACCCCAAACTCTGAAGGCTACAGAAGAAAAATTTGGCAGCAGACCACAAGACATAGGCATAGGAAAAGACTTCCTAAATCAGACAGCAGCTGTGCAAGAATTAAGGTCGACAATTGACAATTGGGACCTCATTAAACTCAAAAGCTTCTGTACATCAAAAGAAACAATCAAGGAAGTGAAGAGAAATCCCACAGAGTGGGAGGAAACCTTCACCGCAGATAGATCTGAAAAGCATTGATTTCCAGAATATATAAACTACACAAAAAACAAAGAAGAAAGAAAACCAATGACCCACTCAATAGATGGAGCAAAGAGCTGAACTTCAGAAGTGAGGAATTAGAGATGGCTGAGAAACAACTTAAATGTTCAACATCACTAATCATTAAGGAAATGCAAATCAAAACCACTTTAAGATATCATCTTACTCCAATAATACTGGCTAGGATCAAGAAAATAAATGATACCAAGTGCTGGGGAGGTTGTGGGGAAAGGGGAACACTCATCCACTGCTGGTGTGAATGTAAACTCGTACAACCACTATGGAAAGCAGTGTGGAGAACCCTTGGAAGACTTGGAATGACTTGCAACACGACCCAGCCATACCACTCTTAGGCATGTACCCTCAAGACTCACCCCACCACAGAGATACTTGCATGACCATGTTTATTTCAGATCTCTTCACAATATCAAGGAGCTGGAACCAACCCAAATGCCCCTCAACTGATGAGTGGATAGAGAAAATGTGATACATCTACACAATAGAGTTCTATGCAGCAGTAAAGAAAGATGACATCATGAGCTTTGCAGGAAAATGGCTGGAGCTAGAGGACATCATTCTGAATAAAGTAACACAGTCCCTGAAAAACAAACAATGAAGGGTATCCCTCATCTGTGGATGCTAGTGACAATTACCTAGTTGTAAGTATTTCTTGTGCACAGCCCCTTGAGCTTTTGTCCAAAGCAGTTGGGAGTGATGCATATTGTAAACAACAACAACAGAAACAACAACAACAACAACAGAATGGACTGCATCAAAGAACTGCCTGAAACAGTGAACTTCTGCTCAAAACAGTCAACTTCCACATGGAGAATATTAAGAAAGACTGAGAAAGAAAGGAAAAGCATGTTTGGCAGAATTCATGAGCTCTGGTGAGGTGGGGGGATAGGGTACAGGACACAGGTCTAGAAAATACAAAGAAAACAATGTGTATTAGTAAAAAAAAAAAAGAAAGAAATTCAGGACAGAGTTTCGGATTGTTCAAATATAGCATAATCACAGGATTCCTTCTTGCACAGAAAAATCAGTTTATTCCATTCAGCTTTCAACCAATTACAAGAGTCCCACATTATTTTGTGGAGCATAATCTTCTTTATTCAATTCTTTTTCTATTAAATGTTAATCTTGTCTTACAAACCAACTTGATAGAAATATGAAAAATAACATTTGACTAAATATGTGTGCACCATGAGCTCGTTAAATTATAAAACTGGCCATTGTAGTTTACTGTTCAAAACTGGAAACTGATAAAGCTTATATATCTGTTGACAATCCCCCAGGCCTGCTGGGGAATTTTGGGGTCCGACCGAAGAAGGAATGGGGATGAGAGGTGCAGAGTCAAAACGCAGACCCTGGGAATCAGGTGAGTGCAGACAGAGGGCAAGCTGTCATGGACTCATTTATTGGGGGCATGGTTAGGGGCTATGTACTGTTTGCATTCCCGCTCTCCTCTTGTCTTCTGATTGGCCCAGGTCTGCAACGCTGCTTGTATGGTCTCACCTGCCTAGGGCAGTTTAGGCTGATGAGGGACAAGCTCTGCACATGCATAATTCTCAGCATACTGGCCATACTGCATCTCCACCCTTTGTATTTAATTTTGGTGAGGAGCGGTCCAGTTGGAGCTTGGGTTCTATGCCCAAACTTTGTTAACCCCACCTCTGGCATACCAACATTTGACTGCATCTGGCTTAGGTTGCCCTGGTTTTGCAGGGTCTTACCCATCTTTGACATTTAGGGAGGGACAGGTCAGGGTAGAGGCGGTAGAGTTGGGGGCGGGGGAGGAGAAAACGCTGGTGGAGGGCCCGAGCCTGCACCAGCAAGGGCCAATGAGCGGTCATGATGAGGGAATCAACGCTCGCATTACCCTCGGCTATATCGCCCTTTAGGCCTGTGTGGGAATGGACATGTTCAATAAACCAAGGGTTTGCACGGTGTTCCAGAATGTAAGGTGACATCTTAGTGGGAGTTAGAAGCATTCACAGAGGGGAAAGGCAGAGACCGGAGGGTCTGAACAGCATATTGGCTATCTGAGAAGACATTCAAAGGGGCATTCTGGACATGGGAGAACACTTGGGCTATAGCCAGGCACTCACCTAACTGGACAGACCCAGGATTGGGCCGGAAGAAGACGGGGGGGGGGCATGACCATTGTAAAGGATGAAGCCAAAATTGGTCTTGTTAGCATCAGTGAAGGCAATGGGTACGTTAGTAATGGGCTGGAATTTAGAGAATGAATGGCTTTGAAAGTCAACACAGATAGAGGGGAAGGTCTGCAAACGTTTGTCACATGGGTAGTGGTTGTCAAGTGTCCCAGGATAGCCCCACATCAATGTCTGAAACAAGGCACAATCCCTCCATAAGGAGTTAAGTTTGACAACAGGGAGGGGCAGAACAATCTTGTCGAGTTCAAGATTGTAAATTCGATTACAGTAGGAATCTGCCTTTAAATGCAAGGAGGAGGAGGACTTCAATGTAAGGACTGATTTTGTGGCTATCACTGCGTGAGGGGTGGAGCCAGAACAAGGGGCCATCCTGTCAGATGTCCCCAAAGACCCCCTCCAAGGTCCCGAAGACCAGGACAAGGAGGAGCCTGTCTGGTGAGAAACGGTCTGTGGACAGGGAGAAGAGGCTGTTGCTAACCTCATCATGACAGCCTTAGCGGGGGGGTGGGGTCAGTGAAATGATGTCAGAGGGGGAGTGATTCCCCTTCAGGAGGGAGAGGAGGGGGTCAAGCTTCCCAGGGGCTGGAAGAAAGAGCTTGAGCCAACTGATACTACCGCAGAGCTTTGGGAGGTCATTAAGGGAGTATTTGTCTTTAACTTTTACATGGGGATTAAGGGGTCAGATTGGGAGAATTGGTAACCCAAGAACTGATATGACTGAGCAAGTTGAATTTTATCAGGGGAGATATGCAAACCGAGGGATTCCAAAGATGAGACCAGTTTTCTAAGTAGAAGGTTAAGGGTCTCAGGGGAGGGATGGGCTAGGCGGATATCATCCATGTAATGGTTGTATTTGCATGACAGAGGGAGGACATTGAAGGCTGAGGCTACAAAATTTTGCAAATAGTAGGGCTATTTTCATTCCCTGAGGCAGTACTTTCCATTGGTATCTATTGGCCGGTTTGTGTACATTGGGCTCCCACACTGTAAATGCGAAGTAAGGGTGGTCCTGTACTGCCAAAAAATGCTGAAAAAACAGTCCTTGAGGTCGATGACTGCAATGCGCCATGACAGAGGGATACAACTGGGGTGGGGAAGTCCACCCTGAGGAGAGCCCATCTTTTTCATATGGAGGTTGATTTGTTGGAGGTTCTGTAACAGCCTATATTGTCCTGATTTTTTCTTAATAATGAAATGGGGGTATTGTGAGGACTAAGGGATGGTTCAATGTGTCCTAATTCAAGTTGTTCATCAATTAAGGACTTGAGGACAGTGAGTTTTGGTTCAAGTATAGGCCACTGTTCAACCTAGATGGGGTCATTAGTGTCCCATTCAAGACAGGGAGTTAGGGGAGCAGTGACCCTTAGAATTGGGGGTGAATGGTCTGGTTAATAAAGGGATTGTTCCTGCCTGAGAACCCACTCCTATCCTTGCCTATGACATCCTCCAATAGGGCGCTATCATCCGTAGTAAGGAAGGCACCCATACTGAATAAGATATCGCTTCCTTAGAGGGTGCAGGGGATGTCTGCAACGAGGGGCTTGATGGTCCCGGAATTACATCATAATCTTCCCATACCACCCCATTGATAGTTTTTTTTAGTGGGTTGCTGCCCACCAACCCCTTTAACTGGGGGCCCAGCTGTAAACCTCCAAGTGGAGAAGGGGGCAGTATCATTGGAGGTGATAATGGTGACATCTGCTCTGGTGTCCACGATCCCTTTAATGGGGAAGCTGTCCAATTTAGTGGACATCTGGGGGGGGTGGCCATAAATGGGTATAGTCCAGAGGACTTGAGAAGGGGTCCCTCTTACTTGCAGGGCTGAGGGGTGCCCTGAAAGGAGTTTAAAGGACCCGAAGATGTGGATCTGCAGTCCTTTGCCCAGTGAAAACCTTTTTCATATTTGGGAGAAGGAGTCTTAGGCCTAGATGTGGGACCGGGGCAGAAGCGGCATAAATGGCCCTGTTTACCACAACCTCAACATGTGGGTGGATCAGAAGAGCCCTGGCAGAGGGATAAGGCCTGAATAGAGGCAGTCAAGGCCTCACAGGGGGCTGTCGCCGGGTTAAGGTCACGAGTGGCAATGATCCATTTATGGAGATCTTCATTGTGCACTGGGGCAACAGTATTAAAGGCATTGACCCTGGTGAGGAAGTCTGAGAAATGCTCCCCAGCATGTTGTATTAAGTTGTGAAAGTAGGAGGCAGGTTTTTGGGGAGTACAAGATTTAAGACTTTGAAGGGCCATGTTTTTAACCTGATCAAAGTACTGTGGGATTCCAATAAGAGAGTGACTCAAGGGATCAGTGAAGTTTCCACGGCCTGTAAGCATATCTAAAGTAATAGGAAGTTAATATTGAATATTGGTATGGGCCTGGCCTTCAGCCATGTCTTCATAAGCAACCCTCCATTGAGGGAAAGCAGGTGGATCAAAGCAGGCTTTAACTAGAGTATACCAGTCATACTGTGTTTGGAGATCAATGGCCCACTGGGTGAAGACATGTTTGAAGTAAGGGGAGTCAGAGCCTAAGTCTCATGCTGCCTTCCAGATGAGGGAAAGGTCAGGCAGCGGGTGGGATCCAAGGTTGAATAGCGGCATTAGGCCCTACATTGACTGGGAAGGCACGCAGGGTGGGGTTGGTATGCAGAAAGGGATTGTTAGACTTCGGAAGTTTGGGAGCAGGGAGGGTGGAGGGGGATCCCTGCTAATCTCCCTTTAGGGATAGATAGGCGAAAGCAATGGGCCTCAGCAGGGAGTTTGGGTGGGGATGTGGGGGCCTCATCCCCACCCAAAGGAAGGCAGAAGGTGGGGGGGGGGCTAAGTCTCCTTGCAGCCTTCTAAATCAGGGACACAAGGCAAGGCCAACTTTTCCTCGGTATTTTTGTGGCAGGCAGAGTTATGCTCATGAAGGACTTCCTCAGCCGAGGAGCCTTTAAGGCTAGAGATAACGTCTAGGAGAGTCAGGACAAATGGAGCAGGGGGAAGGATGCCGGATGAAACCTCACGCTTACGGGAAAGATAAAGGACCCTCATCCAGATGGAGGGGTCCCAAATGTTTCCAGGAGTGATCCAAGGGGCAATGCATATGGCCTCCTCCCAAAAGGAATCCAAGTCCTGAGATTTCACTTTAAGGCCACGTGTCTGGAGGAGAGCCTTAAGCGCAGCCATCTGTGGCTCTCAAACATGGGGAGGGATGTTCCCCATGAGGGCAGGAAATGGGAAGGGAGGTTAAGTGTTAGAGGGAAGAACCAACAAAGCAGCAGAGCAAGAATGTCTGTCTCTAGACAAGGGCAAACACACAGAAAACTAAAGTAGAGAGAAGGAGAGGCAGGTTGGGGGTGTGGAGTGGGGGCCAGGTGCTCACCCTAACACCTGCCAAAAAGAACACGAATGGGGCCTACTCACCGATCAAGGAAGGGGGTGCCTCACCAGCACCTGGGTCGAAAAAGTACCATTGGGCGCCAGATGTTGACAATAACCCAGGCCTGCTGGGGAATTTTGGAGTCTGACCAAGGAAGGAATGGGAATAAGAGGCGCAGAGTCAAAACACAGACCCTGGGAATCAGGTGAACGCAGACAGAGGGTGAGCTGTTGCGGACTCGTTTATTGGGGTCAGGGTGAGGGGCTATGTACTGTTCGCATTCCCACTCTCCTCTTGTTGTCTTCTGATTGGCCCAGGTCTGCAATGCTGCTTGTATGGTCTCACCCGCCTTGGAAATGTTAGGTTGATGAGGGACAAGCTCTGCGCATGCGTAATTCTCAGCATACTGGCTGTACTACATATATCAATTATGTGGAATACCCCTACAGAAAACAAGTTAAATGGTCTAGGAGCTGATTTTCATAAACTTTGTTAGAATTACACTTAGATGACTTAAAATTTCTCTTAATTCTATGATTATTAGAAATATAATTGTTCCACTTAAAAATGTATTCTTAGAATAATAAAAGCTATGATAATGAAATGAGGATTTTAAGTTCATTTAAAATAAGCAAAAATTTTCTGTGAAATGCGTTGACTATCCATCTATATGATATATATATATATATATATATATATACATATAGATATATAGATAGATGAAAGATATAATAATTTTAGGCCATCATATATATATATATATATATATATATATATATATATATAATGTGGCTGTGTGTTTAAGTATGCCATAATACATTTATAGGTTACAAATGTATGTGCTCAACCGATATAGATATAATAAACTGTATACAACTAGCTGAAAATAATTTCAGTAAAAGATAAGATGTTGAATGTTAAACTTTAATGGTTATTTTGAAGAATAAACTAATGATGTTAATGGGAGATAAAAACAAGTTAAATATAAAGCTGTGGTATAAAATGTTAAAGCTCTGGGGGGTAGGTATGATATAATTTAATTGACATTTTTGTTTAAATAGAATAATTTGCCTAAGTAGATTGACACATGAAGTATTCAACTCTCACATTCCTGAGATATGAGTGATAAAAGGTAATATATGTTCTTTAAATTAATAAACTGAATCTTAAATATTAACTTTTATGTGTGATATTATCAGTAAAGAAATTCGGATTATATATGTAGATATGGATTAATTAACCTAAAAAATTTAAACATTTCCTTTATGGTGAATGTAGAGAGGATCAGTCAAAACAATTTAAAAAGAAATCAACCAATGTTTTAAATAATTTGATCATCCTTTCTGCTCTATTTACTTTTTGCTCTTGGCTTCAGAGACCTACAAGTGTGTTCACAGTCTCTCTCTTCTACTAAAATGAATTCCCAAGAAAAATATCATTGGAATCAAAGATACCTAAGCTAAATTATGAACTGTGAATTGGAAATCAGCCAGGTACAAATGGGTGAGAAGGCATTTCTGCCTAAGGATCAGCATGTGAAAAGCTCTGTGTGAGAAAGCGTGATCTGACCAGGAAATACCATCAGGCAGTCTGTCACTACTTACAAGTAAAGGAATTGGCTTTATCTTTGAATGCATGAGAGTTAATGGCTGTGCAACTTATACCAAAAATATTATTGGTGTGCAATGTCCTGAGAGCCGAAATCCACTTACATAGATGCTAACATTATTGTTATAATTTTAGAGAAATACATAAGTTTAAAGCAAACTGTAATATATACACATTTAATTGTGTTTATTTTGTTTTTTTTTCCTGGAAGAGTAATCACATGGTCTGGTCTTCAGAGTGAAATGCTGAAGCTGCAGGTAGGGTGGATAAACCAGTGATTGCCCAATTAAATCTGGATTTTCCTTAATGCTAATATGACAATGATTTTTTTTCTATTTTAGTAAACACACTATGATTATTTTATATATTTTAAATTATGTATTATTTGCTAACTTAAGACATTAATAAAATAAATTTTGATCAGATCCTATCAACACATCCCAACTTCATGCCTTTTCTTCCCTCTCCTCCTTCTCTTCCTCCTCTTCCTTCTCCTCCCCCTCCTTCTATTCATTTTTCTTCTGTTTCTTTTCACACTGAATATAATCAGTGCTCCCTGCTTGCATATGAATATAGGACCATGCATTGGAGGCCTGGACAACCTACCACGGGCTACACCATTTTAAAAAGCTGATTCTCCCTTCCTTAGCAACCCTAACCTGACAAAAGATCTTCAGTTACAGAGAGATACTCATGAGCCATTCTGCTACTATCCATGTTAATTTGCTAATAGACTTTATCTTGTGAAGAGCTAACTCAGGTATATGCAGCAGTTGCTGCAATGGTCCTGGCATAGCCAGAAGACAGCAGTTTGCAGCATTCTTCTCCATGTTCTGGCATTTACAGTCTTAACACTTCCTGTTCCGTGATGCTTCTGAGCTTTGGTGAGGGTAGGGTTATATCGATTTTCCAGTTAGTCACAAGCAATTGATAGTAATTTGCTCTCTGCATTTTGACAACTTGTAAGTGTCTTTGTTAACTGATCTCCACTGCACAAATAAATAAGCTTCTCTGATATGGATAAGAGATATACTACTATATGTGTATTAGGATAAGGATAAAGCAGGTGATTTGGTACTGTGACCAAATAGGAAAATAATAGGAGCTATTGCTAATCTGGGGCCTATGAACCCCACACACCCAAATATGGTGCTTGGCTACAATTCTAGTATTATTCATCAATTGTCTCTTGTACACCACTTTTTTTTTACTTTTTTATTGAAGTATTTTTGCATTCCATACATTGTTTCTAAGTTCAGTCTAGGCTTATCTCCCCTCTCTTGTTGCCTATTCCACCCAAGTTAATGCACCCTGCCATTCCTGCCCTGTATCATTTTCTGATTCTTTTCAAAGTTTTTCAAAGCAGCGGATTATTGTCCCTGGGAGAACCTTACTGTTTCAGTTGGTTCCCTGTCCTAGTTCCTCTGCTGTTGTTGTTCCCTTTAATCTGTATTGCTTCAACATATATATATATATATATATATATATATATATATATGTCACACCTATACTAAAATTATATCATCTGTAAGCAAACTGTCATTTCCATATCATATTTCAGAATTCACATTTTTCCTTTTAAAATTTATGTTACTCTAAAATATGCCTACGTATCCTTCACCCATATGCCAAGATTACAAAGTCTGAAAATAAGTGGTGGGTTAATTCTAGAGCCTGTTGAGGGATTTACATTATCAGAGCACAGTTGCTTTCATGGAAAGGGATATGTAAAATTGATGCTTCTCAGTTTGCCTTACAATTTAGTGCTTAGTGCTAGCATCCACAAATGAGGGATACCATTTGTCCTTTGCTTTTCTGTGACTGTTACTTCACTTAGCATAATATCTTCTAGTTCCATCCATTTACCTGCCAACTTCATGATTTCATATTTCTTTACTGTACATCATTAGAAAGATGACATCATGAACAACTCCATTGTATAGATGTACTACATTTTCTCTATCCACTCATCAGTTGAGGAGCATTTGGGTTGTCCCAGTTGTTTGCTATTGTGAAGCAAGCTGCAATGAACATGGTTGTGCATGTATCTCTGTGGTAGTATGAGTCTTGTGAGTATATACCCAGGAGTGGTATGACTGGGTCAGGTTGTATGCTCATTTTGATTCTCTTCAGAGTTCTCCATACTGCTTTCCATAGTGGTTGTATGAGTTTTACATTCCAAACAGCAGAGTATGAGTGTTCCCCTTTTCCCAGACCCTCTCCAACATTTGGTATCATTGGTTTTCTTGATCCTAGCCAGTCATATTGGAGTGATATATCTTAAAGTTGTTTTATTTTGCATTTTCTAAATTATTAGCAGTGTTGAACACTTTTTAAGATGTTTATTAGACATCTTTATTTCCACATTTGTGAAGTCTCTGTTCAGCTCTTTACTCCATCTCTTGAGTGAGTCATTTGTTTTCTTCTTTGTTTTTTGAGTAGTTTATATATTCTGGAAGTTAATGCTTTGTCAAATGTATCACTGCTAAAGGTTTTCTCCCACTCTGGGTTTTCTCTTCACTTCACTGATTGTTACTTTCACTGTACAGAAACTTTTGATTTTAAAGAGGTCCTACTTGTCAATTGTCAACCTAACTTCCTGTCTAGCTGCTGTCTGATTTAGGAAGTATTCTCATATGCTTATTCTTGTAGGTTTCTGCCAACGTTTTCTTCTATCACCTTCAGAGTTTCAGATTTCACATTGAGGTCTTTGATCCATTTGGAGTTGATTTTTGTACAGGGCGAGTGGTAGGGGTTTAGTTTTATTCTTCTACAAGTGGTGATCCAGTTTTGCTGACACCATTTGCTGAAGATGCTGTCTTTCCTCCATTGAATCTTTTTGGCACCTTTGTCAAATATGAGGTGGCTGAAATTGTGTGTGCTCAAGTTTGGAACTTCAATTTTGTTCCATTTGTCTACAGCTCTGTTTTTGTAAAACAGTATAAGGCTATTTTTTATGACTATAGCCCTGTAATATAGTTTGAAGTCTGGCATAGTGATCCCTCCTGTATGTTTACTTGGGGTTGCTTTGGCTAGTCAGTGTTTTGTTTTTCCATATGAATTTAAGGATTTTTTCCCCCAAGTTTGTGAAGAAACTCATGGGGAGTTTAATTGGGATTGCATTGAATCTGAAAATTAATTTGGGTAGCATGGACATTTTACTAAATTAATTTTCCAATCCATGAGCATGGGAAGTCTTTCCATCTTCTGCTATCATCTTTTGAGTTTGTCATTCTTTCCCTCTAGTCCCTTCCTGAGTTTGTCATTGTCTTCCTTTAGTTTTTTGGATTTTATATTCCTTTATATTCCTTGATTTATTTGTATGTCTAAGCTTGTATATCTTTGTCTTTGGTTTATTCTAGGAAAAAATCATTGTAGAAGTCTTTTATAGGACTGGTAGTTTTGTGTGGATTTATTCTGTGTTTTTCCCCTTTTGTTTTTTCAATGTGTTTTTGGCTTGTGTTTTTGTTTTGTTGTTTGTATTCTGATGCAAATCTCAACATTTTCTTTGTTCCTTTGGAGGCTTGCTTTGCTTGTTTCCTTCAGGTGCTTTCTTTGTCTTCTTGCTTATGGAAGGCTGCCCTGTCTAGGTTTCAGGTTTTCGCTTTTGGTTATATATTAGAAGGTCTATCTAACTCTTCTCTTTCTGTTCTGAAGGTTTTCCAGGTTTGGATAGGTAATAACCAGGTTGGTTTACCACTGAGCATTATGCTCACTCTGTTTCCTTCTGACCAGTTTCTCTAGCTTTTCTGTGAAACTTAGTGTGATGGGACTGGAGTTGTGGAAGGCTCCTGTCTCTTCTACTTCCTTGTGCCTTGGACCCCCTACCTCTATTCCTACTGGGATACTGCCACCTCTGTATGAAGGGTGGGGGGGAGGTTGGAATGCTGTTTGAAAAATTGTTTATGATTTTGCTTCCCCAATAATCTTCAAAGCAGTTTCATTCAATGAATGGAGCCAGAAGGAAGCTTTCAGAATAGTACATGCATGATTTCTCCATGTCCTGTGACACAGTGGATGGTTTCTCAAGAAATGAGATTTTACCATCAAGTACTATTTGATGACTAAGAAAAAAAAAGGCAGTAAGTAGCCTGTATTGTTTTAGATATCTCTGGAAATCCCTGAATAACAACACAAAGGGGAGTATACAACTCATGGCACTGGGCATTTTGTTTGATAACCTATCATTTCTGGAAGGAGCAGTATATATATATATATATATATATATATATATATATAGTAAGCTCATTAAACTTTTAAAATATGAAATTTTATAAAGCTTATAAAAAAGGTTTGCATGTGAATTTTTCAAGTATCATTAAAAGCAGTTCCCTCCTACTTCATCTTCTCTTCTATCTTACCATGGTTATTTTCAAAGTAAATATTTCTTTTTTTAAAATTTCATTTAATACTAAGTTTTCATGATTATCATAAATGTAGTTTGATGGTATTTAGATCCCCTCCCTAAGCCATACCATCTTCTCTGATCCATCTTTAATTTAATGTATTCTTTTTTGTTTTTATATATATCATGTCCTATAGAGTCTGATTGCATCCTCAAATATCCACAAGTATAAGGTAGGCATACTGAATAGACTTACATGGTAGCTAAATGTTTATTAAATTATCTCTGACAACTCTCTACATTCTCTTTGAAACTTTTCTAAAAACCTTTTAGTTAATGAAAGCTGGATTTAACTTTATTATAAATATAAATTATAAATATCATAAATATAAATCATACTTGGTTGTGTGAAAATTCAGGGAGAAATACTGTAGTTTGAAAGCCTATTGATGTATGAGTATACCTTAAGTTTATACAATAATAAACATAGTGTTAGACAGGAGAAATATCCCTTTGAGTTGTTGATCAGGGTGCCTTCATAGACTCCTTAAATTACATAGGCTATAGCCACAGCCCATAATTTCCTCTCAGAACTTGAAAATAAGAAACTATTGCTGAAGTCAGCTCACACTTCAGATATAGGACTTAGAACAATGGAGTTGGAATTGACCAGGTAACCTATCCCATGTCCACTAGAACACTTGATGTCAAAAGATAGTATTCAAACTTCAAAGGAAGAAAACCAATCAGTAGTCCTATCCAGCTAGAATGCCTAATTAACAACATTTACTGGCCCAGCACACTACTTCTATTGGTATAGTAGTGGAACTTTTATCTTCGAGGTAATCAAGAGCTTTCTAACTTGGATTAAGGCCTGCTCAATGAGAAAGGACACATGTGTGGTGCTGTACAAATAGCCAAATACACGTGGCTGGAGATCCTAGAGAAAAACCTACACCTGTCACATCCCAAGAATTACAAAAGCAGATTCTTACTGTATGCTAAATATGGATCTTTATATTTGCAGACTGGTATACCTGTCACCATTTATCAAAGCAGTTTATTTTTGCAACATGGAGTTTATTATAGAGTTTCACAACTGTTCAAACAGAGAGAATAAGTATCTGTAAGATGCCCAGCCCAATGAAACCTCTACACTTAAAGCTCATGAAACATAGTGGAACAGGTGATAGAGAGAATAGTAATACATCTCTCAACTCTTACCAGTGAAGCTTCCTCATGCAACTGAGTGCTATTAACACAGAAAGCCACAACTGGCACAATAGTAGAACATGAGAGACTGTAAAGTGCATATCCCTGGATAGGACTCCTATATAAAACCTCACCCACACAGAGATCAAGGAAAATGGCAAAAAGGACACTGAGATTGTATGATCCAGGGGTTGTTGATGACTATGAAGAAGCAGAATTTTCCAGGCTTCTTGGAACTTCATCATATGAACTTGCAGGTATGGTGACAGCCTGCACAATACCATGAAAATGTAAAGCAGACAAAAACTGATCATAGCAAGAAATTCCAACTTTACCAGAGGTTCTGTTGACAACTAATCACTGGTAAGTAAGGTCCAGTTAGTCTACTTTAAGTGAATGACCAGATCCCAGTGGATGAACTTACAACAAAGAGAAATCAGGGAACACAAACTTGACTCCCTCAGCCTTATCATATATGACGAATGCATGTAATCTTGTTCCTGGAGGTATCAGGGGTGCAGATAGGGAGAAATTCAAAATATCATTAAGACATCATATTCTTTTTATATCCATCAAAAATATGCAAATATATACACCACTCAAATACCAAAACTACAAAGTCTGAAAATAAGCTATAGGTTGATTCCAAAACATGTTTTAGCAGAAAAGTTGCATGCAGGTAAAAAGAAATATAATTTTATATGCAAAAAGTAAATTGCAAGTTGATGTATGTTTTAGTATTATTTTAAAAAGAGATTAGTTCTTTCTCATAAATCCTAGAACTGTGGAAACCACAGACAAACATTTCAAGCTATATCAATAGTAACATCAGTCAATGTGGTATTATTTTTGCTAACAAATTACCCACCTTGACTTACATATAAGGATTTGGTGTGAGGGTCCATGAATGAGGGACACCATATATCATTTGTTTCTCTGAGACTGTATTACTTCACTTAGTATAAAAGCTTCTAACTCCATCCATTTACCTACATAATTCATGATGTTATGTTTCTTTACTGATGCATAGAACTCCATTGTGTAAATGTACCACATCTCCTTTACCTACTCATCCTTTGAGGGATACTTGGGTTGTTTCCAGCTCTTTGCTATTGTGAAAACAGCTGCAATAAACATTGTTGTGCAATGATTTCTGCTATAGGATGAATCTTTTGGTTATAAACACAGGAGTGGTAGGACTGAATCAAATGGTAGATGTTAGATAAGTTCATTTTAGTCTTTTTTTTTTTTTTTTTTTTTTTTTTTTTTGGTCTTATGCACGAGACAGGGTCTCCCGGTTAGCCAGCAGCTGTCCTGCTGAACTCACTCACTTCTTAAGACACAGAGTCGGGCGCCCTGAACTCACAAAGATCCGCCTGTCTCTGGCTCTCCCAAAGTGCTAGGATTAAAGGTGTGAGCCACCATGTCCAGTCCATTTTAGTCTTTTAAGAGTTCCCCACACTGCATAAGATGTGGAACAATTTTGCAATTTCACACAGAGTACAGTGAGTGTTCCCCTTCCCCCACAACCTCTCCAGCATTTATATCCCTTATTTTCTTAATCATAGCCATATTACTGGGATAAGATGAATTCATTTTTTTTATTTTTATTAAATCTTTGTTGAGACAGGGCAGCCCTGTTTAGTAGATCCAAGCACCAGGGACCCAGGTGATAGAAACAACACATCTGTAAAGACCAGGAATAAAGTGCTCTATTCTTATAATAAAACCTACCACATGGGTTACACATCAATATCAGGATCAATTAATAACCTGCAACCAATCCCCTGCCAATCCAAGTAGAACCTGTTTTTGTTAAAGGCCTGTGCCAAAACCAAACAAAACTTACAGGAAGATGAGATCTTAAAGAGTTTTTATATATTTTTTTTCACTTTAATTTTTTATATTATTAGTTATATAACAGATTTCCAATACAATCAAATATTCATTGCTCATCAGAAATTTAGTAGCTCACATAGGTTAAAAAAAATGTTGTCCTTTTTCCATATTAGCACACTAAAGAAAAATGACCCCAACTAACCACATGAGTGTTACATAGACACTCTGACCAATATAAATATCCTTCATACGTTTCCTGATCTTTTCAAGGATTTTTTTTTTTTTTTTCAAAGCATATGCTTACTGTTTAGGGGAGAACTTCACTATTTCCGTCTTTTTTCCCCCAATTCCTTTGTTGTTGTTGTTCCCTTCAACTTGTATTGCATATGTAATACAAGTTGAAGAGAACAGCAACATATATGCAATAAAACTAAAATAAAACCACTTTAAGATTTCATCTTCCTGGGCATGGTGGTGCAGGCCTTTAATCCTGGCACTCAGGAGGGAGGCAGAGGCAGGCTGACCCTTGTGAGTCAAAGGCCAGCCTGGTGTACAGAGTGTGTCCCAGGCCAGCTGGGGCTACAAGGAAGCCCTGTCTCAAAAAGACAAAAAAAAAAAGATTTCATGTCATATACATATTATGTATATGTACATAAAATAGATATATTCATATCATATACATATGTATATATACATAAAAATACATATATACATAAATATATACACACATATACATATCACCTGAGTTGGAAGATTTTCTTTTTCTTTCTTTTTTTTTTTTTTTGCTAAAAGATGTCATGTTTTCCTTAAGGAAGTGTTTGAAGATTCCTCCTTGGCAAGCCCAACAACCATCAATCTTTCCTTTGTGCTCCACACTGGGGTCTTTCCTTCCCATGGTCACCCAAATGAAGTCCAGTAAGCATGCATCCTTTCTTGATCTTCCTGTACTGGCCTCCATGCTACAGCCTTAGTAGTCCAACAATGGCAGTCTATACTCTGAAGAGGCTGAAATCCTAGTATATGCTCAGTCCACAAGCTGGATATCTCAGTAGTCCCCATCTGGCATTGAAGGTTTGGAGGATTCTTGAAAATACATGAGTCTTCAGTCCATATTGGAGAGTTAAAATGCTGTGTCTCATGTCCTTGACGAATGGCAAAAGCAGTGCACCCAGAGTAGATGCACTTGCCAGTAAGAAATAAAGACAGGCAAAACAACAGTGCTCTATTTCTTTTTTTTTTTTTTTTATCTTTTGACTAAGATATCAAGTTTTATATATGAAGTACAATTTCTCAGGCCTTACTGATTATTTATTTCTGGTTTTACTTTCCTTTTGGATGGTTAAGGCCACACAGTTAGCTCAGATTACCCAAGGTTTTTGTTTACCCAAGGTTTTTGTTTACCTAAGGTCAGTTGAGGATCTGCTCCTCAGGGATCACTCAGGTTGTTTTTTGTGTGTGTATGTGTGTGTGTGTTTGTGTGTATGGAGGGGACTGGCTCCATTCAGTTTTTCATTTACCAGTTCCATCCACTCAAGGACAAAATCAGGTCTTGCTAGAACATGCTTCCCTTTTTGAAGCATGAGTGGACTTTCTTCTTTATAGACTAGAAACTAGCTGAAGTCCCATTAGTGGATCTCCAAGATCTCCCTACACAGGAAGACTGGTGATCCAAATTTGCAGGACATTTTAAGAGATGTTCCCATGCATAGTCTCATGAGATTTAGTTGACCTCTGAGGGAAAGAAACAAAGTTATCCCTTAGGTCCCGTGGCCAAATTGGTATGGGCATTATGTATGGTAGTTAAGCATTCAGGAATGCTAAGTTACACTAGCCTGACACATTGCACCTATACTAAAATTGTATCTTCTGAAATCAAACTCTATGTTACTTCCATATCATACTTCTTGATTTGCATTTTTCCATTTTAATTTTATGTTACTCTAACATATGTATTCATGCACACCATCATAAACCAAAAATCCAAGTCTGAAAATAAATGGTAGGTTAGTTCTAGTACCTTTCTAGGGATTCACAATATAAAAGCACAGTTGTTTTCAGATCATGAGGAATGTGACATTAATGTTGCTCAGTTTGTCTTACAACTAGGTACTTGATGCTAGCATCCACAGATGAGGGATATCATTCATCTTTTGTTTTCCTGGGACTGTGTTACTTCACTTAACATAATATCTCTAGTTCCATCCATTTACCTGCAAATTTCATGATTTCATCTTTCTTTACCACTTCATAGAACTCCATTGTGTAGATATAGCACATTTTCTCGGCATTTGGGTTGGTTCCAGCTCTTCATTATTGTGAAGAGAGCTGCAAAAACATGGCTGTACTTGTATCTCTGTGGTAAGATGAATCTTGTGGGTATATATACACAGAAGTGGTATGGCTAGGTCAGGTAGTAGGCTCATTTTGAATCTTTTATTGGTTCTCCATACTGATTTACATAATGGTTGTACAAGTTTGCAATCCCACCAACAGTGGATGATTGTTTCCCTTTCTCCACACCCTCTCCAAAATTTTGTATCATTTGTTTCCTTGATTCTAGCCAGCCTTATTGGAATGAGATGATATCTTAAAGTGGCTTTAATTTTCATTTCCTAAATTATTAGCAATGTTGAACATTTTTTAAGATGTTTCTCCTCCATCTCTATTTCCTCACTTGTGAAGTCCCTGTTCAGCTCTTTACTCCATCTTTTGAGTGATTCATTTGTTTTCTTACTTGTTTTTTGAGTAGTTTATATACTCTGGAAGTTAATGCTCTGTCAGATGTTATCAGTGGTGAAGGTTTCCTCTCTGTGGGTTTTCTCTTTGCTTCCCTGATTGTTTCTTTTGCTGTACAGAAACTTTTGAGTTTAATAAGGTCCCATGTCAATTGTTGACCTTATTTACTGTCCAGCTGCTATGTGATTTAGAAAGTCTTTTCCTATGCCTATGTCTCGTAGATTGCTGCCAACTTTTTCTTTAACACCTTCAGAGTTTTGGGATTCACATTGAAGCCTTTGATTCATTTGGAGTTGATTTTTTTACAGGATGAGAGGTAGGGGTTTAATTTTATTCTTCTACAAGTGGTGATACAGTTTTGCCAACATTATTGCTGAAGATGTTGTCTTTTCTCCATTGAGACTTTTTGGCCCCTTTGTCAAATATGAGGTGGCCAAAATTGTATGTGTTCAAGTTTGTTCCATTGGTCTACAGGTTTGTTTTTGTGCCAATGCCAGGCTGTTTTTAGGACTACAGCCCTGTAGTATAGTTTGATGTCTGGTATAGAAATCCTTCCTGTATTGATCTTTTCACTCAAGGTTGCTTTGGGTATTCGGGGTTTTTTGTTGTTGCATATGAATTTAAGAATATTTTTTCCAAGCCTGTGAAGAATGTCCTTGGGATTTTTTTTAAACTTTGTTTATTTTTTTTTATTTTTTATTTATTTCTGTGCTTGTATGAATGTACTGTCTGCATGCAAGTTTGTGCACCCATGTCATGCAACGCCGCGGAGGTCAGAAGAGGGTGTCGGATTCCCCTGGAACTGGAGTTCTCCTGGAATTGGAGTTTCAGATGGTTCTCAGCCGCCATGTGGGTGCTGTGGATCAAACCCAGGTCCTCTGTAAGAGAGGTTGGCTCTCTTAACTGCTAGGCCATCTCTCCAGCCCAAAACTTTATTTATTTTTTATGTGTATGAATGTACTGTCTGCATGTAGGTTTGTGCATGCATGTCATACAATGCTGCGGAGGTCAGAAGAGGGCTTCAGATTCCCCTGGAACTGGAGTTAAAGATGGTTCTTACCTGCGATGTGTGTGCTGAGAATTGAACCTGGGTCCTCTGCAAGAGGAGTCAGTGCTCTTAACCCCTGGGCCATCTCTTCAGCCCATATAGCTTTCTTCTTATTTTTTGTAAATAAAATTTTTATTAATGGAACTAAATATTTTTAGATTTATTGAGAATATATTTTCTTTTTTTGTTATTTTTAATGTTAATTTTTTAAATTCTTTTTAAAAGGTATATTATTCCAAAATATGCATATATACACTCACATGTAAGTCAAAATTGCAAATTCTGAAAATAAACTATAGGTCGATTCCTAAACACATTTAGAGATTCACATTTTTTTATATAATATTTTATTTTATTTTATTTTATTTTGGAATTTTCAAAGTATCAATTTTATTTATTTTTTTATTGATGCTTTGTGTATTTCATACATCATTTTCCAATTCAGTTCAGGCATATATCCCCTTCCCTTCCCCCCACCCCACCCTTACCCATCCCAGATCATGCATTCTGCCGTAAGTTTTCTGCATCTTTCTCTTCTTTTTTGTTTTGTTTTGTTTTCATTTTTTTTTAACAATAAGTTATAATTTGTGAGTACAAGCATCCTTCATGTAATTCACATTTTAATAGTAAAGTTGCATGCAGGTATAAAGATGTGTAACTTTACATTCCTTTTTTTTAGAATATGACTACATATCTTCTATCCATATATGGAAATTGCAATGTGTGAACATAAATGGTAGGATAATTCTAGAGCCAATTTAGAGATTCACTTTGGAACAGCACAGTTGCTTTCAGATACAATGAAATATAATAATAAAGTTGCTCAGTTTGCCTGCCAACTGGGGATTTGGTGTTAGTATCCACAAATGAGGAAAACCATTCTCCACTTATTTTTTTTTTTCTGGGACTGTGCTACTTCACTTAGCATTATTACTTCAAGTTCCATCCATTTACCAGCAAAGCTCATGATGTCATCTTTCTTTACTGCTGCATAGAACTCCATTGAGTAGATGTACCTTTTTTTGTTGTTTGTTTGCATTATTGGTCTAGGTATTTATTTACTCTGTTATGCTTTTGGTAATTTCTCTCTTGGGTTGCTTAAGGATAGTTGCTCCTTTCCTCTGTTCTTTGAATTGCTTCAAGTATTTTTCCGAAGTGTGGTTTTTTTTTTTTACATGTTTTCTTTTATTTTCTTTATGTCATGAAAGATCTTTCTCTCTCCTTCAACTATGATTGACATTTAGCTGGATTTAGTAATCTGAGTTGGCATCTAAAGTCATTTAGCACTGGGAATACTTTGGTCCATGTTCTTCTGGCTTTCATAGTTTGCACTGAGAAATCAGGTGTAATTCTGATGGGTTTCCCCTTATATGTAACTTGTTTTTCTCTTGTGGTTTCAGTATTTTGTCCTTGTTTAGAGCATCTACTGCTTTTACTATGGTATGACATGGGGAATTTCTTTTCTAGTCTTGTCTATTTGGTGTTCTATGTGCTTCTTGTATTTGTATGGGTTTTTCTTTTTTCAGTTTGGGGAAGTTTTCTTCTATTATTCTGTTGAAGATCTGATCAATACAATTCTCTTGGTATTCTTCTCCTTCCTCTATCCCTATGATGCGGAGATTTGATCTTTTTTATAGTGTTCCACATTTCCTGGTTGTTCCAATCTTGTGTTTTTTTAAATTTTTCATAATCTTTACTTGAGGTTTCTGGCTGTGCTGTGTTATCCTGTAGGTCTGATAGCCTTTTTTGTGCTTCATCCATTCTGCTTATGAGGCTTTTTCCCATCCCTTCCTGCTGATTGGATGAATGTTCAGTTTCCTTTTTTTATTTCATCCCATGATTTCTTCAGTATTTCCACTTCCTTTTGGGGCTTTTCATTCTCCTCTTGTAGCTCCATGCTTCGCTGGACAGTTTCTTTTTTTTTCCTTTCAGCCTGAGATCTTTTCAATGTTTCCACTTCCTTCGGGAGTTTGCTATTCTCTCCCTCTAGTTCTTTTCTTCAATTTTTTTGGTAAAATTTAGTACTCTTTTTAAATACATCCATAAATTATATTTTCTATCACATGCATAAATGCAGTATGTATAAAGATACACATCACTTAAATGTGATAGGATTACTGAGTTAAAATGCCAGATAAATGAGGAGAACAATCACATACACAGGATATCTCTGGAGAAGTTTATTTCTTAAATGGCTAATATGCTTTAGTAGATTCAGAACTTTTCCAGACTTCATTAAAAACAAAACAAAGTCACTGTTGTACATGCGTAGCTGTAATTGCCATGTGTAGTAGGCATATTTTAGCTTTAAACTGTGTCTGTTCAGACATGAGAATGAAGATGTGCTCTTCTAGATTGCAGTTAAGCTAAGAAGGATATGAAAAGAATTGGGGCTTCTATGGAAGCTTTATTAGGAGACATTGAAAACAGTCCTGTACTATAGATGAATATCTTACATATATGCAATTGAACATCACTTACATAGTTCATAACTAAGATAATTTTGTTATACTGCTCTGGAGTTTGGAAGTTGTTCTAGTTCACTTTTCCATTGCTGTGACAAAACACTCTGACCAATTCCAACTTAGGGAGGAAAGGGTTCATTTGGCTGACATCTCCTGGAGGCTTGAGCTGAAGCACAGACTGTGCAGGAATTCTGCTTACTGGCTTGCTCTGCTAGTCCATGCACAGCCTGCCTTCTTATACTGTACATAACAACCTGCCTGGGGGCAGCATCACCCATAGTGGGCTGGGCGCTCCCACATAACTCAACAATCAAGACAATACTCCACAGACATAGCCACAGGACAGTCAAATGGAGGAAATTCCCCAGTTGAGGCTCCCTAAACCCAGTGTGTTAAATTCACACTAAAGCTATCCAGCACAATTGACCCCTTGTCTATTTGACACAGAAAACACATCACTATTAAACTGTCACCTTTCAATTTCTTGTCCACAAAGTATGTTGTTAACATTAATCACAACATAAGATGGTACAACCTTAAAATTCCCATAGTTCTTAAAATGTCCAAATACTAAAAGTTCACAGATTGTTAAAAGTCTCTTAACTGTGGGCTCCTGCAAAATCCAAAACAAGTACTGTCTTATTTCAAAGGGAAAAATCAGGCACACCTAAGCAAAACCTAATCCAGCAAAGTAGCTCAGAGTTGGACATCTGATTCACTCACAATCTTCTGGGCTCCAAAGGGTTTCTACACCTCCACTTCTCTGACTCTACCATCCACAGAACACACAGCTCGTCTTACAGACCCAGGCCAGCTCCATTCCACAACTGCTGCTGTTATTAGTGTTCATCCCATGGTCCTGGCATCTCCATCAAACTGGGGTCTCCACTGAAACAGAGGCTGCACCTTCACCAACATTCTCTTTTGACCTTTTCTGGTGCAAAGCCTCAGCTTCTCTTCATGACCCCTGCAATCCTGGGATCTTCACTGCAACCAGGGTTGCACTTTCACCAATGGCTTTTCCTGGCTTCTCACAGTTCCAAGCCTCACCTGCTCTCTGTGACCCCTTCACATTTCAGTACCAGAACCATATAGGGGACTTGTATACATTACTTAGTCCTGCTTCTGGCTTGAGGTAGAGGGTCAAACCCCCTCTGAACCACAGCTTCTGTGTGCTGACCCTGAGGAAATTCTTCCCAGATTTCACCACAGTGATGCTGGTTTCTTGTTAATTACATCTGATTTTTCAGTCCCAGATAACCAGCATCAATTATCCCAGTACAACAAAGGTTTTACTTCAGGTTCTGGTCTTCTGTTACTTATGTTAATTCTTCAGTTCCAGCTTACCAGAACCCACAGATTCTTTATTTAAAAATATCATGCAAACAGCCCTGATGGTCTCTGCTTCCCCTTGAAGCTTCACAAGCCAGGCCTCCATCATCTACAACTCTTTCAGCATAACTGTTCCAAGCTTTAGACATCCAATGATTTTTCTAGCCCAAAGTTCCAAACGCTTCCACAATCCTCCCCCAAAACACCAAGTTCAGGTCTGTCACAGCAAGAGCTCCCTCTCTGGTACCAGTTTCTGTTCTAGTTCACTTTTCCATTGCTGTGACAAAACACTCTGACCAATTCCAACTTAGAGAGGAAAGGGTTTATTTGACTCATCTCCTGTGTCACAGTTCATTAACGAGTGAGCCCACTATAGGAAGATAGGCCAGGAACCTGTAGGCAGGAGCTGAAGCACAGGTTATGCAGGAATGCTGCTTACTGGCTTGCTGCCCTGGCCCATGCCCAGCCTGCTTTCTTTTACTGTACATAACAACCTCCCTGGGGTGGCAACACCCATAATGGGTTGGGCCCTCCCACATAACTCGACTAACAATACAAGTGTGGCCACAGGTCAGTCAAATGGAGGCAATACCCCAATTGAGGCTCCCTCAACCCAGGTGTGTCAAGATGACACTAATCTAGCCAATACAGAGATTTCAGCTAAAAAGGACCATCTGATTACATTTAAGTCAGAGGACTTTACTGAACTGCACAGTGAGATTTCATTGCATCTTCACTGGGATGGAAGGGAGCTAACAGGATTCCTATGTCTCCTTTCTATGAGCACTGGTTCACCCATGAGGACTCTAACTTCATAACTTTTATCACTGCTCAGTCCCAAATACATTATAGATTATATTTCAACATAAAATTGGAGTTATGTACATTCAGTTTTTAACAGTAGTATTAATACTCTTAATAATATTCACTATAGTCCACATACTCATTTATAGCAGAAATATAGAGAACCTACATTTTAACTTGAGTGATTTAAAGAATAATTTATAAATAGAGCTATGAATATAGGGTGAAGATTTATTTAATAAGAAAACCAACAGAATAGTAAATCTGGTTGAAACTGAATAGTTGTTTTTTTTTATTATTTTTTAGAGCCAGTTTTAAAATTTCTGCTATAATATTCCTGCAAAATTGAATACCAAACCTTTTTTATGTTTTTATTGAAATTCTATACAAAACAGCTTAATCACCTTTATACCCACACCTGGTTTTTAGTTGGCCTATCTAGAGTCACTTTTTTAAAGAACAACTCTCCTTCACCTAGCAGAGTTTAGCAGCTAATATTTCTATATTTCTTCTTGGGGCCTACTGTCCATTTCCCCAGTTCTATGCTTTTTTTTTTCTTGGTTCTTTTGAGACATGGTCTCCCTATAGCTCTGGCTGTTCTGGAACTTGTTATGTACACCAGGCTGGCCTTAACTCACAGAGATTCACCTGTCTCTGCCTCCCAAGTTCTAGGATTATAGGCATACACCACCATGTCCAGCTTGTTTGTTTTTTGTTTGTTCATTTGTTTGCATGTTAGTTTTTAATCTGATTGAGTTTGCTTGATTTTTCTCCCATAATAGCTTGCAGAGCAGCAGACACAAAGCTCTTAACAGCTTGTATAGTGGCCACTTTGAAAACACTTTATTTATGCTTTGACCAAGAAAAATCATTTTACATTTTATGGAAAAAAGACAAACATATATTTAACATTCTAGATTCTTACCAATAATAAATAATAAGTTGAACATAAGATTAAATAAAATTATTTTAGTTAAGTAATCCCTGATACATTAATAATGCTCAAATAAAATATTTAAATGACATAAATCTAATCTTTGCTTTGTTACTATGTTTGGCTATTTTTCTTAGTAAACAATATATGGAATATTTAAAGGCCATGTTGTGCAGAATGCATACCTATCCTTTATTTTCTCTTATGTATCATTTGTTTATTGTACAAATATTAATCATGCATAATCACACAATAATGGATTTCATATTATACTTTGATCATATACCATTATTCTCTCTTATCTCTATCTCCTCTTGCTCAAGAGAAATGTGGAGACTATAAAAACAATTCTTCCATCAGTTGCAATCTATTATTTTTTTCCCTCTTTGCTTCCTAGATTATTACTATGAGCAATGAAGGATCCTGAGTCTCTCCTACTTCTCATGTGGTTAAGCTCTGAACTTAACCACTATGATCAAGACCTTCTGGTCGCTAAAATTAAGAAAAATCAAATGTTCAATTAATGGTCTGTAATTTTATTTTTTGACACTTTTAAAATTCTAAGTTTTGTACGTTCATAGGTAATTTTCTTTATTTCTTCATCTCTTAGGGAGTGCAATCTTAAGATATATATATATATATA